>JACDOX010000041.1:3773962-4054376 GCA_014549065.1 Cardinalis cardinalis
TTTTTTTTTTTTTTTTTTTTTTGATTCAACGACACATTATCATGGTCAGTTTAACTCCTCAAACATGCAGATAGCTTTCTGTGGCTCTACAGTGTTTTCAGAGCAGAATATGCTCTCAGAGTTTCTGCTTTATATTCTAAAAACAAAAATGAGTTCTTCATAAGTGAACAGAATGGGGTCTGATCACAAATCTCGCAAAGCTGATGAAGGTTTTTTATTGTATTCAGGAAATTCTGAATCATGTTTTCACTGCACAAAATAACATGTAGTTTTCTATTTGCCTCAATTTCTGTTATGCAGTCTAGGATGAAGCAGGTTGTGGATGGACTTCAATACATCCTTTAGTAAGTTTGAATTTTGCCGTTTCTTGAATTTCTTGAAAGATCAGTTCATTTCTGCATATTCCTCTCATAATTTTTGTAAAAATTGCAAACATTTACTTTTCCCAAGCAACTGCTTAGTCCAACCTGTACTCAACTGTGTTTATTAGTCAGAATTCCACTTTATTTTGATTTCCAAATAGTTGAAAATGACTGAACTAGACATCTTAATTGCACCATTTGATTACAAAATATACTACTTAAAATTCATAAAAATATAGACTGTCATGCTAACAAAACCTATTTGCACACCATGTGTTCCAATACAGATCAGTGGTGTTCTCTAGATGGACAATTCTTCTCTAATGGTTTTTATCGATTATCCCAGCATTTTYTGCACTGCAACAGATGACATTGCAGCCGCTGCTTATTATGATTTTTATGTTGGTCATATAACCAGACMACACAACTTCATAACAGCCAGCAAAGTCATCCTCTCATTTTATACTCATTTATGTGCTGACTTAAAGCATACTCCATACAATTAGCTATAACATGATTAGTCTAATCTGTGAAGTATGTATTATACTGCACATCTGTCATTGAACTCAATAATTACTTCACAATTCAGAAACAAACTWCAAAAAAAAAATCTGTAGTTCCTATGGTAACAGCCACTCGTGATTCCCTCATAAGCAGTAATAAGCAGTATCTGATTAACATAATTTAAAATCCAGAATAGGAAAGAGTACAGTTAACTCACAGAGGAAAGGTTATTTTTCCAACAAAAAGGTCATGTTTTGTGATCTAAACCAGATTTATAATATTTCTCCAAGTTTGTTTTCAGCCTCTCATATGTGCTATTGACTCCTGTCTTGCAACTGCTGAGCCTACTTCACACTTTGTTTCATGGCAAGCATATTCATTTTAACTGGTATTTCTCATATTCATAGGAAATTATTTTTCTAGAAAATTAAATAAAATCTGATGACAAAAAGGGAGAAAATGAAACTGAATTGTTTGAATTCCACTGAGGAATGTATAAAATTGGCAGCTAGAAGTGTCCTTGTTTGAAGGTAGGCTGACCTCATTTGGTGTAGAAGTTATTATTATGGCTAAAAAATACAGACATTTCCACTGTATTTAAGATTTTTTTTTTTTTGCCACACAATCACATTACAAAGTTGCTTGCAAATAATTATTCCCTATGAGGTATACTTTATATGCATATCATATGTATTTACAATGTGTTTATCTACACRTTTGCGTATTTCTCTGTCTCCTTAGGAAATACAGGAATGACCAAATCTGTCATTCTTGTCAAATTTTGTCTCTGTCTTGGTCTAACCCTGTTGTTATTTTACTGTTTGAAAACTACGCAAAAATTCTTGGTTTTCCTGTTTTTATTGAAGAATGGCTTCCATGAGTAAGCTGGAAACATGGACAGAGAATACTGTCTTAACAGAAGTATTCTGTCTTGAAACCTTCTGTGRTCCAAAATGTAAATCTGCATTAGAGACAGATTAGGCATCCACTGTATCCTCACAACTACCAGTTTTCAGTCTCTTGACTCACATACCTTTGTCATTCTCCAGTTATATTTSTCAGATTAGATCCCAAGTTAAAAATGGACAGAAGGACAAGAACATCCTGAGGAGAAGGACTTGGATGTTGCTTGATGAGAAGCTCAACATGACCCAGCATCCTGTGCTTGCAGGCCAGCAAACCAACTACACCCAGGGCTGCATGAGGAGAACAATGACCAGCAGTCCAGGGCAGCTGATTCTGCCTCTCTACTCTGCCCCCAGGAGAACCCACCTGGAATGCTGCATCCAGCTCCAGGACCCCCAAGATAAGAAGGATATGGATTTGTTCCAGTGTATTCAGAAGGGGGTGATGAAGGTGCTCAGAGTGCCTCTCCCATAAAGACAAGCTGAGAGAGCTGGGGTTGTTCAGCCTGGAGAACAGAAGGCTCTGGGGAGACCTGAGAGCAGCCTTCTGGTACCTAATRGGGCCCAAAGGAGAGATGGAGAAGGACTTTTTACAAGGGCATGTAGTGAAAGGACAAGGGGGAATGGCTTCAAACTGAAAGACAGTAAGTTTAGATTAGATGCAGGGGTCAAATTCTTCAGGGGTGGTGAGGCTCTGACACAGGTTAACCAGAGAAGTTGTGGTTGCCCCATCCCTGGAAATGTTCAAGGCCAGGTTGGATGAGGCTTATGAGCAACCTGATCTGGTGGGTGGCATCTCTGCCCATGACAGGGGGGTTGGAACTGGATGATATTTAAGGTCTTTTCCCACCCAAACCATTCTATAATTATGATTCTATGTTTGTAATCTCTCTTAAAGATCAAAGATCAGAAAAGAGCATATGATTGCCATATTACAGTTCACTTCCAATAGGTGAGGATAAATACCAGGTTGCAAAGCATGGAGTAGCATCTCCTTATTTTTGTGCAAAATATATGAAAAGAAATTCAAAAACCAAGGAAATGGAGATCCAGGCATATGCTGCTATCATTGCTGATGTTTTTGTGCACTGTGGATTATTCATGTAAAAGCAAATGGAAAATGCCAGAGGACATTCTTTGGTGTGTATCAAAGATTTACAGTAAATAATTTTTGGGGCAGAGTTTTGCTTAGGCAATTCCTGTTCAGTTTCATTCCTTCTGTTATGTGCAGCTTGTGTCATGCCTTAAACTGAGAGAAAAGACTGCAAGGAAGCATGGAAATGAAAGGGAAAAAAACAGATAYTGACAAGATATTTTTCCCATGGAGCCTGAAATGATTCTATTAAAAATAACCATTGTAGTCCTTCCTGTGTCCTGGTCTATCCTCCTCTACCTGTCATGCATCTAGCTGTCTCTAGCTRTTAGGGGCCAGACTGCTACATGTTCACACACATTGTTTCTTGTGCCAAGTCCTTTCACTAGCACCAGCAAGATTRAGGGATACTCCGCACAATGACAGAGGGAAAATAAAGATACAGATCATGAGTCCCAGCATTACACTAGATAAAAGATTGTGCTGTCAATTTAAATCACTTCAGATTATTGATGACACTTTGAATACCAGGGGAAGATAAAGTAATATGGTTTAAATCTGTCTGTACAGTAGAGGGAGATGGAATACATGTGTGCCACAAACTATTTTTCAATTACTGAAGGACTGAGTAAAAGAAGTACTTCGCATGCGGAAGAAATATCTGGAGTATTATACCATTTTATACATCAAATACGTGAATTTAGCTTGTATCTAATACATTAATCACTGAACTATTTTTTTTATGCAAAAGCYTGATGCATTGTTATTTTCAATTCCAGTCCATCTGCTTCTATTGCATTATAAACTGAAGACAAAGGTATTCTAGGAAAAAATATTCCAATATTTAAAGTTGTAAAATTTGTGTCAAAAGTTCAAACTTTTATATGCAATTTAATATTTATTTCTTCTCCATATGTAAATAATAAAGGAGAAAAAAAATTGGTGGGTTATACCTGTTGGAGGAGCCATATKGATTATCAGAGCTGTTAAAGCCTTAATTCCCTGAATAATTAAGACTAATATCCTCAGCATTGTTCAGTACCCTCTTCTGGCTCTGACCTTGAATGGCTAAAAATTAAAGTGCCAACCACCAGCATTCTGTAAAGTTCTCACTTTTTTATAGATTTTTCCTTCWAATTTTATCACTAAATATTCTTAACTAAAGACCATGAACATTAATTGACACTAATAAAATACATCCTACCTTCTGGCATGGAATTTTAATAGCTTCTAAGAATGTATGAATTGGTAATACTGTATAATAAATAATACATGAGTTTACATTGTTGCAAAGCATTTAAAGTAGTTTAGCTTCTTTCACACCATCTGCTAAATTCACACATTTTCTGAAAGGTTTATTGTTATTAGAGGCATTTATAAGAGAAAAAATTAAGTCAAATTGATAACAGAGAGAATGACTACAATCAGGCCTTGGCTTATTCTTGAGAAAATGCTCTAAGCTAAATTAACTTTAGCTCACACGAAGATGAATTGTGCTTTCAGATAGTGTAATTCAAGAAAATTCAATTGAAATTAATTGAGGGGTATAAATCTGGAAATAATCCAGTTGAATTCATGGAGGTATTAAGCATTTATAATCTTGTGAGAGGAAAAATGTATCCTTTAGTCAGCTAAAAAATCCTAATATGTTGGCAAACTCTTAAAACATTTGTGCATTTCCACTGCAAATCTCTGCTTGCAGTAAATAATTACTATTCTTTGGATGGTACAAAAGGGAAAATTACACTTTGGTGACAGAAATTCAAAACAAATTGAAAAATACATGTAAAGCATTTGAGGTGAAATTAACTTTACACTTTATTTGCATGCCAATACACAGCTTAGTTTGTTGTCTACATTGTTTCAAATAAATGAATTTAAAATACCTTTGGCTCTATAAAAACCCAGCACAGTACATTGACACCAATCATTAATGAATAGAACTCATTTTCAAACAACGAACTGCATCTTCTTTTGGGCTCCTCTTGAGATTTTTTTAAAATGCACTGTTCATAGATATGACTGCTATTTGGAAAAKATTCCCCTGAATGTATTGCTTGTAATGAAAGAAATATTTTTTTATTATTCATATGGGATTAAATACCCAAACAGCATGTGATTAGCTGCCCTCTGGGTGAGYAGCGTTGCGTGCAGAGCCCAGTGGATTTAAGTACTAAATTGATAAATCAGTTTCTGAAATATCCTTTAAGTCAAAACACTACTCCTTTTTTTTGAAATGTGAGTCTTATTCACAAACAGCATCAGTATCAGTTTTCTAAACTAAAATTGCTGTTACGCTTTGGAATGTTAAGCACTAAATAGCTATTTGACAGATAAAAATACAAACCAAGAAATAAAATACAGTCCAGAATTGACATGATACAGAAAACAACAGAGAAATCCTTCCTAACTGGTAGACTACAAGCAGAAGTGAAAACTTTGTCTTTAATGATTTTTAACTGAGTAAATAACATGGCACTTACCTCTRTAAAATCAATGAATAGCAGAAAACTTTGCTGAAACAATCTACAACAGCTGATGTGTTTGTCCCAGGAATGTGCTCCTCCTAATGAGTGGGCTTTTAACTAATGAGAAACTGAGGGCATTTGAAGATGAGAGCAGAATTTTACTTAAACCCTCATCATGTAATTGTAAAATAAGTAAATAAATTAATTTAAAAGGTAGATGTACTACTTGTAAGCATCCGAGCTCCTTGTGTACTAATTTTGTATCGCCTGCTTTTATGACCTGATATGGGATCAACCAGAGTGGTGTTTGAGGGGAATTGTGTTTTGAGAGTTGCACACTCTGGACTCAGCAGCGACAGGCATTAGCAGAAGGGACATCTAGGTCATTGCAGCATGGGGAGAAGCAGGGATGTTGGCAAAACCAAGCAAACAAAGTAGTTCAAGAAGAGTTAGATTAAAAACTGGCTGGGTGGCTGAGTCCAAAGATTTAGTGGTGAATGGGCTCAAATCCAGTTGGCAGTGGTGACTGACTCAAATCCAGCAACTAGTRGCGTTCCCCAGGGATGATCTTTTCCAGATTCATTCCATGATTCCATCATTTGTTGATAATCCTCCCTAAAACTAAATATGAAGTGCTCAGTCTTTGCTATTCCYTGAACCTGACACATGGAAGTGGAGCCCAGGGACCACTGTTCCCTGATCCAGTGTCTGCATGCCATGGGATGGTATGAGTGACCACAGAAGGGCAGAAGGGACCAGCAATATCACAGCTCCATAAAGAGGCTTTTAAAGCCAGCATGACAACAGCTTCAACAKTTACATGCCACCTCCACAACCAGTCAGACCCCCATCAGACATACAGGGATGGATAGAAAGASTCCCTGTGTACAGAGCTATGATGGTCAAAGGCATTTGTRTATCCTAACAATGCAGACTAAAAGGTCAAAAATGTCCATATCCCCATGTGGGAATTGTGAAGTGTAAAAAAAGGAAACCCTGGGTTTCCTCATCTTGTCAAGCATGACTGTTGTCATTTAAGTATTAAATTTGAAACAAATACAGGAAACAAGTACAAAGAATTATTGGAACAGCTACAGACATTTTTGTTATTGTTCTTGCCACATTTGTCTCCGATTCTGCAAAGCTATTTGGATTAAATAGGAAACAGGTAGCTCCTTGAACCTTGGAAATAATGAAGGCAAGTTTCCTATGGGCCTGTGTCTCATCCTTGACTGAGCTCCAAATTAAGGTTTCCCAAGGCTGAGGTGTGTACAGAAGATCTCTCCAGCACTGGCTCTCCAGCTTGTAGCRTGACTCCCTTTTTTCTTGTCTTTTACTCAGCAGGTTTTTTCCACCAATGAGTTGGTTTCTGAGATGGTTGGTATCTGATGCTGGAACCACTCTCAGTCTGGCTAATATTTGCTGTTGGGGAGGGATTTGCTTGCACGGACAAACAGGGTTTTGCTCGTACCTGGATGGTCAGCAAGGGCCTGAAGATCACTTATACGGTGGGAAATGCTGATATAACTTCTGATTACTGACTGTTCTACCACCAATACCAGGTAGGTGCCCCTCAGCTGGCTGCAGCCTGGCTGCAGCCCGGCAGCACTCAGGGTCCCACGCACAGCACAGCCAGCAGGCACTGCTCTTCCTGTGCACCTGCCACATCTCAGCAGCACCTCTGTCAAAACAAAGGGCCATCTAGTTGCCTAAAATAGATTATAGGACAAAGGGTAAAATTAAACAGACAGCTTTTCATGTTTGGCCTTACATCCATCTCTTTTTTAAGCCAAATTATCTTAGCCTGTAGGCTCGGGAGAGGAGGCCAATCTGACACATGTTTGAAATGCCTCTCTCTCCATGTGTTTCTAGATGAATTTTTCCTTTGGARGGTGGCTGCTTCTGCAGCTACTACTTGCCTCCTCCTTAATATACCTTAGCCTTTTTGCGAGGGTTAGCATCCCCTTGGACCCTCAGTTCTGTGCAGCTCAGCCTTGGCAGATCAGCACTTAGTATACCCTCTCCTTTACTTTCATTCTTCACTTTTTCACTTAAACATTTCCTTTTTTCTTATCTGGACTCAGAATATGAAGCGAACAGGAGGAATTTTTGTAAAGAGTTTTTGTGAGGAATTTTTTCCCATTAATGTCTTTGTTCAAAAATACCATGCAAAGAGTAACTTTCCAATTAAATATTAATAAAATATCAGTATGCAAGACTAAAATATGCACACCCTGTTCACATGTATTTGGGTTATATACATTTGTAGGTAAAACCTTTGCTATAGTCAAAAAATAGAGCTGAACACATTTAAAATAGAGTGGAAGAGTRGAAGAAACAATTTAGATAAACCAGTAGAAAATACTGCATTTCCCCAACTAAAGTGATAAAGAACAACAAATTTGAAATATTGGTTGTTTTAATTGATATTGTAGTTCCACTTGATATTTGGGAAATGGAGATCATGGGAGAGATTCAACAATTGCCATGAGTCAGCAGCTATTGATTCCCATCATCTGACAGAGGATGCCTGTGTGTATATATATATTTCTGACAGAGAGGAGAATGACACCAGGATTTGCAGTCTAGCTCCTGCCAACCTCCTCCTGTGCCATACAAMACTTCTGCTAAAAATAAAAGCCCCAGGCAGCCTTGCTCTGTCACCCTGACCTCAGGGGGTGGGCATCTACATCAGGAGACTTCCCAGGTCCTGCTCCTTCCTGGCAGCCATGCAGAAAATGYTCTGGGGGACAGAAGGAATGATGACTGAATCAGACGAGGAGGAAATATAAGGAGACACATWTGGATAAATAATTCAGAGAGACACTTGTTCTTTGGTTTTATTTGAATTAGAAATGAAACCAAGCTCTTTGTAGTGGAAGGAATTTGAGAGAGTGSTATATTTTATGTAAAGCAGCATTTATTTAGAGGTGGAGAGAAAGCTCAGCTGTCTCCAGCTTCTTATTATGTATCTAAGAATAATATTTTTATTTTCAGTTTTATTTTTGATAAATGTAATTCAGCTTCCAATGCATAAAGAAAGAAATGCCTCAGGAAATCCCAATACATATGTGGGCTTGAATATTRCCACTTTAATAAATGTAGTATGTTCTCAAATACAGAACTGATCTGATTTGGGTTTTATTTTTCAAACAATTGACAAAACAATTAGAATACATATTTTCTAATTATTTATCAAGTAGTTATTAACATTAGCATTTAAAGACTTTAGGAAAAAGATCATATATATTAATACCCAGGTTTTGTGCCATGTCACAAATGCATTTGGAAGAATAAAGGCTTCTAAAAACTCACATGTAATATAATGACTGGAGTGGCATAACAATTTTATCCAGAATATGCATTTAATAACAAAATTACTTTTAGGAGTTTTAGGAAAAAAAATTCAACACTTCCTACAGAATAACTTCTTTTGCTTCAAAGTTAGGGGAAAAGGGTGAGAAGAGCATGGGAATAATTTGGTATTAGTCTGACTTTTAATAACCATTTTTAAATAAATGTTGTCAGGTTAATTAGACCTATGGACTGTGGATTTCATTTCAAGCTCCCACATGTATCTAGAACTGAATTCTGCTCCTGAATCTGCTTTATTTGAAATTCATGTGAAGTGAGAGCTTATCAGATTTCCAAGTCAYATCATTGCCTAAAAATGCAAACAGGCACTTACTGATGCTGTTAAAAGCAGTTGAACTGATGGGGACTCACAGGACTAAGGGTTCCTATCTGTAAAAATATTCAAATGTATAATTCTTATTTATTGGCAATTTCAGTGCAGTGAGATATCTAGTTATCATTGGGCAGTGAGACTGATGGCACTGAACCAGATTTGCTACTTAGGGAAAATATTAAATAGTTAATTGCACTTTAAGTCCCTATGTACTTTTATAAATCTATCCCTTCAAGGGTTAAAGGATTAGGTCCCTCTCTGCTTTTTTGAACAAGATTAATCACAAATAATAGATGTTTGATTTTATGGTTAGATAAGCTACAGCTAAAACACRCCCTGAACCTGTCTAGCTAACCATGAGGCAGAACAAGCTGCCTCTCCCAGCTTTCTGTTTGGACAGGGACAAGTTTGGGGTGCTGGTACCAATTGTTAGCCACCTTTTTGTCAACACTTGGCACCAACACCTTTTTGGGGAACTTGTGACAGGCTTTTGGTGAAGTCTGGCTGAAGCCAAGAATACTCAAGTCAGCTCTGCCAGAAAGTGTTTGGTCTCTGTTGCCAGCCTCCAACCCAGAGTCATATTCACCTCCCTCAACCTGCAGGACCAAATCCAACATACCCCATGTATTTTGTTTGGAGGAACACAGCCCCCAGATGCCAAAGCACACATATATACAAATATATAGATATATATATATATATGTATACGCACAAACAAACTCTTTCACGTAGGAGTGTCTCTGAAAAACATATGTACAACCCACATGTGAGTGGCACTTCTGCCACACAGGAAAGGAGAGTGGGTGTGCACAGCTTTAGGGTGAAAAAAAGGTCAGACCTGTGTATACCAGGGCAGCTACAAATCAGTCAACGTCAATGTGAAGTTTGGGCTAGCAATCCAAATTCATCAGGAGAAAGATCAGAGGTTTAATAGTGTTACATGGAAATTTTGCTATATGGTTAGAGATTCTGCCCAAGGAACATCTGATGCTTACTCTAATACTAATCATGAGAAATTCAAAACAACCCCCCTTTACTTTCCTTATGTTTTCTAAAGAACCAAAAAATTAATTTAAGACTGAACCTCTTACATCAATGCCTCTCTCTGCATTTCCACAAATGTTAAATTCCATAGGTAAATGTAAAAAGCCTGCCCTTCAGTAAAATTCTCTGGATCTACACAGTGGTTTGGCCAATCTTGGTTTTTAGATATTCTTGCAAGGAGCTCCTGAGAACACATTTGGCATGATGGGCCTTTGCACTCAGGAATCTTACTCTGCCAATGGTCATTTACAATAAAAAGGTAGGTGTGTTTAAACCTCAAAACTGCAAACATTTGTAAGCTYATCAGTCTCAGAGCACGGTTTTGGAGAAATTAATGCATTATAAACAACTCTCATGAAATCAGATCTATGGTGTCTCTGCTCTTTGGATAGCTCTCAAACTGACACGTGGGGTCTGAAGATACAAGTTACCAGCTCTGAGACACTGATGTCTGAAGAGACACTTTACTCAAGGAATTTTTCCTAATTTTTTTTTTCCTGTGATATTACCATTATTTTGGCACTGGTTTAGAAAAAGATGTGTGGATTCACTTTTTTATGAATACAGATTAACTTTCCTTGTCACACCGAAGGGAACTCGTAAACCAGTCTCACARGAAGAGAATAAATAACAGACCCTGCCCCAGTGGAACAGAAGCACGAAGCTWTATTTAAAGTGCAAGGAGGAAGAAATGGAATTTATTGTTCAGCTTCATGCAGAGAGGTGGCTGACTCATAGGCCTGTGTAACTGACAGTACTTTCAGGCAACAGCAGGAGATAAATTAATAAGGAGAAAAAAAATGTTACATTGACTAAAGAGGAAGCTAAAGAACAGCCATGACTACCCACATACTTCTGCATGGCAGCTTTCTTCTGTTTCTATTGTACAGCCAGAACGCAGAAGCTGAGGCCTGTGGCTAAGTCACGTCTCATAAATTCTCATATATTTTCTCACATGATAAGGAAGCAAGCAGGATCATTTAAAAACCTCAAGAGATCAAGTTATTATTTATATTGAAATAGAAGATTTTTGTCGGCAACACTAAGTACTTTTGAATGCTAATAGAAAATAATAAGACAGTAGTTGAGAAAAAACTTTTTTGTGAAGAATAAGTTTGCTTTTCTCTCTGTGTGTGTGTGTGTGTGTGCGTACAGGAGTGACAGTGAGAAACGCACTGAGCACAAAACAAACCTCACACTTTAGACTCATTTTCTAAAGTCTGTGCTGTTAACCAAAACTTGGGTAATTAGGGAGGGTAACAGTAAGCTACTGATAAAATCAAGAATTTTGATTTTTTWAAAAAATTATTTGATCCTTTTCTTTGTTGAACATTCACATTCATAAAATCTTGTCAAAAACTTGTTTGCCAGCTAGTAGAAATATCATAAATATAGACAATTTGCAGAAGTGTTCACTTTGGTCATGCCCCCTGACCTTTCAAAAACTGTGGGTAGGAGAACTGAAAGAGGAAGGATTGTAAAAAGTGCTGAAGATGAAACAGGGATAGAGGAACAGAGAGCCAGCACCCAGGCCCACTGGCACTGCACACCTCTGTTACACCACCCTACATCAGAGAGCCACAGCTGATGCTCCTGGCAGCCTGGGGGTGCTGTCTGTGCAGGCTGCAGGGCTCAGCAGCCCTTTGCTCCAAAGAGGCAGCAGCAGTCAGAGGTGCGGGAAATGCCATTCAAGCCTCTGACACAAGCCTTTCTAATAACCATCCTTCTAATGTATGAACTTCCTTTCCAGCTTCTTTTCCTTCYTTGCAGTATTTTTTCCCAATCCTTTCTGCTTTCTGTCTGACTGAGATTCCATCTTCACCAGGCAGATCACCTTAACCCTGCTACATTTAGCTTAGTGCAGCAAGACARAAACTTGTCCCAAACAATCAGATCTAGGTTATGAAGGGGAAAAAAAAAAGTTTTCCATGAACCATAGAGAGGAAAATAAGAGTAAAAATGCAAATGTGTTTCCWAGTTTGAAGATCACAGTTTGGATCATGTGCTCCTAAAGCTATCCAGATACAGAAGCTATGTTTTCCTGCCTTTGCTATGCCTTCCTTCTCTCCCTTCCTAACAGAGGGCTTTATTTTGATTTACAAGGAAATATGATTCAATTTTAACTGTGAAATACAAAAGATGTCTCAAACTAATTCTATTTTCTTTTTTTTTCACAGAAGAAGCATGAATTATGACTTTAAAGAATACCAAGAGAGGTTATTTCCTCCAAAATATGGTATAATATAAAAATATTATATACTATAAAAAAATACAGTATTATAAAATGGAACTATTTAGAAATATGGTGTAGCGAGGTTTTTAATGAGCTTTATCTCAAATTAAACTCAATTAAACATTCCTTTAAAAACGTTGGTTTCAAAACTTTTTCTGTTTTCTTTCTCCCTTCCCTCTATTTACCTTCCCTTTGTTGCCATTTTAATAAAAAAACAAAATGCCATTTTACTTCTTACATAACTAGTAAAATCCAAGGGTCTTGCAACATAAGATCAACTCCAGATTTCAAGGATGTAGTAGTCATTTTCCATAAAATGTCATGTCTCATCTTTAATATAATTTTTGTTTTTCAAGCATAGGCAGCATATGCATGCAGGGAACTCCCCTAAGGAGCAGGAGAACCAACCTGCATGACATAAGCTGGGACTCATCCTTGGGCTTGCAGCTTGCCTAAACAAATGAGCTACRGAGTCATCAGGCTGCTGTGAGTCACTCAGAATCCCACACTTATGCAATTTGAGTTGCAGGATCTCTTCTGACACCCACYGGGATGGTGACGAGCCCCAGGTGGTGAATAACTCGTGGATAGCTTCCAGAAGGCGGGGTCACCACATCGGTGACACAGCCTCACCTGGCCAGGGCACAGTGCAGAACCACCTTGGRACAATGCCTCACCTCCTGGCCCCCAGCTGGAGTCAGGCTGTGTCACCGGGCTGCCTGTGTCAGGGTTTCTACATTTCAGGTGAGTTTGTTGGGCAATAAAAATGCTTGAAAGCATTTCAGTTATTCACACTGCTGTTCCTACCCGTGTGAAGGGAAGCAGGTTTGGGTTACACCCTCAAATAAGCCCCAGCAGTCTGCCTGAGGGATGTAGGAGGCTATGTGTTTTGACTTTCAGTAGGAATCACTCATGCAGTTCATTTGAATGAAAGGTTGATTTTTCCATCTTAACTACAGACTAGGATTTCCATGATAAAACATATTACACCTCTATTCTTAGAAAAGTAAAACAGAATCTCATCACGTGTTGTACTAGTAATGATGCACGTGGTCAAGTTTGTCCAACATTTTTGCATCATTACACCCTACTTTTGGGGTACTTGAATCCCAAGTAAAAGGAGGGAGATGCTCCATGCTCTGTTGCTCCCCTGTACTTTTTTGGGGTGACCACAGAGGAAGCAGCTACCAAATGAGTGTGAGGGGAAGCAGACAGGGCAAACAAGCAGGCAGAAGATTCCTGGAGAAGGTCGGGGCAAACGCCAGGGCCTCCAGAGGGACCAGTGGGGATGAGCAAAGTGGAGCCAAGCAGGGGGACAGACAGCTGCCAAGGGACTGCCTCTTTCACCATTTCCTATTCTTTCAGCCTCTGACTTTAAGATAATTTTATARACAAAGTGCTGTACAAACCGTATGTTTTTTGGTTTTCTCTTTCAGGTTTTCACCCACATAGGGTGAAAAGAATAATAAACCACAGTTAGTGTCCCAAAAGGTCTTCTGAAATGGCTCAAAAAATAAGTATTCTAGGTCAGATGGGTTCTCAGCCACACATTGGCAGCCCCACTCCTCTTAAATTTCAATTGTGTCTGTCCAGGTCACCAATCTTCAGTACACTTCCCGAGACATAAAGTTTTGAAATTTGCTAAATAATTGGTTTTGGTACACAGAAAGAAACAGAAAACCACTGAGATGGAGCACCATGATTTTCTGAAGAGCTAGCAGTGATCATATGCACTAAAAGGCTATTTCTGTCACACAAATTAGCAAATATGTCCCTGAATTCAGGCAGAATATATCCTAGTCTTCTACAGAGGGCCAGCACAAGAACCATATGTCATGTAAATGCCATTTAAATGCTATTTTAAAGGCACCAGTAGGACTCCTCTGCTCCTTCACTCTTTCCATGGGGATTAATTTGGTAAATGTCATTTTTATACCGTTTTCAAAGGCAAATTGTACTTTAAATTAAGGAAGTGGCACCATCTTGTGGCTGAAAATGAAAGGGTATTTTCTTTAGCAACGAAGTTGTTCTTCACTTTTCTTTCATTTCACCCCCTCTTTTTTTTTTAAGGTTCTCATAATTCTACAGAACAGCCCTTTGAGTCTAAAAACTATTAATTGTTTCAAAAGACTTTTGCACAAAGCTGAGACCTATTATGCAAAAAAAATGCACAATATTAGGAATACCTACCTTGCCACACAGATTTTGACAAATTGCCTAATGTCATAGAAAGATTTTTGAAAAATTCTTTTAAGTTCAGCTTCATAAAATTARAAAAAAAAAGGTTACTAAAACATATTCATCAAGAAAAGAATGCCTACATTTGCAGTGGCAATGTCTCACTCCAAGAAGTGAGTCAAAATTCTTCAAATCCACATGCAGAAGATTTGTTTATATATTTAAGCTTATAATTTAAGCCTCAGTTCAATTGTCCAAACAAGATTTAAGTATAATGTGTGGGCTTGCCTTTACTCATGAGTTTTCAGGATCATTAGTAAAGTTCCTGCAAGTTTAAAGCTAATAATATAGCTATGTAGAAATTTATTTAAAAACTCATACCCTGCCTTCACCCTTAGAACTTACGAACTTACAAGTTGCAGACTTTTTTTTTTTTAATAACTAGATTTCTTCTTTTAAAGGACTAGTCAGAATCGTCAGCAATCTACTGTAAAGATAGAAAAAAGAGGATACTGTGGAAGCTGAGTATTGGCAGATTGCTTAATATGCAAAGAGCTGTACAGCTAAGAGAAAGTGTGCAGAGCTCAAGCTTGTTTAAGGGCCTGCTCATAACTACTGGCAGTCACCTCGGCAAGACTCATCTCTTTTTAGATATCACCAGTGCAAATGTCTATACTTGAACTGGTCACCAAAGCTTGTTTTGAAGTCTCTAGGGAGTACAAACTGCTTTTAAGGTGCTATCATCTCATCCTGTACCAGATATCAGAAGCTGATCAGCTGACTCATTTCTCTGGTTAAAAAAGGAAAATGATGTGATTAGCACAGGTGCAGATAACTCCTGCAGTGATCTGCACACAGTCAAACAAATCCTACCCCTTGTGCCTCATAGAAATAACATTATCAAGATTTTTTTGAGCCCTGTGGATATTTAATTCAGAACTCCAAATGACTTTAAAAAGAGAATCTTAAATACATATTTCAAGATCAACCTCTAAAAATAAAAACAAATTAAGAGCTATTAAATAGCTTAATATGGACTGCACATGCTGTGTCAGGAGGTTGGCATTATCCTTTGTGGTGAACCTATGAGGGGAACTATATATTATAGCAGCAGTTGCTTTACATTTAGAGGCACTTTCTGTTCATTTTGCCATTGCTAAGTATATGTAGAAAGTGGCATTAACAAAGATTAACATGTGAAGTAACAATAAATGTTCTTCTTAATCACTGAAATAGAACGGCACCACTTAAAAATGAGGTAGGAAAGGAATATAAAGAAATATACATATAGATATACAGATATACAAATATATATGGATAAAGTTGTAAAGGCAAATCATAAGAAAATGCTTCCACAAAAACTTATTTAGCAAGACCATAATTACCTAGAACATAGGCAGCACAGATTAAAAATGTTTGTTGCAAACCATCTCAATTATTCAACCGATGAGAAAAGATACCAGAACCACACAATAAACACAAGTGGGGAAGCCAAACTGTGCAACTACACGTCCAGTGTTTAAAGAAATGACAATTCCTAGCCCACTGCAAAGCCCTCTAAGGATTAAGGAGTTTGCCTAGGCTYCCTGACTCCATGTTTGTATGGAAGCAATTGCACAGACCAAAAGCATCATGGTAATATTGCCTTAGGCAAGGCAAGGATCTGGTTGACCCTTTGGCCAATTATTGAACTGAAACTCTTTTGATGTTAGAAGCACTGTGACTCAGCTAAATGCCAGCCACTCCACCCACCTTTTTTCTCCTGCTGTGCTCCTTCTGTAGAAAATGCCACCGATATTAGAAACTGTTCCTGCACTATCCTGGGCCTGACAGCAAGGGTGATGCCTTTCCCCAAATCTCTGCTCCTGCCATTGGCATCCCATCCTCGCAGAATTATACAAGGGCATWAGTTCAGTGGAAAATCCTCTGAACATTAAACTTTGCCTCATCAATTTGAACAGAATTTTGAGAGAGCCTGAGAGAACCCAGAGCAGAAAGCATTGCCATCATCAGTTGGTATACTGATTGCCATGCTAATTGTCATGTTCTCTGTACTTCCTTGATATGCCTGTGTTAGAATGAACACTTACTTATTATAGTTTCTCTTTTTCAGTATTTTTGGTGGTGCAAAGTGAGAGATCACTAGAAACACTGGAAACAAACATAACATTATGAAATGGAAGCTATCAGAAAATTTATCCAGATTTATTTTTATCAATATTTATCAAGCAAGAAAGATTTTTTTAACATTCTGACAAAAATATGGCATAAAGCAGAATTTTAAATTTCTTCATTTAATAATCATACATTTAACAAATCTTAATGCTGATGATCCAGTCCCTGTACCTTCATTGTCTGTAACTAAACTCAAGAGAGGCATAAGTCTACTTGCTAACAAACCAAAAAGAGATTTCATAGAATAATTTAGAATTTAAGTCAGCAGTGGCTGAAAAGAGAATACAAAAGAGTTGCATACTGAGCTATGGCTGTTTTCAGGTCTGGAAAAATTCCCACACCTTTTCTCAGTAAAAATATCATCTACCTCACTTCAGGTAAGACTACACACTGGAGAACCAGTCATATTTGCAGTGCCTTTGAAGTCCCATACATCTGTTGAACTYAACATACATCCACTTCAGATCTCTTTGATTAATTGTAAATGTTTACCATAGGAAGAGATTTACATTTATAGGGCAACTGCTCACAAAACTCACAAACGCATCAGGACTCTGAGAGTGGGAGGTTTTCCACAYGACTTTGGATTCAAATTATCTTGCATGACCAGCAGTGATTTCAAAAATCCATGTGAAGAAGCAGAGCTATTCAAAGCTTTTGAATAAAATGGATCTTGGAAATCCTGCCTGTCCTGAGGCCCTGGGCTATAAAACCTCATCCAGACAGGAAAGGTTCATCCACATAAAAAGTCCAGTTGCAGCCTCTGCTGCTGCAGAAGATCCATTATAAAATGCATTGGAAAGGCCAAAGACAAGATTGTTGAAAGTAAATGGTTCTTTCTCGTCACATTTTACCTTTACCCAAATGGACAGGATGCATCCTTGTTGGAATAGAAGGGCAGGACACAAAAAACCAGTGATTATATATGTACAAATAATACAGACATATACACATAAAATACATACATACACACATAAAATACATACATACATACATACATACATACATATGCATGAATGCTCCCATCTCCGCAATACAAGGCAATTTTAAGAAACCAACTGTAAATAGCTGTGCTGCTCTCTGGATTGTGGGCTGGCATGAGCCATGGAGTGATACAGACCTGTACAGTGCCCCTTTTGCTGGAGGGAGAGAGGTTACGGCTGGTGGGAAATTACTGCTAATCTTAGAGAGTATATTACGGCTGATTAATTTTATGGACTACATTGGTTAATGGATTGTTTTGTTTCCAAATCTTTAAATCTCTGATTGCTGGCTCAGAAGAATATGTAGAAACAAACTCACTTGTGTAGATTCTTTACTGGGTTTTGTTCATTTGCTTGTTCAAAGGTTTGGCATAACTTGAGCTATTCAGTTTTACCAAGAGAAAAACATATGTACAGCAAAGCACAAACTTTCATGTTTTATTAGTAGCTGATTTGGAGAGAGAAGAGAAAGTTAGAGCAGCTGATCACTAGCAGTAAACAATAATATACTTTAAGAAACAAGAAATGTAGACGTGGGTGTTGATAAAAATTACTGCTGTAAGACCGGAAATGTTAATAGTAACACTCTTTAACAGTGGCAGGGCCTCACTGCATTTCTCTTTTGGCACTCCTGCATTCTGAGAAGCACAGTGGTGAGCTGCATGGGGTTTGTAGCTTACAAACACCTTGCAATGCCCTTCCCCAGGAAGATACTACCAGTGCAGATCTTAAGCAGTCTAGAGATTGTGATAGCAGAAGGGTGAAAACAAGAAATAACTTGCAMAGCACCATGTGCCTGACCTGATGTCAGAAGAGATTATACTAGGAGTGGTGGTTTTTAAGCTCAGGTAGCTGTGTAGACTTTGAGAACTGCTTCCAGAATTGCCACCACAAAGAAGTGTCCRGGTCCAAAAACTTCACCCTGAGCCCAGCCCAGCAGCCAGGGTCAGCATCACAAAATTGTGGCCACACACTGGCATTTATGAGTGCTCGGATTCAATCAGAACAGGGATTTTACACATTCCCAAAATAGCTGCTGGTGATGCCTTCTCTTTTGTTCCAGAAAGCTGTCCAGCATCTTCACATATCCTCTTCTCTCTTCCTGTGCATCATTACAACATCATCTGTGATCCCTCTAGTTTTCTCCTTCATGTGTATGCTCAGYATCCCAAGTGGGTTGCCTGGCACTACATTTGCCAATTGTTTTAAATATGGGAAACTGTAATTTCCCCAATGYTTTTTTTTTATTGTGACAGGAGTGGTGTTTGAAATTTTTAATAATTTTGCACACATTTACATTTTTCACTTATAGGTAACCCAGAGTTTACAGGGGAAAACTCAAAATTAAGCCAAAACTGATAGTTACGGGAGACAAAGTTGATGAAAACACAAAATAAGTTTAGAGGAGTTTTTTTTTCCTAAATTTTGTACACTCAAAATAGAGGCCAGGAAGTATTGTGATAGTTATTTTCATTTTACTGAAATACTTGTTTCAAGTGATGTTTGCAAGAGCAATATCCAGCTCTAATGTGATATTGAAATAAACCCAACAATTCTTTATTTATGTGGCTGTTGCTTTATTCCTGTAGGCAAACACCATTTAGATAACTGCTGCTGGCTGATGGGCTCTGTACCATTAGATATCCTGTCCTCCTGCAGCCAGGCAGATCTCAACCTCATGGCTTGTCACAGCTACATAAACTCTCTGCAGGTCATTCTCTCAGATACTGCACCTTAGTGCCCCCGCACTCAGTGAAAGGAATTTATCCCTCAGCTTTTATARAAGTGTATTGTTTAATAGGGTTGCATTTAAATTTCTATAAAGGTTGTCAATCCGATGCTTATGACTCACAATGGAAAATTCCTCMCGGAGAGACTTTATTTAACCACTGACTTCTATATTCAGAGAATGAGCAGAATACTGCAAAGAGAGGTAATAAACTTTCCTTTCTTTTAAATTAACCAGCAATCAGTTCTGGCTTCAGAAATTTTATTACTTTTCATTAAATGCAGTGGAGATTGTCTGTTATTGGAAAATGCGAAATAGAATGAAAAAGCTTTTTGACAAGACCCATTACACATATTTTATCATGTATTTTCTATTCAAAGTAATTTCACTGCTGTAGACTAAACAGAGACTTAAATTAACATTTGACATATTTGTTTGGAAGCTACTGTTCTTCAAAGGACCCCCAAATCATAATTAGTTTTAGACAACTTCAGACAGAAGGATTTTAAATTCCTTCCATAGCAGTGATTTGGTTTATTTTTACTTTTTAGATGGCAAGATACCTAAAAGACAAAGATGAACAGAAAAACTAAAAGGATTTTCTAAACTGAGTCCKGTCCTTTGGTGTTAAAAGCAACACTGTATAGAATCACTTTGTCTTGAGCTCCAGCTTTAAAGCAGTAAAATCTTTTAGCCCCCACTTAATTCTGCTGGAGACACATTACAGACTGTCCTCAGAATTAGGAATCTGTACATTTCTCTAGAAATGTGTCTGTTATTAATTTATAAACACTTCTGGAACGAACATCATCTTTTACTTCAAAAAATGTATTTCCTCCCTGTTGCTCATGAAGTCCCTCACCACCTGAAAAATTACTCTGTTGACTGTTAAGAAATTACATGTAGGAACAGAAATTATATCAAGTCAACAGAAATTATACCTATTCATTGGTCAGGAAGTATATATATATATTTTATATAYTTTATGTCTTTTCTTTGATCTTCTGTTATTTTTTTTTGCCATGATGCCTCATCTCCTCTTTCCTATTTTCCCAGACATGCTATTTATCCTCTGAACCTGTTCCAATCTAAATTCACTTCTAGAAAATGGACAGAGAGAATCATACACATTATTCCTGATAAGGTGCTTTAGGGCCTTGCACAATGGCACTAATGCATCCCTGGCTTTAGTGGGAATCTCTTACCAGAAGCCTCAGGGACCTGCATTCATCTTTCTAAGGCCACATTGCCAGGGCAACTCCCAGCCGCTCCTGGATCTCCCCTGCAATCATTCTCAATCCAGACCCTTAAGCACTGCTGTTTCTACTACTCAGTTTCATCTCATTTCTACAAGTCATCCTCAAAGCCGCTGTGCTATTTCTGTCTAATATACTGATCCTCCTCATATTTGAGCACAATAAATAATGGATAAAGACAACTCATACTGCAAAATTAAGCAGAATGCAGGTTATGGATTGCATCATATTTAAAATAAATCACACATGGTTATGGACTTTGGCAAATATCTTGTATATTCAAGAACAATATTGAGAATTGAGTGAGTTATTATTTTATTTCTTAAAAACCCAACAGTGTAAATATGAATTGATTTTTGTCTTCTCTTTTGAACATTTAGAGTTTGTGCATTTATTTTAGTCCATCTGCTTTATACCGTTCCTTAGGCAAACACTGGGTTACTTCAGTGTGAAGGAAGGCTCTGCATGACACAGGCCTGGGTTATGTTCTCTTTTCAGCCTTGACCTTGCCCATGGAGAGAGACAGAGAAAGGAGAAGCATAGATTCAGTGCAGCAGTTGAATACACCTTAACCTGCTTTGGAGATTGGAACTATGATTAAGTTGTACATGAACAGAGATTCTGGGTCACAGAACACCATAAAACTTAGAAGACCATTCATATTCCCACAGACTTATGCAACAACTGACAGACCAGAGAATATAGTCTTAAGATGCGCCAAGGGAAATACTGGCTGGATATTAGGAAGCTTTTTACAGAAAGGGTGATAAAGTGTTGGAATGGCTTGCTTGGGGAGGTGGTGGAGTCACCATCCCTGGATGTGTTTAAAAAAAGACTGGATGTGGCACTTGGGGSGATGGTCTGGTTGAGGCRTTAGGGCTGGGYTGGACTCAATGATCTTGAAGGTCTCTTCCAGCCTAGCAATCCTGTGATTCTCTGATTTATAACAATAAGCAACCTAGAAATGCAAGGTAATTTATTTTCCACTATATGCTGGCAATCTAGATGACATTCAGAAGCAGGAGAACATAGTAGCTAAAGGCTGCCTGTTCTACCACTAAATGTTTCTCATGTTTTCTTGTTCTGATCACTCTAACTAGTAGAAATAAAACCACCTATCAAAAATAACTGTCATATTGTGTCTTTATGGGAATAACCTTATATTCCTATACATTAAGTACACCTCAGCCTACCGCAATGTGTGGGCAGAGTTAAAATAGCATAAAAATCTTACGGAGCCTTATTCCACTTGAATTGAACAAATTACTTTYCACCACATAAAAATGGCTTTGCTTTTAGGAAGTTTAGTGAAAAATTAAACCCCCCCACCTTAAGCAAACACTGCAGGCTATGCTCATGGAAAATTATCCTCATGTTAATCAGCTGTACATGCTGACAAACTTGTTCTTTTCTGGTTGCCTAGCTGTCTACCAACCTCCTCTGGCTCCCCGCCATGACCTCAGTGAAAGAGCTGCTATTGCAGTAGCAAGTATGTTCTCAGAAAGCCTTATTAGCGGTGCTGTAGGTTTCTAGTTATTGAAAAGCAACTTGTTGTACTTTAATTATTGTGACAGTATATGAAATAAAAATGCTGGGTTTCATCTTTKAAATAGGCATGAGAAAATTCAAGGTCAAGAAAGCTAACCCAACAAAACAGGTCAGCRTTACACATTGTGCTGTTGCAGCAAACACTACAAAACCAAATCTACATTTCAAAATGGCAGGTCTAAAGTTGCCATATATATATCTATAAAATTTTAACACATGTAATGATAGGCTTGAAGAACTATGATATCTACAAATAAAAAAGGTTCACATCTTCCAAAATTTATTTGTCACAAAGTATAGAAACTGAACTAAATTTCACTACTTCAGTCTGTAGCACACAGAATCAGTATTTATTAAACGGTAAGTTTTAGGAGGAAGACTGCTGTGGATGTTCTCCAAGTTTAACAGTTTCTTCCCAGATCACTCACTGGGTTCTCATATGTGCTTAAAAGGCAGTTGGGCACCAAAACTATACAGGGCTTCAAGCAATGCTATGCTATGCTACACATATACCAGCATTTTAATTATGAAAAAGTCAGGTAGGTATGTTCTTATTGGACAGCTACTCCTTCAGGTAGAGTTGGTGAGCATGAGCAAAGTAGATATCCACATAAAGCACTGACATAAGTTGTATATCCCATCCTAACACACCATAGAATCCTTAATTGAAAATAATAATAGAGTAGCAAGGAATGTACCAATTAAAATAACTTGTCTGTCTGTGCTYAATCCCAGATATTCCTAAGGTTTTAAGGAAATTAAACTGTCTTTACTTACTAGAATGCAATCGAACACCTMCTTAGTTCTCTCAGAGGTGAAGCAACTGCGCAGACTACACATCTTCTCACTGATGGGTCATATGCACTAAGCAACATAACTGTTTGGAAAAAAAATTAAATTAATACTTTTCATCCATCTTCTCAAGCCAGTTTGAAGCATGTACAATTTTGTTTGTTTATAAATGTTAAAACTCCTACAGCATACATTTGTTAAGCTTTTAGATTTTTAAAGTATATTCTCTTTTGCCTATAAAAACAATATAATTCACTGCACCAGTTGCTTTAGTTGGCCTGCAGCTTATATAAGTGACCCCCCCAAACACAAAAATCAGGCTGATCAAGATATGCATGTTCTCAATCTTGCTTTATGAGGTGGAGCTATACACCTGCAAGAACACTGACGCATAAAGACTGCTCTCTCTTCCCCCCCCCCCCCMAATATTTGCATCAACTGGCAAAACCTACACAGAAGCAAAACAGTTAAAGAAGTAGCAGAGACAGTATGATGTAACAGAGAAGTCCCAGGTAGGTACCCAAATCTGCCCTTTGATAGGGTCTCAGTCTTTGGCCTCCTGAAGAGCAGCAGCAGCAGAGCAGCACTGCCKGGACACAGTCAGCCCTGACACACCACAGGGCTGCAGTAAGGATCTGCAGGCGTGAGCCCCAGCACAACCTCAGCGAACAACAAAGATGTGGTTCATGCCAATCTGTTAAGGTTGTTATGTGCCAGATAGAGAATTAAATATTTTTTTTAAAAAGGGAAAATAAATAAAAACTATATAAAAGTTATTAAGTCATCCACCAAAAGGATCCAAGTAGCAATTGCTGCTGAGTTGCATTACAAATTTGCCAGTTGCTCATTGACCTGTTGGGAGTAAACTATTGACCTCAAGGCAGATTTTAGAGGGCAAGTATGTACTTTGTTCTTAGCACTTACTGTAAAAAGGGTGCATTTTGAATGCATTTGCCTGTGCTTCCCTCCTCTCAGTAAAGAGGAGGCTTCCTGGTCAGAACCATGCTGATCAGGGTGGGAGGTCAGTCACGCTGCAAATAAGAACTGACGTTTCAAAGACAGAGCAAGATTTTTGTTGTTAAGGAAATGTGCTCTAAAAACATATTTGCAGATCACACTAAGGAAAGAACATGTGTCTCTTTTGCTTTTTTAAACTGGGGAGGTTCYTGAGCTCCATGGTGGCTGACTAATGGCTGAAGGGGGATTTTATTACATTGAATTCAAAAATTGTCAGGAAACTTACAGGAAGGAATAAATATTCCCTTTAATACCTGCAAATATAACAAGATTAACTTATTTACTCCTCTCATGGTTATTGCTGAGGGTAAAATTCAAGAAGTCATACCTTTGCTGAGTTATAAACCAAGCAAAGAGAATAAAAAGATTGTTTTAAAAAACCCTGCGCCATACAATTTTGAAGATGAGCTCTAACGCAAGGCTAGATGTTACCTGGGCTGGGGAAAGACAAATGTTTTCCTCTAATTTGCAGAGCAGCTATAGAATTGTTGCACAGCTGCTGCAGGCAACGATCAGTAAGTAGGAGGAGTGAGAGGGCACCTCAAATTCCAGTATGTTTTTAGTCCATCTTCCTCACAGTCTTGAAAAGGAGAGCAATACAGTCTGATGCTTCAGGCCACAAAGGAATTGCTGAGGAGCTCTTGAAAAGAGCTAGATATCCCCRTAACTCAAAGTACAATTCTATATCCAAAGCAAAACCAATCTTATCCTTTGTTGAGTAAACTGGAAGGRCACAAATTTTTTTCTTCAAGTAAGCAGTCTGATGTCAAAAATGAGGGCTAGAAAAGATACAAACAAATGACATATACAATGGGCACTACAGGAAAAGAAAAGTTCTAGCTGGCACCTAAGACAGGATTCATGCAAGAAATGAAAGAACTTATTGTACCACAGCATTGGTTCTCAGGCTGCAGCCTGCTCGCTCTTGCGGCAAGGACACTCTGCTGCCCACCAAGGGGGAGGCTGCTTCCTACTCACACACTTCCACGTCCACATGGAATCTGCACAGGCTTTACKGACCAATTAAAATAAAAGTTAACCGTCATCTCTGGCAACTTTTGTTGCTAAATCATGTCGTTCTGTTACTGAAACCTACAGCATACAAATTCAATACAAAGCAAATAAAACACCATAGGTTTGATCCTCTTTCTTCTAGACTGCTCCTCACCTGAAACAGATAATGCWAAATTTCTGAGAAAGGAAATACAGTGACTGAATCTGAAATGAACCCTAACTTAATAGATGATTCAGTTACCTCTGGGGGGTACCTCTCAGGGCTATGATTCCTCAACTTCAAAGGCTCAGAACACAGAGAGCAGAAGGGAATGAGTCTATTATCAGTAAAATAATTAATATGTTATTTGGCATCAATTCAGTAGCAGTGCAAACCCAATCCTCACCAATGGGGTGTCTGTTGAGTAAAACATGAATTACTCAAAAAAGAGAACCTGTGTCCTCACAGCTGCAAACCCACTTCCAATCACAAAGACRGTTCCTCAATTTCAGTTACCACAAGCGGTTTTGCAGTGAGCCGAGTGGTTTTCTACAGGCCCAGCCAAAAAGGGTACTGAGGGAAAGGCAGCTTGCTTCACTTTTGTTCATTCCCAGGCTGCCCTCCTGYGTGGTTGCAGTAATCATATGCTCTCACTCCTGATCTCCCCCAGCCCTGCTCTTGTGGTCACTGCAGCAAGGTTTGCACTTACCCCAGACTGTACCACTTGTCACTGCAAATAACACGAGATGGAAGAGATGGCAGGAATTTTTTTTCCCCCATGGAAAGCCATATTCTCTGTTCCTCTTGCTTGCTCTTTGATGTAACCAACTCTCTCTTCATTTTACGGAAAACCAGAAAACCAAACTGTGACYTAAAACCAGGACTGTGACAAGACCTGGGAAATGCAGTGATGATGCTACCAACAAAATAATAAATCCTTGGATAACTTTTTTTCACTYATATAGTTCAGTCATTAAAAATCTTTAAGGTATGATTCATAGCACTAGAAAAATTAACTTTAGGTAGCAAGTTTTCCTCACATTCTTACTCCATCTTCAATTGTAGAATGCTACTTCTGAAATGGTGCGAATATTTAAACTGTGAAACTCAAAGTAGGAACTATTACGGTAGAGGTTCACATTTAAAGCTAAAATTCAATTTTCTGTCAAAGGTAACTGACAAGGATAATAAAATCTATTTATTAAATAAATATTTATAATATAGATCTTTAAAATCAAGACACTTACTTATATTGATACACATTATGGAATTTCCAGTGTATTTCAGCACCTTGATGGTATCCTGAAATGGAAAAAATATGAAAGAAGAGCAGCCTCCCAAAAAGCTCATAGACATCAGCAATGGGTAACACAATTTGAACCCTAAGGAGCACAGTGACAAATTCAGAGGACAGCCTCCAAAAAACAGCAATTGCCCTAAGTCAGCAAGGGCACTCCTACATCATCAAAACACAGACAGGTAACTACTTGGCRACTTTCCTTGAGAGAACTTTGCTTCAAGTTGGATGTTTTATRCAGAAACAGCAGGTTTTTGCTGAAATGACTGCATATATGTATCAAGGCAAAAATCTATTTTTCAGTGGATCCCATGGATGCATTGACAGATCTTGGTATTTCCCCTTCCCTTCAGGACACACTGTTTAGCCATGATATGAAAACAGACACAGCTTTTGAATAATTAATGAAACCCAGGGACTGAAAATAGACCTCTTTTCTTCCCTTTCCTGCCTCCCCTTATTAAAAAAGCAAACAAAATCCTAACAATAGAACCTGAAGGTTAAAAGGCCCTTAAGAATATCTACCATCCAGCTGGTCTGAAAAGAACAGTATGAAGCAAAATGCATCACCTGTAACACCCAGGCAGTATGGCAAGATTTACACAGGAAAAAATATCAAAAGTATTTAGAGAGAAAAAAAAAAATCAAGGAATACAAGTGATTGGAAGAGGAGGACAATACCAGCATATACCCATTGAAGGTGTACTATATTTGTTATTTACACCACCAGCAAGGGAGGCATGTAAATTTCCCCAAAATGGCTTCAGGTAGACAATAATTGTTTCATTCATGAAATTAAAAAAAAAAAGGCCAAACAAACAAATCTCAAAAAAATAAAACCCACAAAATACTGTCTTGTAAAGTGCTTTCAAGTGTTTTATCTTTTTACATACATTTGCAATGAAAGAAATGCTGCCAATATTTTATAGCTTAAGCATTTCTCAGTAAAATACACACATCCTTACACAGAAAGTGTGTACTTTACAGAAAGTATGTAAAACTGAAGAACCTACGATTGCTGAGAAGTACTTTAGAAACGCTTGGTTCCTACTGGTTTTTCTTTACAGTAAGGCTCAAGTCACTTCCAAGAAACCTGCAGATTGAGGAGTCTTGTATATGCATGCATTTCAAACTATTTTTATGCTGTAAATTCAGGATTTTCTTGCATATTCTCCCTTGCTAACACTTTTGGACACAGTTACAAGCTCTCAAGCAGACAAAAGGGCCTGTAAGTAGAGCAGAAGGGGCTGCCATCTTCTCCCCACCTGATCTTTTGGACGATACGAAGTCAGTACATCATCATATGCCAGCAATTTGTGTTCCCAGGTTTTTCTCCTATCTCCCCCGGTTTGTTTCCTCTTGTACTTCAGCTCTTCTGTACAATGTACAGTACATTTACAGCGGGRGACCTTCCCCCTTTCACCTAGCACCTTCCACACAGACAATTTATCAGAGGATGAGAGACACTCTTCATCTAAAACCACAGAAAACTAGCAAGGTGCTCACTTTGATATCTGTTTTTCACCGTTGCACGTGAGAAACGTGAACATTTCTTTTGTGCAGCTGAAAGCTGAGTATAAGCAGCAGCACTTTGGGTCTTGGGGTTTTGAAATGTCTTCAGCCTTCATCGCAGCTGGTTGCTGTCACACGGAGAGAAGCAGAGGGAAGAGAAATCTGGCTGACAAAGGCTGTTGATTGTATACGTGAATTCCCCTCAGCAGCTGGCCCCTGGAGAGCGCGAAATACCTACTATTCACCTCAGACTGTGGCAGGCAGCGTTTGCCCGTGGGTGGGTGACGTCCCCGCCCGGCCTCCCCGCTGGCTGGCACAGCGACATGCTGGCTGGGCAACAAGCTTCCTTTCTGCCACAAAACGAGAAAAGACTTTTGGCTAACTACTCCGGGTTCCCCTGACAGCTGAAGGGCTTCCAGCACACGCTGGTTCCCGCACCCCCGCGGGCGGCCCGGGTACCCCGCGCTCAGGCGATGTTGTCGGGGCCCCTTCGCGCTCCGGGCGATTCTCCCRCAGACTCGAGCTCCCCACGGCCTCAGCCCGGAGTACCGGGCGGCACTGCCCCTCACGGCGGTTCCCACGGCTCCGGGACAGCGGCCACGTCCCTACGGCGGCGACCGCTCACTCCTTTTCGTCATCCTCTTGTCTTTCTTCTTCTCCGTGCTCTGATCACCCCGTTCACCCCCTCTCGCCCCCGCGGGCCGCCCATGGCCATGCCCGGCACCGCCCGGCCCGGCAGGTACCGAGGGGGCGGGCACGGAAGGCGACGCCCTCCCCTCCCCCCGCACAGCGCATGGTCGCGGCGGCCGCGCGCTCGCCGGGCTCCCCCTTGGCTGCCGCGCGCCGTGGTCTCGCCCGCCCCCGCTGCCATGTTGAATCGCGCGGCCGCCGGGGCCGGGCCGGAGTTGGAAGTTTAGGGGCGGGAGCGATCGGGATCGGCCCCGGCGCGGAGCGGCTCCGGCGCGGCTGCACGACTGCCCGGCACCCCCTTTCCCGACCGGCCCCCTCCCCGGCACCCTGCCCACCGCTCCTCTTTTCCTCCCTCCTTCCCCGGCCCCGCGAAGAGGCTCCGCGATGCGGCTGCTGTGAGGCCCCGGCGGCGGCGGCGGAGGAGGAGGAAGGGGAGGAAGGGGCCGCGGGCGCCATCGGTCGCAGGGCGGCGAGGGCAGCGCCGGGCCGGCCCCGGCCATGAGCGGCGCCCCGCAGCAGCAGCCCCCGCGGCGGGTCACTAATGTGGGCTCGCTGCTGCTCACCCCGCAGGAGAACGAGAGCCTCTTCGGCTTCCTCGGCAAGAAATGCGTGGTAAGTCCTGACCGAGGGGGGCGAGGGGACTGAGGCACCCCCAGCCGCCCCACCAGGGCGCGGCGGGTCGGGGCCCGGGGCGGGCGGGGGCGTGTGAGGACAGCCCGGCCGGGCGCTGGGAAGTTGAGGCTGCGGAAGTTTTATCCTGCTCCACTGCCCGTCCCGGCGTCGGGCGGGGGGCGGCCCTCGCAGGCCGCGCTGCCCGCCCGGCTCGCCCGCAGCGCAGGGCGGGGAGCGATGAACGGCGGCGGTAGCGGCCCCTCGGCCGGCCCGGTCCGGCGGGGCTGCCGGCCCTGAGCGCYGGGCCCGGCCTCGCTCGCTTCGAAACCGGGCGCGCCGGGCGGCTCCGAGACCGCCGCGGGCACCGGTGTGGGCGCCGTCCTTTCGCGCCTCGCTGTCCATCGGCAAATGGAGCTCCTGGGGGCCGGCGGAGCTCCCGCTGCCCTGCCGCCGACCCGTGCGCTGCAGGGGAAGCCGGCCGCAAAGCAGCAGCCGCGGGGCTCCGGGGCCGWAAAAGTTCCATTGCTCGACGAGGCTGGGACGGACCCCAGGTGCACCGGCGGTACAACAAAGCAGTGTTGGACGAAGTTGTAGAAGGCTCATATCAGTGCTAGGCCTGCCTTGGGTTTAGTCTGTACTTTTCTTAGCGTAAACAACAAGTTCGAGTACTCAAATACTGCATATTTTCTTATTTCTATATCAGTAAGTTCGGTTTCAGAATACCTCCTTGCATGTAACGTAAAACTGTACTAAAACTACTTATCTATATTAAAGARCTATTTGAAAGCTTCAAAAGATAACCGCTTTCACTGGAAAATAAGCTGCTTTTTTAAAAACAGTGATTTTCAAAACAATGACTATTCTGGTGCATTGTGTCCCGTACCTAAAATACTGTTAGGCACTTGCTGTAAAGCTATGGAGGRTGTTTCATGAACTTAAAACTGTGACTTAAAGCAGGATATCCGTGTATTCCATTTAACTCTCTGGACTTTGAAATAGTACCGTTGATCAAACTGAGTGCTGTCAGGAAAATATAAGATGCAGCAACGGAACAGGAAGTAGACAATATTTACATTGGGGTGGGTTAGATAAGATGCTGTCACAGTAACTAAGTTTTGTGTCAGAAGGTATGACCCTAAAGTATATGTTTTGAAAAGTACAGAATTGTAGAAATGCCTTGGTTAATTTCAGGCGTTTTGTATCTTCAGCTTCTTTGGTAAGAAAGAAAAAAAACTATCAGTTTTTCTTTAAATATAAAAAATAGTGCATGAATTGGTGTGTAAATTGATTTTCAGTTTGCATTTCTATAACTTGATTTTTTCTTGTCAGGTAAACACACTTTTAATTTCTGTTATACTCAGCTGTAAAACTCACCTAGTTACGCTCCCAAATTTTCTGCATAAGTAGTATGTTGAAAGAAGACTGGAGGTAAATATCTTCACAGGATCTGGGTGTCATGGGATTTACGGCTTGCTTGAAATTATACATTCTTCTGATTTACACAGAATATTGGATGACTTTCCGATTGAGGTTCTTAAAAGTGTGGTCTGTTGTTTCCTCTTTTCCCAGYCCTTTGTGCTCTCTAAGTTAATCATGGGCTTATTTTAGTGAAGTTGAGGTTCTCTGCTCAGTCTTGAGGACTTAAGCATTGAAGATCTAGAGGTATTTAACCAGGCTTTTTTGGCTTACTGTGTGGCATGAGCCAGAAATTCAGATACAAGTGAACAGATTGAATATTCTGCCCTTTGGAGGGTGCTGTCTTAAGCAGGGAAGTGGAATGGGAACCTGGAGATGGAAACAGCCTCAGCTGTCTAACTTGAAACCACAGTATCTGTTGGGGCACAGTAGGACYCTTGGTACTCTTGGCCTTCTAGCTTGACTCAACATGCTATGCTGATAAATGCCTTTTTGTTCATGATATTTGATCTCATAATATCCATGTTTGAATTACTAATTAGTGAAGTTTCTGACTGCAAGTTCTGMTTTTTAAGAAAGAAAAATGTTGTGAGTTCTGTAGGATGCTAAATGCTTGCTCTTGCAATCACCTGAAATATCTGGGCTGCCTTGCTGCTGCAGGTGGTGTTTCTGTCGCTGGGGCATAGAGAGGCTGTTGGATGTATCAGCCACATTGACATAATTTTAGGTTTTGTTTGACTAAATCTCATGTTTAGATCACTACTGCAGCGAACACCAGAAGAAAGTTGAGACATTAAACCATGCTCCTAAGATACTCTCTGTAGTAATAATTTATAGAGTTCTTAATGGACGCCATAGTGCTGCTRTCAGGCCTGAAGGGCTTAGTTAAGAAAGCATGTGGTGCTCTGAATCTGATTTATTTCAGTCTTTCYTTTATTTCTGACTGGTAACAAGGCAGCTATTTTGAAATAATATTGAAGATTAAACTATCTGATTTTTGTTCTATGGGAAAGCAAAGGAATATATCAAGTGTGTATAACTTTGAGTACTCACAGTCTGTGAACTCGGAAATGGACACAGTTCCAATGGCCTCTTTAGTAATGATCCCTGATAGAAAAATTTCCTGTGAGAAGGGGAAATGGTGAAGAGCCATCAGTCTGTGTGTTGCTGAGGTTGATACCATTCTGCACACTACTACTGGTACTTTGAGAAACTGACTAATAGGCAAGTGTACATACAGAGGGKAATTGATTTTCTTCTCTACCCTATTTTTCCCCTCTACTTGCTGAGCTGTAAAATGTTTATCTGTATCTACAAGCAATTAAAATACCTTTGCCCATGACAGATCAGGCTTTCAAAACCAAGCCACTGGCTAATAGTCAAAGCTGTAGCTATAGTTAATTTGGCTGAAATATGAGTCCAGATGTAGAACTATTTACAGAATATATCCRGCGTAAAACCCTTTAGGACTCCCATTGTTTAGGCATATAACTAATTTTCTTTCAGKTTTGTGACCTTTGTTACCTAGGTCAGGTGTAAAATTTGCTCTCTTTAAAAAGTTTTCAATAACTTTTTAATAATAAYGTGGAAATAAAATTTTATGTACACTTATACTAAGTGGAGCTATGATGCTAGTTTTGTGCATATAAATGATTTTTGTGGTTATGCCCAGCTTAAAAGTTTTTGCATGAGTTCTGGTAAGTTATTAATCGTTGCTTTAAATATTGATGAGTTTTGTAAGAAAAAGTAAATGCTAGATGTCCATTTTATAATCTTTATAATAAAGAAGTAACTTTTATAATTTGCATGGTTAATTTTGGTCAGAGATGTCAGTAACAAAAAGCTAGTTTATTCTGTAGAAATAATTTTTTAGAAACAAACCATGAGAAGTATGTACTTGGTAGCATTAGAAGTAGGTAGAATGGAGTATGGATATTTTATGCTGCTTAGAAGTGCGACTCAACACTTGGATAAGGTGCAATGAATAAGGCTGGGAATATGTTGTTCTTTGTGAGATCTCACCGTGGTTCAAATGGTAAACAGGAACTGGTGAAGGATGCAGAAAGAGAAGTGACACAGCAGTAAGCTAACTAAGAAAACTGTTTTGGCTGCTTTTAAAAGTGCACGTGACCAGAATAAGTTTGTATATCAGAGCCARAGAACAAATTGCAGTAATAGTTGAGATAAAACAAAACAAAAATTTGAATGGTAGTTACAGCTCTTAATTGATAAGAATTAAACGTTTTATCAGGAAGGGACTTGTAAGATTACTTGTGCTTATGAACTAGGACTTGAAGGTAGACTGCAGGTCTGAGTAATGGGCAACTTCACGTGTCTGAGAAGTATTGGGACTCCTCAGCTTGAGTTTAGGCTGCAGTCTGTACATCCAAAAAAGATTGACATTGCAGTTTAAAAAATACTATCCCCTGTACAAGTAGGGAGAACTGTGTCATTAATTCAGTGGTGATTCTCTCATCTTTGCATTTGTTTTTAAATGAGATATTGAGGGAAAAGATAAAGTGGAAAGGATGGGGTCTTGTGGAACAGGAGAGTATTGGGAATTATGCCTGGATTTCTTTTGAGATTTGCCCCGTTCTACAAAAGACATGTAGCATCTTTAGACACCTCACTAGTATCCACTAGAGTGAGTTCTCTGAACAACTTATCAGTGATAATCTTCCGTTGTAGAGAAAATGACAGTGCGGTTTTGACAGTTCCTTTGAACCAAACCTGTGCCTACGAAACTGTTTTTTGCAGTAATGGATCATATCAGACTCTGTAGAGCAAGTGGTACAACCATTGTCCTTTTCATAGTGTGTTTCTCATGCTCACARCTTGCTATTAGTGTCTCTACAGCATGGTTCACTGCCTTAGCTTATTTACCCATGGATGAGAAATATTTTGAGACTGCTTGGGAGCAGTCCAGAAGGCACTGCATCTCGTAGCTGTATGTATTACAGTGTGGGATATRGTTAAGGAGAAAAAGGCAGAAATTTAGGTGTTAAAATCCCATAATTGTCAGTAAACYTCACTGTCAGTTGTCTAAATCTCTTATTCAAGTGACTTCAAGATAGAAACTCAGCTAACAGAAGTTTTTGTGTACATTGACCATAGTGGTTATATCTCTCCTGGCTGTTCTTGTRCCTCATGTGCTAGACAAATTGTGTCTTGATATGAGGAGTGAGTCCTGCTACAAGTTTCAGTCGCTGTGTGTCTGTTGTGAAGCATTATGTATTGCTGAATGAAGGGTGATCTACTAAGACAGAACCTGTGCCTCACTCTGTTAAGGCTTCAGCATTAAGCTCTTCTGGGCATCTTTGTAGATATATTTTATCTGTTTTGGAGCCAGTCAAGTGCCAAAAGCCTTTCRGCATCTCTGTGGTTAATCAAGTGGTCAAGTATGCCACTCATGCTCCTGATAAGTGCTCTGGAATCCTATGGTATACATACACAACAGGATGAAAACAATTTGTAGTCACAAGCTGTTGTGTTGTAACTTTCTGGTTTYTCACAACTAAGAGTCATATTAAGGAATTTAGAAGAGGGCAGAGTTTTAATTTAGAATTCAGATGAACAGTCAAGTTTTGACTGTAAGTTTTTCACTAAGATGTTCAGATARCCTAGTTCAGATTGCTTAGGAGAATACCCAAGGAAGAGGTAGGTCCTTGTTARGAGATAAGCATTGAGTTTGCTATTYCATGCAAATTTTTAAATGTAAAGACTACTTTGTTCTTCCTTTAATGGAAAATTGATGTGATTTCTTGGCATTATCTGCTTGTAGTTAYTGTTTTGCATTTTTTATCACTAGAATGTTTTTCTCTCTGCTTATTTCTTTTGGGGTTCTGAAAGATGTAGTATTGGCCGAATTTGTTGCAAGTGAGGAGTGTAAGATCCATCTTGTAAGAACCATGCAGTTTCAGGCTAAAAACATGAAAATGGGGAGTGCTCTAATTTTAGATCTTGAATTTCTTTTTTTGAAAGAGTTCTGGTACTTCTGCCTGAAAAGACTTGCCTGTTTTTTCTTTACAACTTCCTATGACTCTTACTGCTCTACTTTGTGCTAGCATTAAGAACTCGTCTRCTGCTTTTCTTGAGAGTGGCTGCAGGTGCTGGCAGTGGCAGCAATTGACACTGGCAGCTTCTAGCTTAGTGCTGGAATGGATGGAGTGAAGCATTGAAGATATTTGTATGTGATGGGTGAGTACCGTCTAGGAGCTTTGTACTAGTTCATTAACCAACGTGAAAAAAGGCCTGATCCTGTCACTGACTTTTTATAGTCAGAACTGTCTGTACATGGGGTTCGTAAAGCTCTAAATGCTCCGTTTGCTGAGAAAATTTGCCGTTGACTTGAAGCTGTGTGGTAAGGTTTATAGTGTCCTCTCCTCCAGTGAGTRTGTTTCATAGGCTTGTCTCTTGAGGAATCTTTGTAGTACAGAAATAAAACTTAGTATACAGGAGACTTATGGTTTCATTACCYAATACCTAGATAATAAAATACAGGAAGTAATGAAAATGTGTCACAGGCRCTAGACAGAGTTGCTGATTGGTAGGTTAGGAGGTTAGGGTACAGTTTCTTGAAGAAAGGCTGACATTGTGTTACTTAGCACAGAGATATTTTTTTTATTGGCTAGTTGGTTCTCCTTGTAACAGTAAATATTGCAGAGTGGATTWAGTAGAACTAGAAGTTCTACTTCAYGGGTGGTTTTAAACAGCCCGCTCTACTGGGACGTGCCTCGGATGCTATACAAGATAGTTTAGTTTCTCCAGGTATTTGCTTGGGTGCACTGCCTCACCATCTTTTGTGGCTTCCAGACATGGTGTTGGTGCTTGGGTGTCTAATAAAATGGGAACAATAGGTGTGACCTTCAGGTCAATTGTAGTTCAATTTGAAGATCCTGAAGTGTACWGTGATCCTTGCAGGAGCAGTGTTCTCAAAGGTCCAAATAGGAAAAGAAAAGATGCAGTTCAAACAATCATGGGGACACTTTCTTAGAAAGCTGCTCACTTGCTTAATTCTTAAAATGTAGTAGTGTTTTCTCAGACACTTCTGAGTTAAAGGTAGACAGTTTTGCTGACACCTCTTTGTGCAGTAAATGACACTTTAGGTATCTCAAATTAGAATGTCCGTGTTAAGAATATATGATTCTGGAGTAAGTTCATTAAATGAATTACTCAATTCCTGTAGACATAATGTTCTGTGRAGATGATCATTGCTGGCAAGAAAACTGTTGCTGGCTGCAGAGCTCCACGACACATTTGCAGATTGCTTCTCACTTTAGGCACTTGCTTTCAGACGTGCATCCCCACCTTGGTGAGGCTGTTTTCCCTCTACTGTTTATTTAGCTGTCCTTAAAATCCTCACTCTTAACACAGCATTTTCTTTTTAGGTTTTCTAAGAAACAGTGTTAATACATTTTTCAGTTCTCCAGTGTGTCTAGTTTAAAGCTGAAAGATAACACTAAGGTTGTGTTTCCATTTCTGTAAGACAGTTTGACACATCATTTTCCCCTGCAGAACATCTTGTAATTCAGRATTTCCCTGCATTCATCTCCTTTACCTTCAATGCAAATGTGTTATTTTGCCTTTATCTCCCCTTGTCCATTAGCCACTATGCAGCATAAGGAGTGTGTGTTTAGTGAGCACAGATATCCTCCTATATAAGCACATTTTGTATGTGAAGGTACTGTGCCTGCAATTTGAGAAACACCAACCTGGCAAAAGAAAGTGTGACTTTTGCCTTTTTGAACAGCTTTGAAAACTACTTTTGTTATTTGAACTCTCAATTATGTGAAGGTAACTCTTGCCTTTGAAATTGCAAATACTTYTAAAAAATGTGTTTACTTCAAGTATCACTGATGATAATGGCTGTCCCAAAAGTTAGCCAGCACTTGCTGAGATTAAGTAACAAGCCCTAGCACTTGTCTTGCTGTCTAGGCTGAAGAGCAAGAATATTTGGAAGTGGGAATTTGGCTGTAAATTTTCAATGTTTTCTCCCCTCTCGAGGTGACGGCCAACTTACCTGTGTGTGATTTGTGGATAAGAAGTTAGTATTATTTGTTATATTTTCTGTGTTGAGGATAAAGAAAAGTGACCGATTATTTTACAACCTCCCTAGTACATTTTGTAACAGAAGCAGTAATTTATTGACTTTAAAAGAATTTTCTGTTTCAGGAATCCATTTAACCACTATTTCTTTTGTAAGCTCCATACTGCTGAGATACATTGAAGTCCTGCATAGTGACCTCTTCCCTCCAAATCTCGTGTCTCTGCTTTCATCATGTTCTCCTTGTACTCTTAACATATGTGCTTTTTATGCTTTTAGTAAGTTTTCTGCCCTATYCCAGTAACAGAGTTTCCTCCTTTCCTATTTTCCTCTTGCACCTCAAGTGCTTCCAGAATTGCCCTTTCTCCCTTCAGCTCCTGCATCCATAATCTGCACAAAGATCTCCAGGTAGGACTGACTCTCTTCCTCACCATTCTCCCCTCCAYTCCCTTATTCCCCCTCCTCAGTTCCTCAGCTCCTTTGTTCTTAAGGATGAGCAAGGAAGGATCTGATTTGTGGCTCATCAGATGTGTAGTCCTACCCATATGCAGTGCTGGGATAAACATGACATTTGTAWGTAGCTCAGCAGAGCACTGCACAAGGACAGTCATAAGGAGAGGAGGCAATGKCTGTGCCAGGCAGCTTTTGCTGCTGCGGACATGGAATGCCCTGGAGCCTGAGACCTGGCCATTACTCATTTCTCACCTGTATTTGTCTTCACTGGCCAAAGTCATTGTTAATGTTGTTATAGGGAAGAGAACTTCTGGTGGATMTGAAAAGGGTGCACAGAAACAGGAGTATGGTATTCCTCAGACTTCTTGCACTGCTCCACCCTTCACAGCTGCTTCTCCAGGCAGGACTGGACGCTCCAGTTTGTAAGCTGCTGTGTTAAGAAACTGTATACTGGAAGATACAGCTTCAGCARCACTACAGGCTCAGATTTAAAACCACAGAATTGCTTAGTCCTGCTTCGACTGAACTGTAAGTTATTTCCTGCTCCTCTAACCATGTGACAGCTCTCTCTGAGCACAGCTAAGATGTGGTCATTCTTTCTAAGTAGACATTTTTTCCCTTTACTCCCCCTCAGTCAGCCAAAGCAAACAGAAACATCACTTGGCTTATGACACTAAATATACACAAAGGCATCCAAATAAGCTCCTCTCTCTAAAACTGCGCTTGATTCTTGTGGTTAACTGAAAAGAGGAAGAAAACTATGAACATCCTGTAGTGGTGTGCACTCTGTGCAATACCACAGGCAAAAGCTTCCCCTTGCATTTTCAGAGAAGGAAGCAGTAGTTTCTAACAAATTAAATGCARGGCTGTTTTTTTCTTTATTTGTTTTAGGTTTTAGTTAAGAGTGTATCAGGTATGAAATTMATTTATAACTGGATATGCATTTATTAGCATTTATATTTTTATCAACCTGATAACRAAGTTTTTAAAAATTCAGGGTTTGGGCTTAATTTTATGTTAATGTTATGTGAACCAGTATCTTTTAGCCATACAATAGTGTTGTAATTTTGACCTTTCTTAAACAATATTGACCTCCTTATGTTACACTGTACTGGTGGCACAGTGCTCAGTTTGTGTAGCTGGAACTTTAAAGCCTTGTATAGCTTTAAATTTAAAGARTGATTGTGACAGAAAGTGCTGGTTGCACATGGTATCTAGAACTCAGTGATTCAATGCACCATTTCTTTATTTTAAATAATAATTTTGTCTTTAAGAGATTTGTTCATATTCAGGTGCCAATATTTCTATACCTGAGAGACTGATAGTAACAGCTAATGCCTCTTCTCAGGTCATGACCTTCCTTGCCTTAATTCAAGCATCTAGATGCAGCATACTATAGTTGTGTGACAGTTTTGTTTTATAGGATGCATGGAGATGGCTTTGGTGCTAAATGTGTTGCTGAGATATGTAGATCTCACTCCATGTCATTGTTTTAACTTTATCTTTTTATGTCATTTAGAMGGTCTTGCTTTGAATGCTTCAGTTTGTCATTGAGGCTTTTGCTTAAGAGCCTCTTTGAACACCTCTGGTCTTTTCTGCCTGTAAATGACAGAAGAAATCCTGTTTGTTTCTCTGTCCACTTTTTATAKTGTTCATGGAAATTTGTTTATTGAAAAAGTGTTCATGCTGCTGGTCCAGGCTTCACATGTGTTACCAAGGAGTCCATCTCTCACACTGACCATAMCTGTCTGGATCATACCTTTATGTTGCTGATAACATTTAAGCTTGGTGGCAGAAGGATGCATCTTGTCTTTTTTCTCACCTGTGGTGTGTCAGCCAGCTGTGCTAACCAACCTAAGTGGGGCAGTAGCCTGAACTCAGGCACTGTTCCATGRCTGTCCATGTGTTCAGTTTGCTGGCACACTTCCTGGCGCAGTTTTGAGTGCTAGCCTGGTAGTTGCTCAGATTAGTATGAGTGTGGTTTTGAGATTAGAGTGGTATTAACAGCTCCTGGTACAACAAATGGGGTACGGCCATCACTACCCAATTTATGTTGTGTTGGGAAGAGAGTTTGTTCCTCTGTTCTTCACCATTTCCCATCATATTCAGAAAGTGGCCCAGGTCTTAGTAACTAATATTTGCACAACCAGGGAAATCTGTGAGGAGACAGAAGCAATTCTGGGGRTGGGGAGATGTGAACTGTCTCTTCTAGCATTGTCAGTAGCGTGTAGATGGCAGAATAAGTGTCAGCTCTGCTGCTGTGCACGTAACTGTCTGCTTTGACATTAAGTTCAAGTCAAACCTGTTTTTCCTGCCAGCAGCAAAATTCAGGGGTTTTTATGTTGTCTTTCTGCTCCTAGAAATTGCTTTTGGAAACTGGAGAAGATGTAGGTGCTTAGAAGTTTACAGCAGATGAAAATGTGCCTGTGCAYGTAATTACCTGCTGCAGTGGACAAATTACCAAGTCCATTTGATACTGATGCTGTGAACACAAGCTCATAAGGTTTCTGATCTCTGATTCCAGGAGAGAAAAAAAAGATTTTGCCTTCTGGTAGAGAGATGTAGCTGACTTGTAGCTGTGCTTCTACAGAGTGCATGAGGTACAGCACAGATGACCTTAAAGGATGCTGCATTTCTTTTACTTCACTCCTTGTTTGCAGAGCAATGGCCTMAGAATATGTATCCTGTCTGAAGGTTTCTTTTTTAATGAGTAGTTTGTAAGTGATTTTAGAAAAGTTCTGCACATCTTCAGAGCCTCCAGGGATGTGCTTACTTCTCTTAGAATCTTAACTGTATTTTGGAGTGTCGTAGCAGTTTCCCATCACTTCAGATGCAGTAATTTGTTTCCTGATTGAGCTCCAGAGACCATTCTAGGTTGTCAAGTAGTGTAATTAGTGATAGTTTGATCATCACATATTCTGTCTCTGCTGGTATCTCACCTTAGTTGTTGGTTCTGTCAGGGGTATAAAGGTATGAGCTCAGGAAACTTTTCAGTTTGTTATATGTCCACAAGATCTGCTAGGTAGTGTTTGCATGYCTCAGTTCTGTGAACACTTCTCTCAAGTTTTTATTTTACCATTTTTTCCCCTTGAGTGTCTCTTTATTCCCTCTCTCCCTTCAGGCCATAYTTTTTTCCCAATGTCACTTTTATAAGTCAGCACTGGCAGGAACTGGTCCCCTGATGAGGCTTGGTGCTGTGTAAGCAGTTTTCTCCTACAACAGGTAACATTTGGTTCAGAGCAGCTGAGTGATTTTGGGCTTTATTTCAGGATGGTGGCTTGCATGTCTATTCTGGCTGCAATAATTGTTTTAGYAATGAGATGATGCAGTACCAATATCCATTTGACTGGAAATAACTTCTCCAAGGATACCACATACAAAAAAATATCACTATGATGCAAGTCTGAATTAGCAAAGGGTGTTACATAGTCGACTTACTCCAGATAAACAAACCAGCCTTGAATACAGATGTCTCACATGCATTATCAAGGCTGGTTTTCAATTCAGGTGCTCTGGGCACTTWAAGTGCAGCATGGTGCCTGGTTTGTGAGAGTAACCTAGTCCTGGGATGAGCTGACTGACATGTTACTTCTTGGAGTCTGGAATTCTGCAGAGGACTGTTGCATTCCTTGCAGAACTGAAGCTTTTATGTAGGGATTGGCAGATTTAGAGATCTTAGTTCCACATAATCTAGTAAAAAAACTCTCAAGATGTGTATAATATTGCACCTGGTGGATGGCAGTGGCATTCTGAAGGATGCACTTTTGAGTAACAGATGTTCAATGGGACACTTCTATTGGTGAAGCTGAGTAGCTTTCAATTTGTTCTGTAAATCTGCTCTGTGTGTCCAGGAATGGATACGAGACTATCAGGAAATCACGATTTTTTTATTTACCCCAAACCCCTCATCCCCCTGCAAGGCTTTCTCAAGATCCAACTGTGTTACTGGCACTCTCCATCACCATCTTCCTATAGGAGTGCTTGTACCACAGTCTTAAGGCTTCTGACAGTTCATCTCCTAGATCTTTTGAGGACCCAGTTATACAGACTTAAATCTGATACGTATCAACCATACAATCAACCATACTGAACTTCTAGCAAAGTTTTGCTATTATAKAGGTCCCACACTTGTAATAATTTATTGCAGGAGACTAGGAGAGGTATCCTATTTCTATATTCATGTAAAGTCTCTTGAGGAGGGTGTAATTTTTCTTGAATTCTGTCTTAGTGAGGTAACTGGCTTGTTTTTTGTCTAAGCYGTATACTCATGGGAGTGATATTATCTTTCATACACTCAACATCAAGAGTTTTCTGTTTCTATRTTAACAGATTGAGGCTGTTCAGGTGCTCAGAGCAACTGAAGTAGTTGATCACAAAGGAAGGGAATATCCACACAGAMACTGGAAATCCAAAGTTTCCTTTGACAAAGGGTACCTTCTTTCAGCCATTGGGATTTAAGGTGCATCATTGCCCTTACAGAGAATGTCTTGTTTCCAAAAGTGTTACACACCTGAAAAAATAATCATTATGTCACAATAACTTTTATCTGTTCAATGATTGCAACTAGCATAACATTTATTATGTACATTTTTATGTTAGTGTGGTGTTACAATTTACCTGCTAATTTTATACTGTCATAAAATCACTGTAATTTATTGCTTAAGTGGAGGTTTTCAATTAGTGACAAACACTTGACCTGACAAGAAAGCAGTTGTCAGTTCTCCCAGGCAGCAGGARCCATTAATGTTGAGCATGTTAGCCTCTTTCAGCTCCAGAACAGACTTGGAGACTTGCAGAAAAGTAGTTCAGAAACTGAAGCATGTAATGCTTCAAATATGATGCTTGATTAGGATAATAATACTGATTAATTGAACTACAGTGCAATACAGATTGGTAGTTATYAGTGTTACAACTTCACTGTGATCACAAGCAAAGCTATCTTAACATATTTTTAATTTAAGTTTATGTTTTGGCTCGATATTAATTCAGAAAATACTCACCAAAAAGCTTAAAGGTCAGTTTCAGACCGGGTTTTCTTTCTTTTAGCTGTTCTTTGAAACAAATGTTTTSTGTCCTAAGTCATTAAAGTAKCTTTACCGTGTCCATGTTAATGATATTGGTGTGACTTTGTGGATTCTAAAATCTTATATTGGTTTAATAAATACTGATTTTCTTTATTGTAAACTTTGTTTCTCACATGAGTCTAGTACTACTAGTACTGTTGTAAGTAGAGTGAAATAATTTTTATTTTACTTGTAAATTCTGATGGGTACATGTAACTTTTCTTATATATGTTACTGCTGTTGAACAATGTTCACAAGTTACAAACATGARCACAGCAGTTAAGGGGAGCTAACTATCTTCAAGTGAAGATGAGGGTGATTTTTTCTGATTATCCAGACATTAAGAATTAAGATTGAGAACAATATCACTGTATCTGTTCCTTCCCTTTGCAATGTGAACTTGTACTACCAGCTCTGCACTGAAAAGAAAAGTAAGTATTGCATGATATTTTAATTTTATTCTTAAACTGGAAACTGGTGACTGGATATGGACACTGAAGTGTTAAGTRCAGTGGAAAAATAACATCCTGCTGCCCTCTTTCTACAAAATTTTACTTGTATAAATAAACACTTTTTCATTAACTTTTAGTAGTAGATTCTTTACAGTTTTTGCTCTTCTTCAGTTCCATTATAAGAAATATTCTGGCACCATAAKGAGTTACAGAAGAATTTTGGCTTCAGGGATGGAGCTTTCCCATTCAGCAGCCCTCTGCATTTGTTTTCAGATAGTGGGTAGTAAGTTCAGAAAGGAAATTGTGGACTCCATTGTTAATATCTGAATTTGAAAGTAATTCTTAATCTGAACATATTATTAAGTCCCAGTTTGGCAGAGCTCAGTTGTATTTCTTTTTTCACCCCRGAGATGAAATATTGCAAACTCAGCAATTCTTTCCTTAAGGGTGTTTTTTTCTTTCAATAAACTCCATGAAATTACCTTTGAACTACTCATTTAGACAGTCAAGGGGGAGAGTGTAACAAAAACACAAATTATTTTTTGTTGGGGGCTTTTCTTTAGTAGTAGAAATTGAARGTTTGTAATATCTGACCTGAGAGTATAAACATAAATCTTGAGCTGCAAAGGCCATGCTTYAGTGGAGTTTTCAGCTCCTAGGGAGARTTTAGGRGACCAAGTAGCAATGCCAAAAACTMAAGTAAACTCTCCCTAGCATTTTTCTATGTAGTCTGAATCTTGTAAATTAATCTAGATATATGGGGATGATGAGATTGCCCTTAGTGAAGGGCTGTGTCAGAACTAGGCTAGAGTGCCTGGTTTTCAAAACTACTTTTTTTGTGTGTGTGTGTGTGTGTTGTTAATATTTTTTTCAATGCCTAYGTACTAAGACTTCACAGATTATTATTGCTCAGGGGTTTTCATGGAAGAGACCACTGAGACATTCCAGGTACATGGGAAGCTTTGAGTCATATGCACTGTACTCTTTAGTCTTCCATCTTAAGGGTCACAAGTTAATTGTACAGTGTAAAATAAGTGTGATGATGACTTGCAGAASCATTAGTAATTTTGTTACAAAGGATTTGCTGCCATGGTTGGTCTAGAATAGAAATAGGGGATTTAAATTGTAAGCCTGAGATCTATCTACACTCGGCCATCTAAGAACACCATTCTGTGACACTGCTTCCAAACTAAAGTTTGTTTGCAGACAGGTGAATTTAAGTGGCTTTTGGCCTCCACAGCATGTTGGTAAAAGTAGTGCTGGTACCTGCAAAGAAGGAGCCGCTTTGGGCAGTGATAATTGAAATTGTTAGCTGTAATAAATGTCACTGGCCTCAAGGGGCATCTCCCCCATGGTGAAAAAATATCTCAATTTTCTTACCTAAAGCATGCGTGGAAATTAACCTGTCTTAACCTTTGCTATTAGCAGCAATTAGCAGCTATTGACACATATCCCACACCCTCCAAAAATAATTTCTGTCTRTGACAGATTATACTTCTTCATCAGTAGTCCTCAAAGCAATTTACAGAGATAGAGGTCAGTGTCTCCCTTACGYGTTACAGATGAGGAAACTGAGGCACGGGGAACAAACAAACATTAGCATGCAACTTCTTATTGCTGGAACAAAATGAGAACCAGCAGTCTCCTGGGTGTTCAGCTGGGGTCTAATGTTTTATCCTGCAGTAAATTTTGAATATGGCAAGGGATCATAGAACTAACACATCTTCGTGCCTTTTTTTTCTCCATAGTATGCCAGCTTTTTAGACTTGTCACTGGGAATAACTATTCATAGCAAAGTCAGTTGCTGGTATATATTTAAAAAAAAAATCTTACATGTAGTTATGCTTTCTTGTATCTGACTTGAATTGCCATAACTGTTCTGTTTAAATGTGAACTGCTCAAGGAGGAATTAATACATGTTGAATTGTGGCATGGTAAAAGTGTGAGGGGGGGTTGCATCTCTAAGTACCTTTATGTAAGTGGATTGAGTCTGCTTTACAGGACAGGACACAAGTTGTATACACAATTGTGAGACCAGTTGCTGGCTATTATTCAAAGAGGTTTTACTTTTAATAGCCTTTTCTCATATTTCTTAATATTTTGAAGGGAGTTCTTTGTTTTATGTTGGCATGTTATTAATGTGCTCTTATAAAAGAGTTGTTTTAAAACAAATGAAGCTGCTTTATTTCAGTCTTCCCTAAGTATCAGAAGTCAAAATTCTATATAATTTTCTGTCTTCAAGTGCAGATATCATAAGTGAAGTTCACCTAAATATCATGTCTGCAGAGCAAATACTCATTTTTTAAATCTGGGCCTGGGAGTACCAAGTGGATGCTGAGTAGCATTTTCAAGGGGTCATGAATGAGTGTTCCAGAGCTGGGATAATTCATGAAATCCTGAGGTTTATGCTTCATATCCTTTCCTTACTCAATTTGCTGTTGTTCTGCAGATTTTTACTTGTAAACTTCATGGTACCTGTATCACTGAGTGGGTTGATAAGGAACTGCGTGGATCTAACTTTAAAAAAATGGGCCTGAATTCTGGTGTTTTTTTCTCAAAGCACTCTCATATCTTCAAAGTGGGTATGAGGATTTTTTTATAAGAATCTGCATTTAATATGCAGCTAGTGTGTAGCATCTAAAAAAATGTTACTGTGCAGAGAATGGAATGGCTGAAGGCTGAAGGAAGAGAACCTTAGTGCATGAAGGCAGTCAGTTGCTGTAGAAGAGAAGAGAATGTTGAGGGYGCAGGAGACTGGGTTTTCTTATAGCTAGATGGACAGTGAAACAGGACAAAACAGAGGAGAACTCAAATTTTATCCTGTGCATTGCATGAAACTTTTGATTCTTTACTTGAATCTGCAGTTTCTGTGTATGACCATGAAACATAGTTTTGAGAACTGGTTAATCTGTGTATCTGTACAGTCTCTTATATGGTTATGTAAGGTTCATCCTAGTCTTGGGAGTCTTGATAAATTTAAAATTGATCAAAATTGAAAGGTAGACTTCAGCATTTTGTCTAAAAATTCACCAGGCTTTGGCAAGAACAGTCTTACATGCTTTGAATCTGAGTGTTTCTTGAGAGGCTGGAGARGCAGTGGAACTGCAAGACAAAATGTTGTCTTTAGTGAGAATTTCTGTTCTGTAGCAATAGACAGGGACATATTTATGGAAAGCTTGTATGCAGCATGTTATCTATATCTATATGAACAACTTCAACTCCAGAACACAGGTAACTGTTTTGCTGTGTGAGCTGTTTTGTGGCCAGCCAAGGTTTCAGCAGCATTAAGCAGTGAGGTGCAACTCAGTGAGTGATGCTGTGCAGGTAAACAGGAAGTGACAGTGCTCAGTTTGCTCATCAGTGGAAACCCCAGGTTGTGTATGTCAGCTGGTAAATTATCTGCTACACTGAGATATTATAATCTGCAGCATGCTTGTGGTTATGGTTATGTCATGTCTCAGGAAGGCTGAAGTCTTCCATGTGCTGTCCTGAATGGAGGTTGTAGGATTTGAAAATAACTTCATGCTGTATCTGGTACAAGAATGTCTCTCTTAATCATGTGCTGTTTGATTAGGCTTTATATGCTGTGCTTTTTGCCCACACCTTAATTGTTGGTTTTCTGTGATCCACTGTTGAGCAATGTTTTGAAAAGGAGTTGGCCAGCTCTAACTGAACTGGGGGGTTGTGGGAGGAACTGGAAAGGCAAATGAATTTTTGTCTGAAGACATTAAAATGTGAGCTGTCTGTAACTGGCTGACTGGGGATTAGGAGTGAAGGATCTCTTTACTGGACAACAGCAGACTTAAGTTTGGACAAGCACTTTTATGGCTTAGATTTGTCAAACAGGAGTCCCTTGTTTCATCCCTTTTTTGTTCTAACATCACTTAATGATCACTGGTACTTTCTTCACGTCAATAAATTATCTTCAGTGAGGATATTGCGGCTGACTTGTTTGGTTATCAGGGCACAGGCAAGACAGGGAGTCTGTTCTTAAGTGTTAAATTTTTGGTCTCTTAATTCCTTAAATATTTCCACATAACACTATGTAATATGTGGAGTTGTCCTCTCATGTTTCAGAAGTGATAGGAAATACCTGAAGTGGCTTTGTTATTTCAAAAAAAATTCTTTCTTCATTCTTCCTTCAAATAAGAAAAAGCAGCATCTCTTACACAGTAGATTTATTTCTAATAGCCTAAYTTTTTGTATAGGTGGAAAAAAATTACTATTTTCTTGGCATCTATATATGCAGTATTTTTAATCATTGGGTAATCATGGGTAATTAATTAAATGAAAAGCAAGCTTTAAGCTTAAAATTGAACACTTGTGAAATTATTTGCTACAATTACCGAGCAGTAGAACTGGTGAGGCCTCAGTGTTTTCAGGTGAGTAATTTCTCGATTTGCACAAAATAAAGTTTTACTCATGTGATTGGATATTTACAAAAGGCTTTCTTTTGTCAGTTCTGTCAAATAATGTGAAGTCTTGCTTTAGTGTTCCTGTCTTTGGAGCAGTCAGTTGGTCTTTGGAAAACAATATCCTGTAAAAGGCATAAAAATTAGAGGATTATTTCTAGCTGCTTAACTTACTGAAATCTACCAGCAAACTTCTGAAGTTCTGTRTGTCTCCTTTCTATGGGAAACTAGTTTAAAATCATGTTGGTAACATCTGAAGCTCGCTTTTTTGCAATACACAATTGCCTTTAAGGATGAGATTCTTAAGAATTTGCTAAATATATCTTCAGAAATTGTAATAGCTTTAAAAATTGAAGTAATCACAGTTTGTCCAAATTAAAAATAAAGTAGTAGTCAAATCCCCAGTGGAGAAATGCTGTCACATTTAGACTCAGTTGTGAAGATTCTGTAGGCAGCCTGGTGTGAAAACAAATTATAAAACAGTTAGAGTTGCAAAATCTGACTGACGAAAATCTAATTTTGTAGTAAAGTATTGTGGAGTCTTTGAAGAATATTTTTAGCACGAATGTGTGTGTGCATGCTACCAAGACAGTATCATCATGCTTCTTGTACAAGATGCAGTAACCATACCCTGCCTGATACACTGTTTTTAGAGGGGAAAAGCCTATAAAGACAGATTCATCTGTTGTACTTATTCTATTGTCTGGGGCCCTAATCCTTGCAGTCCTTCAGAGAAAGGTGTCAGCAGTAAGCAAGAGTAATGTGCCTTCAGCACCTCTACCATCATACTAGATACCCATGCTTAAGAAGGTTGGCTTACCTACTCTTCAGGGCTTATAAATATTGCAAGATTCTGAACCTAATTAAACTCTTCTAAGTTTTGTGAAAGTGCTAGGAAGTCTTTTTGTCTACTCTAGCAAATGCCTCTGCTACTTGAAACATTGCAATTGTTAGGGAAGCGTGCTTGCATGTTTTTTATGTGGCTTAATTACTTAGGGGTCATTTCAATAGTGGCAGGCTTAGTCAATCTGTTTAAAATTACTGTTGGGAGAGGTTGCAGTGCATGCCTTCTGTAGGAGTGCATGGTGGAGAGAACGTTCCCCCTAGAAGTGGGTTATCAGCCCTTCCTAGCAGGAAGGGAACATAACATACTGTTCCCACATGACAGGAGACTCCTCAATGCCAAGAAAAAAAACTACATTTTTTTTCTTGAAACAGGGCCACTGTGCAGAAGGAAAATTAAACTGCCAGAAAGAGCAAGTGGAGCTTGCTTGTGTAGGGCACTGAAATTTTCCCTCGAGAAAGGGGTGGAAGTTCTGGTGCCTTGTCCYTACAGCAGGTTTTATGTTTCTGTATTGAGTGATGAGATAAAATGCATAGCTGTATTGAGCACTACAGAAATATTTTTGGAAGCTCCATGTATTTATGACACTGAAGATAAGGCAATTGCAAAACAACAGGGAGTTATTATCACTGTCTAATTACAATTGCATTTGCATTGAATTACATGAATTAATTTTAAGTACCAACATTTAAAAGTGTAATTGCTAAAACTTAAGCTTATTTTAGAAGAACACCTAAGATTTCAAGTGCTGTCTCTGYTTGATTAGTCAGTGCTATATTCTGGTTGTTTTTTTCCTTCAGAATATTTGTCATCTGGAGAAAAAAAATGTCAGCCACTGAATTCTGTCTAATTGCCTCTTTTTCTGTGAATGAAGGTAAATTTTCTATAGAACTTGATCTCACTTCTGCTTCTTGTCTTTCTCATTCAAGTCTTAATGATATTGTTTCTGTATGTTCTTTCCTGACTCAGCTAATGCTAGGCTATTAGAGATTGCTTTGGTACTGAAGCTTCCTGCTGTTCTTGTGGTCAAGATTAAAGTTAGGCCTTACTAAGCATTTCTGCAGTGAAATGGTACTTGATAGCATGCCTGTGTTCCTGAGCCCTGCTCTCTGAGGAAAACTATTACAGCTGTTGTAGTGTCAGAGAAYAGCAAAAGCTCTTCATTCTGGAACAGTCACCCTAGAAGCAAACTGCGGGCTGTCTTCCTGGGCTTGTATCAAAGAAGAAATGTGTCACCCAGGAGCACCCAGCATCTTCTGGTCAGGTTGCAACATGTTGGCTTAGCTATAAGATTTCCATCATAGCATGTCTTAAAAATACCTGCCATAGGTATTTTCTCACCAGCTCTAGTATTGTTTAGGACAATGTTTCCAGATACTGCTATATGGAAAAGAGAAGAGAAATACTGATTTCTATTCTCACAGGGTTTGGATTGCACACAACTATTCACCATAGCTTGCTTTTTTCCCACAGAAATGTAAAATTAGCTAATTGAGCTGTAAGTCCTCAGACTGACTTGGTGAAGAAGCTACAACCATTGTATAGGCATGGGTTTTTTCAAGAGGTTACTCTGCTTGAAAGCAACTGCTACTACTTGCATTTTTGCATTACAGGACAAAAAATTATCTTTTTTTTAATCTTTTTTTCCTGGTTTTATTTGTAAAACACTTTCAGGGACTGGGAAGGATAACTTGAGAAAAGCAAGCCTGTCATTTGATTAAATTCTGTGTGTATGCTTGGTTCTGCCTCTTTATGGGAAAAAACCCATCACTCTTAAAATTAGGAAAAGGTTGAAAGTTAGTGCTAGTGTGTTTTCAGTAGTACTGTCACCATTTAGCACATAACRATACTGAACAATACTGAATATATTAGAGAAATGCATGAAACCTAGATGCATTTGTACAAGCACCTAAATGGGAATTATTAAGTACAGAGGTGATTTTGTAGCCCTTAAACCTAACTGGACAGAACCCTGAGCAAATAGACTCTAGGCTTTTAATTACCCTTTTTGTGAGCAGGAGCTTGGCCTGGAATATTTACAGAGGTCATATCCACCCAAAGTCATTTTATGAGCCTTTGATCTTTGCATCACAGCCAGTTACAGTTGTCAGCTGTATGTAAACACTGGGGAAAAACATTCAAATGGGTCTTGCTTTCTGTTCTGCTGTATACTGAAGTGGCTGAATATCTTGAAGCTTTAATCTTGCTGCCACTCTTTGTTGTGACTTTTGGCCCACTGTGTTTTAATGTCTGTCAGCCATAAGCCATGCATTGTAATGATTCTTTTTTGTAATGAGCTGTGCCACTGTCTGGGTTGGCTTGCTTCACTGTTTTTTGAGAAACACTTGAGTTACAGCAAGTCATTAACATGACAGGCCACTGCAGCAAATGTTCACACCAGAAGCTGATCAAAGTACGCATCTCTCTGCTGCCCAGTCGGAAATTGTCAGTGGCTGTTGTGATCACATTCTGCAGGCGTGTGGTGACTGGCTGTGGCTAYGTTCTGCAGGCAGAAGGTGTTTTCGTGAGCCTTTTGTTGATACCACGTATCCTGCAGTATGGGTCCGAGGGTAGGACCAGCTCTTCCAGTGAGACAGCCAGTGTACAGCTGACAGCACAGACTTGCTGCTTCATAGCTCATCAGCTTGAAGGGTGTGACAGGTTCCTGGAATCGATGGTATGTCCTCCAGTTGGAGGTTGACTGTGGAAAAAATAGAGAGCTGAGCCAGGTTGGTTTTCACCTCCACAGCCCAGCAGTTTTTGGTGGACTACCTGATTTCTTTCCCCTATACACCTTTTCTAGATATATAGCTGTATGAAAAGGACAAGGTCTTCACCAAAGCTCTTAAAAAAAGCACTAGTGGCAACTTGAAAATCCTCCTCCTGAAAATACAGTAGTTACAAAGTAACCTACAACATGTCAGAAAAAAATACAATCATTATGTTGAATCAGTGGTCTGACCTACTCTGAAGAAATACTTATGTATAAAAGAACCTGTACTTTTAAATGCAAGATTCTCTTCAAGAATGCTATGAGAAACTGAAACAATTAACTACATTAATGGTCTTCAAAATAGACAGTAAATACTCAGTAAATGCAGTAGAGTATTCAAATATGATATTTGTGTAAGTGTTCTCAGATGCTGTAATTATGCAATTAAATTTGAACTTTTTAAATTGAATTTATGTGGCTAGGAATTATATTGAATAGCAGTAGATGAAGTTTTATTTTCTCAAGTTTTAAATTTTGCCATGAGTCTGTAAATTTCCAAATTGTGTGGGTCATTGCTTTTACCATCTTTGTTCCAGAAGCTGAATAACAGAAGGCTTGGCACCACTGCTGTACATAATGAAAATGAACAGGGGATGAAGTAAAAGGAGTTAAATTTTATTGTCCTCCTCCCTCTGGCCCCCAAAATATACTTTTTATTTTTTTCCTTCATCACCCTTTTAATAAAAAACCCTGAGTGGCATGACAGCAGAATTTGTAGCTTTATATTCTAATATGCAAAACCCTCATTGCMATTGTCAACATTAGGAATTTGTACAAAGCTAATAAGCAAGTTAAAATGCAATTGAGCTCTAAACTTGGTAGACCTCAAAACRAGACCTACTTTAGATTCAGTGGTTTTCTATCTTCTAAATCAAGCTCTACTCACAGGGTAACCAAGTGTATATTAAATATATTATGATTATGCAGAATGAGGACGCACTCTGTGTAATATTCTTCTTTGTACTCATGAGGTAGGCGTTGGTTCAAGGTTTTATAAGCAATTGTCAAGTTACGACAGTTACTGGTTTACCCAGATACTCCAGTTGGTGCTTTTGCTGTTACATGTGATAATCAGCAATGTTTAGGAGCCATGTCTTGACATAGGTCACTGTCTCCTGYGCCTTGAATTTAAGTTGTATAATTCCTACCAAGACCACCCATTTCTGTGAGAAGTCCGGTTGGGTAGAGCTTAGTGGAACTGGACTTCTCTTGGAGTATTGAGAAGGTTTCTTGCAGGGGTGGAGAGATAGTTGCTGTGCTTAAATGTGAACTGTGGAGTGGTTCATTTTGCTCCGGTGTGCTATCTTGTGTCTGTAAGGTTATCAATTTAACAAGTAGACAGTACTGGAGAAATGAGAAGGAGAGGCTGTTAGAGAAGCAAAGATTTTGAACAAAATCTGCCTGACTGTGTCCAAAATTAGGTCATTGCCTGTTTGCAATGTAGAGGAGAAAATGGCATGTCTTAGATGACATTAAGTTGCAGATATAACTGTTTAGTTGTGGTAGCATGGGTAATTCTTTAGGTCCCTTTTTACTTATCTGACACGTGCAGTTATRGTTAAATTACTCATATTACTCTGCAGTTTATAGGGAGAGAAGTTTTACTCCACACTTAGTTGTAGAGCATTTGAGGAAGTGACTACAAAGCACTCTTTTCATCAGACAAACCTGCTTTAATATCTTCTGTAGGTTACCAGCAAGATTAGTAGTCAGTCTGACAACTTCTGACAAGGTGGCTGCAAAAAGAATCAGAAATATATCTTGGTTTGTGAAAGTTGGCATCACAGTGCTTGGGCAAGGTTAATGCAGCTTCCCAAAGGTGTAGCCGTCAGTCTGACTATATTACATTGATTCAATTTTAACAAAACTGAAGGGGTTTTGATTTAAAAAAAATCCAATGAAACTTAGGTTATTCTTTTGGAGTTTTAAGCCATTTGAAAAGTATGACCGTGGTGACAGTGACATTTAGTAGATAATCTTATAATRCAAGAAGGCATGCCTGCATTCTAGATGTCTGCTGTTTTGGCAAGTAGTCAGTGTTGATGAAGGCATAGTAATCCGTTTGGAGCAGGTGGGGAAAACCTAATGTAGAGCCCATTACTCAGGTTAGGTATAAGTCATCCAGAAAGGTCTTGGAACTATAACAGATCTAAAATAACATCTGCTTAATATTTCATAGTGATAAAGGAAATGCAGCTTTTTGACTGATAGTGAAATAAGTAGAGAACAAAGCTGAAAACTATTATTGTGGCCCTATGTTCAAAGGGCTAACAAACTGGATTCATAAAGCACAAGTCTCATTTCTATGCARAGAAGGACATAGTAGGACTAGTTAATATCCATGTAAAAGTGACAAGGGTAATGTGTAATATAATTTTTTTTTCTTGGTACAAGAGTGACATAAAACTAGTGTTRCTTGCTAAAGAGAGTGTAGAGACCAAAGAAGTGTGGCAAATACCTATAAAAGGATGTGCAGCATAAAGGAACAACTGTGAAGCCATCAACATGATCTCTTAGTGTAAGAGCAAGGRGGGACGATCAACTGAAACTAGCAGGTGGCAAAAGTCTAGATAAAAGGAGTTAATTATTCACACATCACATAAGAAAACTGTGAAACACAATCCTGTGTGGTGTTATCATGCTCAGAATTTCACATGGATCTGAAGAGTGAATAGACAAATTCACAAAGGAACAATGCAGTATGTGATGCTGGCCTGYGGAGCTTTGAGCTCCAGCCTGGCAGTTCCTGGGGATATGCTTCCATAGTTGTAATGGTATATTCTTGTATTCTTACCTTCTTTTGGCAGCTGGTGCTGCTGGAGCGTAGATCCTAGGCTAGATAGCCTCTGGTTTGGCCTATTACAGGTCATTTAAGCTTAATGTCCCTGTGACTTGGCTGTTAAATATTCTCTGAGGGCTTCCATTTTCCTTTCTTTATGGGACTCTTAAGGTAAAACACATATATACTAGAAAGTATGCTCAAGAATATTCTAGTGACTGAAGCAATCTGGTTTGGAATACTCTTTATCTCTTATTAGAATCTCTCAGTTAGAAAACCGGACAATTTCTGGTTGCCAGCTGGGAATGAGTGTAGCTCATGTAAATTCTCAAACTGTGCCCAGGAATTTTTGGAGTTTGCTAGTTGGCATAGGTTAAAATTGTGCCAGAAACCACTTAAACAATTAAGCAATGTCTTCCAGTTGCATTCCAGCACCCAGGAGTGTGTCCAGGAACTGTGCAATGTACTGTTTCATCTTGAGTATTGTGTTTGTATTCAGTTTGAAGTATTAAACAGACATTTCCTTGCACAGTAGGGCTACTTTATGTGACCACYGTAATTACTGATCTGCTTCCTAGAGGCAAAATTTCTTTGCTGTTTTTCATGAAAAAGAATGGTAAGTTCATTTGGGTTCCTAAGGTGTCTAAATCTTGCATAGAAGGGAAAATCTAGAGCACAGKAGTGATTTGGGGTCATTTGAACCTTGTGATGTTAACTACCTGGGAAATCAGCAAAGTTGCTGCCTAGAGCAAGGAACAAACCTAAGAGATGCTTTGGGAAGGGCTCAGTTATAGAATTTATGATTTTTTTCTTCCTTAAAAGTAATAGCCACCTTTTCTTTTTAGACGATGTCTTCAGCAGTCGTTCAGATATACGCAGCAGATCGCAATGCCATGTGGTCAAAGAAGTGCTGTGGCGTAGCTTGCCTTGTAAAGGACAATCCACAGAGGTCGTATTTTATCAGAATATTTGACATTAAGGTAAGCATTCTTTTTCAGAACCTTTAAGTTTGGTTATATTCATTCTCCATTTTGAATTCAACGAGTTAGGTTGTAGCTATGCACTCATAGAAATTCTCAAGTGGTTGTGCTTTAAGCTGTGCAATTGCAGTTGTTATCAATAGCTAATTATAACTTTTTCAGGTATTCTAAATTTAAACAATTTCATATATGTCATCTTTATGGATGAAATAAATATCAACTATTCTTTCAGCTCTCAGAAGCTGTTCTCCAGATCTGATTAGTCACATTAGTGGAAATTAGTATAGTGTCACTGATATGGATAGCTATCAAAATTCTAGTGGATKTGACTACTTTGGATGGTTTAAAGAAATAGATGCTGTCTTATGTATGGATGGAAACAATCTTTTTTGTCAGTGTGGTGCTGTGAAARCTGCAGGATAAACAAGTTGTGTGTTCTGAGTTTCTGGGGGGATGGGGTGGGTGGCTTTTTCTTTCATTCCCCCTCCACAAAAAATACACTCATACTGAAGATCTTTGTCCTGTTATAATATTATAATCAAGAGAGTGGGAACTGAGAGACAAAGCGTCCAAGATGTGTTTTTGTAACAAAAATGATCCTGAGAAACCTAAGTCCTACTGACTGTGCTGACACTTTGGAAAGCTTCCCATTATCTCTGCAGCCAGGAAACAGCTCCTTATCTGTCAGCATTCAGTGCTTGAAGTCTCTCAGATTTGTTGAGTATTGCCAGTTGGCACTTGCATTTGACTTTGATTTGGTCACTTGATTATTAAGACTCTGTCAGAAGCCTCTTCCTTGGGTGCTGAACTATAATGTCGTTTAAATACGTGAGACTTTTTAAAAAGGTGAGATTTTTGTTCTCTTTAGTTAACTATTTTSAAGTCAAGTCTGAGATAAAAACAGGAGACTGGAAGTCTCCTTTATTGCAGTTGCTGTTTTGTCACYGTATTCTTCTAACTGGTCACTGTTACTGCTTTCAGTATCACTGTTGCAGGATTATAGAACTTGAAAGAAGTTTTTGGAAGCACCATGGAATTTGAACAGAACACAGTGACCCAGTGGAATAGGCCTTCACAGCCCTTCCACAAGTTCTGGTGTACTTTGATTTTGATTGAGCTTATCCATTGGGTTAATATAATAGCAAGGCAGATGTTTAATGCTATGCTGTGTCCAATTCTTAATAGGTTCTGTTGTAAAAGAAATTAAACTCTGCAATTTCAGCTGAAGTTTTATAGTCTTTTTTATTTGTTTTCTTATTTTCAGGATGGGAAATTATTGTGGGAGCAGGAGCTGTACAATAACTTTGTATATAATAGTCCTAGAGGATATTTTCATACCTTTGCTGGAGATGTGAGTCTCAATGTCTTTGAATACCTATTTTAAAATGCCTTTAGTTTGAACAGTATTTTCTTTTAGTGTAACTGAGCTTATTAATTAATTCTATGAATTCTTTGTAAAAGCTTATTTRTTAAAGGAATTTTTGTGATATCTCAACTAGAAGATTTAATATATAGTACAGAAGCATAAAATGTGGTTCTTTATTTTCAAATTTCTTTAATGAAATTGCATTTTGACTTGCAGATGATATTTATGACATATCATATATTCTTAAAGCACAAATTTTCCTTTCCCCTCCCCTCTTTGATTTGAAGCTACAAGATTTTGCTTGTATCTCTTAGCCGTGATCTTTAGRAACTTGATTAGTGGACAGATGTTCCTAAGATAAAATGTTGCACRGAGACTTGGTTCCTAATTTGCGGTGTTTTTGTGGTTTTTTTTTGTCAGACCTTTAGAAGGGTGTGAGACAATATTTAAGAAAACCTTTAAAACATTTTCTTAGTCTTGGGGGGGAAATATTAATGTTTTTCAGGCATGTCAAGTTGGTCTTAATTTTGCTAATGAAGAAGAAGCTAAACTATTCCGCAAAACAGTAACAGATTTACTTGGACGACGGCAGAGAAAATCTGGTAAATATTCAAATTMATCTTAAATTCAGGCTTGTTTATGTTATTTTGGGGAGGAGACAGGAAGCTACTGCTATATCTGAAGGCCACTGGAGGCACTACTGCCATATTTATATTTTGAAGTAATTATGCTATTAAACTGTTCTTCTTTCTCTAGTGTGCAAAAGTTAGTACTTTTCTGAAACAGCTCACCTTGGTGTTCTGTTCTATAAAGTGTAAGCTGAGACCCCAAGGTTGTGATTTGAAAATACAGATTGGGGGAAACAAAAATTGTAAGCTGACATTGGGAAAACTAGAAGTCTTTCTCCTAAGTTGTTTTCATATTTGAATAAACCCTCTTTTAGCCCTGGGCTGTTTATAACTGATTTGTTAAATTCAGCCCAAGTGGGTTGTAACAAAAATTTTACCATCTGGTATGTTCAGTAGTTCATGAATTTTTGGCATTGATCCAGCAGTTAATAGAGAAATATCTTTTATTCAGAACTAGTGATCTTGGCTCAGGCCAAGAACAGAAGACATAATGTGCCTATACTATCCTTAGGAGCACAGGACAGTGAAGCACAGCATGCTTTTTGCCAGCTGCAAGATGCCTTGAGAATGTGGTTAGTGCTTTAAAGGCAGCTCAGGCTTCCTACAGATCTTGTCTTGGTCATTTTCCAGGGAGCCCATAAACAACTTTCCTGTCTTGAAAGCCATATGTCCGTGAAGGATGAAGTGACAGAAAATTCAGGCTTGGAACAAGTAGATGTGCTCAGGGTTGCTKTAAGATGTAGGGTGGACTTGTGTGCGAGCTACAGGATGCATTTTTGTAATCCATTCTGGAGTCACACTAGCAATGCAGTGTAGGCTTCTGTAGAAGGAGGAAGCCTTCATCCTGGAGAGCTGCCCTTGCAAGTGCTCTTGCAAATGTGCATTATCTGTATGTATTCACTTGCATTTCACCAAGACATGGTGACTCAGGAGAAGAGCACTTGTTCCAGGAGCTTAAATGACTTCTTTTAAGATTCCCTCAGCTTAGAATAAGTTCATAAGGTTTCATGAGAAGAAGGGGGATCATTAAGAAGTGGCAATTATAAAGTTTCTCATACTCACATTGCAGAAGTAATTTTGCATGTACTGTTCCTGAAGTTATACTCTATTATGTCTGAAATGCAATGCTACAATGCACAGGCATGACGTGGGAAGAAGTATATTTGCATTATTGGCTATAGCAAACTTTGTTTGAAAATAGTGGTTCAGTCAAACCTTCTGTTCACAGAGTTTTTCTTCCACATAGTAATTTTTTTCCACAGGAGCAGATTAAGCTTTTCTTTTTTACTCTCTGAACTAATACCTTTGTTTGTATGCTAAAGCTCATGTTACTTTGTATATTGTTTTAACAAACAACTCCACCTCCCCAAACACTTGCAACTTCAAGACAGCTTTTATTTAAAAAAGAAAATKAAATGAAAACTAAAAAATAACCTTCAAAACAAAACACTTCAGGTCTTTCCTTGTTAAGAGCTGCAAACCAAGAATTTAAAATAGTTACGAGATTCCTTAGTCAAGCCGCCAGATGGAGTTCTGTATTTGTCCTTGTGACTATTTAATTGTGCTTTGAAAATAACAGGCTTTGCACTGTTCAAATCAAAGCTGATTTGCTGTTGGTGTTTATGTATTTATAAATGCTTATATGAAACATATTAATGTACATATAGATGTATGCATATATGTACAAATGATACCAGAGTTGTATATCATCTATAGTATTAATACATCTTAATTTCTCAGTCACAGAGATAATAGTCTGATAATTTTGATGCTTTTCTGTTTTAACAGGATTTTTACTTTCATGCCTTCCAAACTGTTTCATTTCATAGCAGTGTCGCTTGAGATGCTTTAAGCTCAACTAAGTACCCCATATGATCATTTAGCTGCCTGTTATGCCATTCAGGGCTTGCTAGACTTCTCCAGGAGCCTTATGGAAAACTTATGTTGTTGAAAGGTAGCAGTAACAGCAGTTCTGGCTCACAATGCTATGGCTTGGTGCTGAGGTTAGTACACAAAATACTGTCTGAGAGCTAAGAGAAGACACAACAGGGTTCTGCTCTTCCTCACTCAGCATGAAATGCACTCCAGTATACAGACAACCCCTGAGTAAGTGCATCTGGAGTTCCAGAGATGTGAAAGTTTGTCTCCAAACAGAGAATCTACAAAAGCTTGCAAATGTACAAAATATCAAGTAGAGTGAGGGATAAAAAATATCAAGAACGAGGGACTAAGGTAGAAAGAGAATTTTTGATCTTTTGTCTAAATCTTTATAATAGTGYGGGTTTCATCTAACTAAACTCTTGTTTGAGTTGGCCTTTTCATTTTGGGGGCTTTGGGTTTTGTTTTTGGGTTTGGTTTTTTGTTTTGTTTTTTTTTTAGTCAATTAAATTCTTAACCTTAGATTAGAAAGAAATTGCTATAATTCATTAATTTGTCTGTAGATTTACTTAAATAATCTCCCCATTTACTTCTTAAACCAATCCCAAATAGTTCCTCCAATAAACAGCTGAACACAGTGTCTCTTCTCAGTGCTTCTCACTGTAGTACACTTTCACTTCAGGTATTGCACTAATGGTATAGATACCATTAGTTTTTATTTTGATTATCTTGCCTTGGAAATGTTAATGTGTGTACCAACACAAATGCCGTCTCCATATGCTGAGCTTTTTCTCATCCCTAAAAGAGAAACATATACTTGTTCTTAACTGCAAGTAGTTCTTTCTGAAATAGGAGGCTTTTTGACTAATTTTATGTATTGCTTGTAGCTTATGGGTGGGACCTCTTTTAACCTTCCATGAAAGTGCTTTCTTCCTTCACAAGCTTTTAGCTCCTAAGTACCTTCATAATGGACTTCAGAAGTTTCAAGGTAGTTACTTCATATGGAGAGGATTCTTTTTATTTGCTTTGGTTTTTTTCTTTCATCTTTGGTCACAGCTCTTGTATTTGCTGCCTGGGTGACAAGGGCATCTCTAACCTGCTCAGCTTGCATTGGATTCAAGTCTTGGCAGAGATTATTCTCATTTCCAGGAATGCTCATTGAAGGGAGCTGTGTTTTTGTACATAGGCAGCTACTGATAYTCATCTGTTTTAGATCAGTAGGCATGTTCATCTTCAGAAACCAAAAAATCTGCCACTCTCATCAGGTCATCTGTGCTTCAGAAACAAAAGTTCATACTTTCTTGTGGTAACCACAGAAAAACAGAGCTAGTCTCTTTGGGCCACTAAATAATCTAGCCAGTAAAAATTACAGGAAGTGTATATTAATGTTTCGGGTTGTTTCCCACTATTTTTTCTCTTGAACTATTTATAATAATGAAAATTGTAAAAGATTCGCATGATTTGACTCAAGGCCACCTAACACTTCCTATGAGTGCTTCCTGCTTTTGCCATCTTCCCATCCTATGACAGATGATTTGCAACYGGTCCTGCAGTCTCCTTTGCTGTCTCTAAGTTGCTGACTAGAACTCTAATTATGGTCCAAAGGTTTAGTTGGAGGTGGATTTTTATTTTTAAATTTTCTTTCTAGGGGACAGTACAAGGTGTGGTTTTTTAAACTGAAACTTGTAGGAAAAGAGAACACAGTACTTAGTGAAAGAGCCTTTTTTCTTTTTCTCACCTCAGACCTGATACCTTATGCTGAGGCACCCTTGCAGAGGTTCTCCACCTCTGTGCCTGAAACTAACCTGCTATGACCTAAAAATCAACTGTCTTTGGAAGGCTTGTTCATCAAAAGTTAACTCTAAATGGATTTTGATCACTTTCCCATGAAGGTTTGATCTTGACAGATTCCTTTATTCCTACCTGAAGATCAGCAGACTGTCATGAGGCTGACTCGCCTTGCATACTTAGGATTTTTGGGATTATAAGTATTTCTAGGACAAGGTCAGCATCATCTGTGGAGGCACCCTCTCCCTTCTTATGTTTGTGAGTCTGGAAAAATATAACAAGTTAAGTTTTTCTTGGACTTGCTGGAAAGTGAAAYGCCTGTTACAAATTCTTCTATACAACTCTTGGGAGCCCCTGTTAGGCTACAGATACTCCAAATCCTTACAGAGCTATGGCTTTTGTTGTAGTGAGATGATAAACTGCTTGCCTTTATAGGTGCTGCTAAATCCAAATTTCTTAAGAGTGTGTGTATAGATGTACTGTGTGTAAATATATTCTGGGGGTGGATAGGAATTAATAGTAAGCGAGGGAAATCTCCTTTGAAGGGGAACTTAATATAGGCTGAGAATATTGAAGTGTAAAAACTTTACATTTTAAATCATTAAGCCAGATTCTTCATAGTCTGTGAAACACTGGTGCTGTGAATAAATATATAGTATCGAGGAGATTCTAGTTCTTTCCATATTGTTCAGTTACCTGTTGGATAACATAGGTGAAGTGTCTTACCCCCATGTGTCCTATTTTTTAGGCATAAAGCAAAAATTATTTAAATTCTAGGTTCTGTAAGGGAACAATACTCCATAATAAAGTGTTAATTACATTTCAGATAAAAATGAAAGAACAGTTTCATTCAGTGGACATCAGAAAGCATAATGCTTCAGAAATCTCACTTTGATAGATTGTATTTAAAACAGATCATTTTTGAATATTTCACTCTGCTTCATAGTTGAAATGCCTGAAACCTAGTCAGTAGCTATTGCCTTATATGCTCCTGCTCAGTTTGTACACTTTAAATCTTGTTATCTAAGATTGGGGTTTTTTGTTCTGTAATACTTTTTTTCAACTGTACAAGTAGACTTAAAGGACTTTAATAGATTGCTGAGTTTGAGGTCAAGGTCATTGAAAGCTTCACTAGACACTAAACTTTAGAATTATTTTTCCCTGTGATACCTCTGATTAAATGGCTCTTTTTCTTTTTCAACAGAAAAAAGACGAGACCCACCAAATGGTAAGCTTTTTGCATGAGTCACTCTRTTTTATTTTTTCCTTCTGCTGTCATTTACTGTTTATGTATAGCTTTGTTTCAGATTTGTTCAGGATRGTCATGTAGTGACAAAAGCAGTAAACTGGAGGTTACAGTATTCATTTTGTTTCTGTTCTTTGGTATTTTTTGTGGCTTGAGAACTTTGTGGCTTAGCTGGCATTTGTAAAGAAYGTTTCTGGAGAAGCATGTTTTGTTGCAAGTAGGAGAGAGAGACCTTCAGCTTAAACTTAGAAAACTTTGTAGCATGCACTTGCTGCTTGATCTTCAGAATATGCGTGTATAAGATCACAGTACAAAGTTAGTCCATTTGTCTTAATGGCAGGTATAATAGTGATGGATTTAATAGAATATAATATTTCAATTTCAGTATATCYGGCTAACCATGTAACATAGTCTTTTGTGTTTGTCATATGTTCATCAATATTAAACTCCTTTTGAATGAAGAGTTATTTGAATCTCCCTGCCTCTCAGGAACGTGTCTTGCTAGCATGAAGATACAGGTTCCTCAGGAGATCCTCTTATTAACTTGGTGGAAGGAATCAAACTATGTATCMGTTTGATACAGAACTTTTTTACCATCCATTCTAAAATCATGAAAAAGGCGCATCAATAAATGTCAAGTTTGGTGCTKTTGATTTCTGAATTCACACTGAAGTTAAAAAGGGATTTCTCCTGTCATATTTCTGTTTGTGATCAAGACCATATAGGTCATAGCATGTATCTGTGAGTTTGCTGATTGAGTAAGGGTAGAGTCAACTGATCTTCTGAAATCTGCTTAAGGTGGTAGCCTTAACATTTGTTCTGACCAAGTCRTTCAAGCATTTCTCTGTAGGTCACCAAAACAGGTAATTTATAACTAAGCSTGAATTATGGGAACTAATGATTCCTTTTATATACCCAGATAAAACTTCCCTCATATGGAATACTTCTCAAAAAATTGCTTTTCCTTTTTTTCACAAACTTTGTTTTGAGGAAATTCAGGCAATCATCACTTTAGGTCAGGCATTTTTAGTATAGATTAAACTTTGACTGGGCTGTTAAGTCTTGAAACACTCACAGTAATGCCATGTGTGATGGTCTTGCCAGCTTTTCTGAGCTTTCAAAAGCTTTTAAGTGCTCTGGTTACTTAAACAGCACATCGCTGATAGCAATGTCTGCAGAGCAGATGGGAATTACAGCAGCAGTGATCATGTAGTAACACCTCCCACAAAAAAAAATTTAGGCTTTGTCTCTGTTATAACACAAACAATTTATTGGTCTAGTTTGCTACCCTTGAATAGAATAAGATTTAAGAAAACTAAGCCTGCAAAAATTTTTGTGCTTAAAATACTCTCCATAACTCATGCTGTTAAGACCTTCRGAGCAATATTTTTTCTGAGAAAAATTCTCTCATACTAAACTTGCAGTCATTATCYCTATGCTGAATTTATCCTGAGTGTTCTGTGGAGGACATAGGGTTTATACTCAGTGTTTCATATTTGTAATCCCTTCAGGTTATGTACAGGTTTCAGCATCTGTTTTTTAGTAAACCGTTTCCTTGGGCCATCCACATACTCTTTCAAAACCTGTCAAAACGTTTTCTTTTTCTGATCTTATCAAGTTCTGTAATGCCTGGCTTCTCTGCTGAGAAGTTGTATGGCCATGTCCTCAACAGTCACAGATAAGATGTGGTCAGGGCATGGATTATAGCCTCAGGCTGTTACACCCTACACAGACTTTGCATTTCAGTATTTGGAATTAAGACTAGAGCAGATACATACTACCAGCATGTAACTGGATGAAAAAAGCACATCTAATGTAAAAACAGCTGCTTTTTATTTTACTGTCTATATGCAGTTGTTTCTCAGAAATTCTGTTGGGAAGTAAAGATGAAATACCTGCTTTTTTGTGCTGCTGTTTTTTGTGCTAATGCATTACTAGCTCTAAAACTGAAAAATTAGAACAGTCACATTTCTGTACTCACATGACCCATGTGAGTTGAAATACTGTAAGGAATTTTGTTTTACTGGGGCTTGTTAGTCTGGATTTTCTGCATACATTGAAGCTGCATGGAAAAAGCACTTGGTCTTTTGTGTAATGTTTTCAGTGATACGGATTTAAGGTTTTGGCTTGATTTTTTTGTAGAATTGCAGGATTAAACTCAAATTGGCATTAACAGTTATGTAAAATGTATTAGTCTGTAATTTCCTGGGATTTGTGTTGTACTCATTTGTAATTGCTAGGTCTCTTTATGCAAATAAAGAAGAGTTATTGTGGTTGAACTGACCTCGTAGTGAAGTACTGGATGAAATGAGGATTTGTCAGAGTACTAGGTTTTGAGAGAATCTTGAGGAACTATGTGGCAGAATTTTGTTTGAGCTGTTAACTAGAACAGTCTGCATTTCCTGTAGAGCTGTCTGTAGTCTGGGACAGATACCTAGAGAGGCTCTAAATAAAATACAGACTAGAATTAGCATTTCAAAATGTTCTGTACAACGTTCTCTGGAGCCCCTTCTGAAGATGTCACAGATATTGATAACAGTGGATGCTTAAGGCCACTGTACTGTCAGGTACTTCCTAATGATGAGCTCTATATGCCTCTCTCGTCTTCGTTTATTGAGCTGTCAGCACCTGCTGGGGAAGGTGCATGTGTAATGATGGGGAAAATATTACTGGATATAAATATGGCAGTTCTAGAAGAATACAATTCTTTCCAAGGTTCTTTTATCCCTCGTGGACATCTAAGGTCTAAACCRGACGGTAAGAAAAATTTTCATCTTTTAATTTTACTGCGACCTCTTGTATGCGTATTATTGTCAAGGAATCAGGCTATCAGTCCTTGATTTTAGCTCAGCTGAATTAAACTTCTGTTTGCAAATTGCTGCTGCTTTACAGGCAACTGACAATGTTTGGTTAGTTCTGGATTTTATGTACAGAAAGATGCACTTCAAAGACTGCTAGAAATTGAGAGAAGAATATCACCAACTTACTAGCATTATAGAGATACCGGTTTCTTTTTTGAATGTCAGTACAGCTATTGAAACTGTAAATACCAATGTAATAGGTAAAAATGGGCAGAATATAACAAAAAATGCAATAGATGATTAAAGTGAAGATTAACTCCTAGTGTTTTGTACGAAGGAATTTTCAATTCATTCTGAAGATCTTACTGAACTTGTTAAGTTTAGAGTTGATAATATTTGATGATTAGTCAATTCAGTGCTAATTTTAAGTGARACTCTTAACAATGCAAATTGTTTTGTGTAGTCTTACGTGGTCATTTTATGTTTTGGTATTCTCAAAGGACAGTTGTATAGATCAAAATATTTCTAGATAAAAGCATTTCTGCTTAGCAGAAAACATTCTAGATTTTTTTTTGTGCAGTTTCAATGCAGTTTTTCATCTTGCCCTTTAAGACTCCTACAGGAGTGTTGGAGTTGTCATATGTTTTAGATGAGTTTAGTCTAGCCCAGTGTCATGTTTCTGGTTTTGTTTTWTGTCCTGGCCAATACTAGGTGCCTCCCCCTGAGGTGTTTAAATGCAAGTGTCAGCTATGTTACCTGTTGTGTTGTCTACTTGTCCTTTCTGATTTTTATATTGTAGTGTGAACATAAGGCTTGTTGGTTCTTTCTGAATGCAGTTATGAAAAAAATAGTGTCAAAACAAGATTCAGATTTATCAAAGTCTAGTACTTTTTTTTATCATCTGCCCAGTAAGACTGTGTCTTTAGTTCAGTTGTTAACTACTGGGTCCTAAATCACAGGGAAGTAGGGAATGTTTTCAGACTATTTCTGGCCAAACTGGTTTTAAATGRCCTGCTTAATCTCATTCTTCCAAAACTGAAATTACTTACCCTTTTTGTAGGTTTCTATAAAAATAAACCTGTGTATATATGTATGTATATGATAAATGCATAAATTGCCTCTTAGTCTTTTAAGTGCTGCTATCACTTGCTTATGTGAGGATTTATCTTCTGTCAAAGCCAAAAAACCTGAGTGGCACCTGTGCTAGGTATGTTAGTTTGCTAGCATTATGCAAGTAACATGATATTAAGATGCTTAAATTAGCATGAGTATAATTCAGATGCATTTTAAATAACTAGAATAATAATTCAGAAGTATTTATAATTAAGAGCAAAGTTTGAGAATGTATGAGAAACACAAATATTACAAACTGTATTTCTAGTGCTCTTTTTACTGTCTCTGCAAGCTGTTTCTTATCTGGGACTTCACTGTTTTAAAAACCTGTCAAAGACATAAGAAATCCTGAATAGTTCTACAGATATTTTCCTGTATTTGAAGACAGTAGTGTGTCCAGAGCAGCCTTTTGAAGCCGTTGCGATGTTCAGGTTGTGTGTGTRTGTGTGATGGCAGAAAGCATTCCCACTTGGGGTTTATTAAAGGAAGGTTCTATCTCCTGAAGGATCAGTTTAGTATGCTGCCCAGGTAATGGCCTGCTGGCTCTTTGGGTCTAACTGTTTATGAGAGTCACATCTTTGATCTTATCTAGGATTGTAGCTATGTTGTATCTTAATGTGTCTCATCATGCCAGGTGTTCTGTGCGTGTTGCAAAAAGCAAGTTGTAGTTCAGAAAATATTCCTGTTGCTCTGCTCTAGCAACATTTTTTTTTAATCAAATGTATTAGTTTATGCATCTGACATCCAGAACCCATCTGCATGCATGTGGCATGTGAGGCTATAGCTTGAGTACAAGTATTCTTCAGGTCAAAAAAAAACTCYCAAAGTTTGTGGATTGAATGTGGCATTGGTGAAACCCAGTAGTAAAAATCCTGTACTTTATTTTCACAGGCCCAAATCTACCAATGGCAACTGTTGATATCAAAAACCCTGAAATTACAACTAACAGGTTTTATACTCCACAAGTCAACAATATTTCCTATACCAAAGAAAAGAAGAAAGGAAAGACTAAAAAGAGAAGATTGACAAAGGCAGATATTGGAACTCCATCTAATTTCCAGTAAGTATGTTCTTGRGTTTGGTTTTGGATGGGTGGGAATTTTGTTGCTTGGGGTGGCTGGGAGAGATGTTGGCATTTTTCTTTTCCGATTTTTTTTTTTGTGTCAGTTACACTTGAAAATGGCCAAGTCTTGAACCTGTGTAACCTGAACTAAGTAAAAGCTAGCTGGAGTGCTGTGGGGTTTAAAAGAAGGTTAGCTTATACACAGATGAGGATTTTCCTGCAGCGGTGAACAAAAAGTAATTAGCTATCGAAAATCAGCCTAGAAAAGACTTCAGCTGCATARGGATGCCTTATTGAAGTTGTCAGCTCAGTGAAGACTCATATACAGCCTCAGTGGTCAACTCTTTAACACTGCGATTCCTACACCTGCACATATTTAGCTGTGCATTGTCATGTGAAATACACATTTGTGTCCTGACTTGTCATAACTGCAGAAATTACCTGCCATGATTTCATCTTTGGCTGTTTACAAACTTTCTGTTGTGTAGGCTAGGACCTGTATCTTGTGATGAAAGTACAGCATACATCGTTCAGAAATTTTTCTTATTGTCATTTCTTAGGTGTCTTTAGGAGTAGTTACGATCTACCACTTTGAGCTTCACTTTCATTAAACTTGGTTTTGGTCACTTTACTCAATTAACTGCTGCTTTCCTGAACATTAATTGTTCTAATAATCTTCTGCCTTTTAAAATAAATGTACTTTATTTGCTGAAGAAACAGGAACATGGAGCTTGAGTTAGTTACAAGAGAGATCAGTTTCTGTGAAGCACGAGAAAAGCACTGTGAAGTTTACATGCCAAGTGAATGTCTTATTCTTTTGAAGTGGTATGTTGCATCATTACACTGATATGTTTTCCCAGAAAATAATTCCTTTAAAGTAATGTTGGCATTACTAGTTACAGTAGCATTACTGCACAGTGTTTTGGAACAGTGCTCTGTAGAATGTTACAGTGGATGGAACATAAAAGAGGTGGGCTAAAACACTTCCCTAAACAAACTCTGCTTAGAAAATTCAGGCATCAACCTTGTTCTTACTGATCTGAGTATCAGTGAAGTGCTGCATCTGTTAGTGTYACTTGAATGGAAAAATACAGAAAAGAAGGAAGAGGGAAACAAAAAAGAAGAGTGCTTGGTAGCTGGTCATTGTTGTGACTGTACTGATGCAGACTTGAGCMTATGTGGACAAAATTTGCATTACCCTTGTCAGACCTCTGTTAGGAATTTGTGGAAGGGGTTATGCTGCTGCAGCATAGATATAGATATAAAATTACTTCGAGACTTTGTTTATGAAGTCTATCAGATTGTGACTTCGAGAAGCTGAGAGTAAGGTGATAAAATGACATTCAAACAAAAGATATGTTCCAGTATCATATAATGTAACCTTAAATTGTAAATTGTGACCCTTTACAAAAGAAGTCTGTTGAAAGTCCTTTTGTCTTGAGGTCTCTTTAAGTTTCCTGTAGAGTGCAACAGCTATGTGTCATCTTACTTTAACTGCTGRTTCTGTACAAACATGTGGAAACTGGCATTTGGTATTGTTAGGCAAATAAGCCAGWATGATAACTTGTATCATTTGTGCTATGATATTTGTGAAGACCAACATGGTCACTGTTTATGCCAGATCAAAGTTGCAATCAGTAGATAAAATTTTTGGATGTCTTTTGTTAGAAAGATATGGAGTTTTAGTGTTTTGAGAAAAAAACAACAGCAACATTTTGATCTGTACTCAAAATGAATGTAACTTATTAYTGTATACATTCTTCTAAGTAGCATAAGGCTTGGTGTTATCTGATAATATGTATTTGCATTGGAAGGGAGTGTGAAAACGTGTTATAATCAGTGTGTACAAGTAATTTACTTTGAAGGGTAAAAAATGAACAAAAAATAATGCTAAAACTATGGCATATAAAACTTCAGAGTCAATTAACTGTACTAAATTGAGTTGTATGCTCACAACCTCTTAAAAGAGCATCCCAAGTCACACAGATGTGCACAAATATGTGGGTAAGATCGTATTAGTGATAAACTAATGTCAGTTTACATATGCCAGGTTAATATGTTGTGATCAGCTGTGAGACCCTGTTAGGAAATGCATGTCTAATTTATGTGAAGCAAGCTGYATCTTAGCATTCAGAATTCTGTAAACAAATCATCCCATGTTTTGGTAGTTAATTAAAGGCATTTAAATAGTTAGGCAAAACAGGGACTTTATTGGTTTTCCTTTTTTATGGCATAAGAAGCAAGAAAAGTAAAAGGTTTAAGAAGCAAGAAAAGTAAAAGGTTTGGTTTAAAGGGAAATTACCCTTTAAACCAAACCTTTTACTTTTCTTGCTTCTTAAAATAAGTAGTTAACTAATCATAGTTATACCAAAACCAAAACTGATCATTGTACTTCAGTATTTTAATGAAGAAAACTTGTGCTGCTGATACAAACAGCAAGAATACAAGGTCTGTTGTGTAAGGCACTGTTTAACAGCAGCCAAACAGTCTTAGTAATTTATCAGTTGTAGCCTAGACTGCATTGGCTACTAACAGCTGACCAGGTATTTTTTATAACTCTGAGCTGAATTTCCTGTAAACTGTATCTTCCGCCTAGAAGTCACTGTGTGTGAAAAGAATCACAAAATGTGGAGTCCCGGTAACATTATGRTTCTCTTCTCCATATCCAATAGCAGTATTGTCAGGTAGCTTGGAGGGGCACAAAACTCATCTGTGTTCTAACTGGTTATAGCATCACGTAAAATAATACTTCAGTTCCCACATGAAATGGCTGCTAGAAGCTTAGGAAGATGGCAGCTGAAAACAGTCCTGACTTATCTTTGAAAGATGTGAATGGGAAAGGGGTGATACACGCAGTKKTGACAGGGAGAATGAGGCTTACCGSCTGCATGGCACTGAAAAATTTGGCAATAGCTCAAGGTCCAGTTGCTGTGTAAAGGCAAAACTTCTTGATCTCTGAGCAGTCCTTCCATCATTATCTGTATGCACCACAAGGTGGCATGAAGCCTTCATGTTTTGCCACAGATTGTAACCTAAAGGAGAGAAATTCTCCATTTTGTCTTCTGGACATGAGACAAAAAGTRAAAATAAAGACATTTTACTATTCCATTCTCAAGTGGGGCACTGGGGAATAAGAATTACTTAGAAGCTGGTATCTCTGGTTATCTTGGTGTCCTCTTATTTTAGTTAGCAAGATCCTTTTTATGCTGATTAAATGGACTTTTCTGCTTTTTTTAGACACATTGGACATGTTGGTTGGGATCCAAACACAGGTTTTGATGTAAGTAATTYAATGAGTTGCTGAAGACAATGATTTAAACTTTAGAGACTTTTTGCACTAAAGATTTGCATTAAAGAGCAAGTTATTGTGCATTAAATGGTTATAAATTGAGATTTTATGATGTGATGTAAACAGAGAGATGTTGGAATAGAAGGGAATAGGCAAGGGGGACTGAGAGGGGGAAAAGATTCAAAACCTTCAGTTTTTCATGCAGGGTACTTACTTCTCCTAAAGTAGTACTCTCCGGTTTGAAGTCAACTCAGAGACATATGCATTACCTTGCTGTTCCTTTTAACTATATGGTTTGTGGGGGTTTTTTTTCCCCTCATACAAATGATATTTTAAGACTATCTCCATGTTTCAAGCTACTTAAAACCAATGTATCTCACTTGCAGGTGAACAACTTAGACCCAGAACTGAAAAATCTGTTTGATCTGTGTGGAATTTCAGAGGCTCAGCTAAAAGACAAAGAAACTTCAAAGGTCATATATGATTTCATTGAAAAAACAGGAGGTGTGGAAGCTGTTAAAAATGAGCTGCGCAGACAAGGTGGGATTCCTTTCACTTCCATGTAAAAATTAACAGGGTATTTTTTGCCTTAAGGATTAGAGTAGAAACTGTTGATGGTGAGCAGTTTTTGATTCTCTTCTCTGGGCTTCGTGTCAGTGCAGTTGCACTGGATCATGTTTCCATACACTGCACACTATGTAAAAACGTTCAGGCATGACCCGTGAGAGTACTTGTCCCTGAGGAATAAGGATATTTATGACAATTAAGTAATTTCCAGTAGCACTTAGTCTGAATGCAGTTACACAGTATGTTTGATACAGCTTTTTCAGACTGTGTACGTTAAATGTTTATTTATAATCTCAATCTTATAAATAAATGAAAATGTTGGAAGACATAGTGCTGTTGTCAGCTGTATTGAGAGTAGATGGCTGGCAGATATGTATGCTGCCTGTTTACCCTGGCAGAACTCTGTAGCAGAGCCTTGAAACAGCAATAGATCTGCAATTTTTATATTTTTTGAAGTTAATTTTTTTCTAATTTGAAATAAAAAATACTAGTTTTGAGCATGCTTCTGCTGGGAAAAAATTCTCAAATACGCTGCTGACTGCCTAACCTTTAAATGTGATCTCAGCTGATGCATTATCTAGTGGAAGATAGCAAGTCAGTTTAAAATTACACTGCCAGTGTCAAACTTTCAAAAATTTGCTTAGAGCTCTTTTCAAGAGAAAAATTATCTAAAGTGAAATTATAACAGTTTGAAAGCACTGAGTAAGTTGTTCACTGACTGAAGAGATACAGAATCAGGTACAATGACTTGTTACATTTATTTCTTAGGTCCCCCTCGGTGGAGCGGTATGTACTTGAGCCGGCATCTAAGCATATGCTTCAAAGTATCCATGCTGTTCTTTCCTAGATGATACCTTAGTCTGYGCCTGTTTGAATGCAATATTAAAAATTATGTTTGAACTTCTTAGTTAAATTGCAAACAAAACTCCCAATTATGAATTTTTTTTCTCAGTAAGAAATCTGTCACTTTCTCTACAGAATCTTAACTCTGTTTAAATGTTTACAAGGGTGTTGATCCCATATTGCTAGCTTTAAAACTACATTGAGGAGACTTGCTTTGGAGTCTTATGACTAGCTTAAAATATTTTTTAAATGCCTATTTTTCTATTTTTTATGTGTTAACTTCACATTATGACCATTTGCATGTGTGCAATTAAAAGAAAAACTGCCTCATCTATAATATGCATGATAATAATTTGCCTCTGTGTTTTTTTACAGAGGTAAATAAAATATGGCAGTATTTCACTGGGTTTATCCACTACTGCGTTATTTGATGTATGGGCTTGACTGCTGTTTGAAGTGTTCTTTCTCAAGTGAAAAACATTTTTCTGTGTTTATTGCAAGAATTTCTGTGCTTACATACTCACCCTGCTAGCATGCTGACTAGAGAGTTGCAGAAAAGCYATTCTGCTGAGATGGAAATTATTTTCCACTTTTCCCTGCCCTTTCCCTAGTTTTGGTACTGGTGGTTATTTTTTTGGTGACAATACCATCTATAGGTGATTGTACAAATTTTATTGTTAATATCAGTGTACAGATTATTGTGCATTTATAAAAAAACTAAAATTATTTTCTTGCTTTGCTTGTACCATCTGTTTGAGGGGGAAGGGAGAGAGGGTAAGTTAATAGTGCTCTCTCCTGGCTGCTCCTCCCTCAATTCACTACAGCTGAGTGCAGAATGCTGTTCCCACAGATTGAATGTGGCATATCTCTCTAGTTATAATGCGAATAAACTATTACCCAACAGGAAAACCTAAACCTTGTGTTAGAAGTCTAGGGAGAATACTCCTAGGACTCTGGAGCCACAACCGCGCCGATTTTCTCAGTATTGCGAAAACCTGTCTGGAGCGCTTGGCGGGCTGTGGCACTTGGTARCACCGCCCTCCAGTGGCCCTAAGCAGAACTACAGCCATGCCAGCCAAAAATGGCACTTTAAAATCCAGAATGTTAGCAGTATGTCTGTTGGAAAATACATGGCATTTCAGATCCAGTTCTCTCCATGTTCTTGTGAAGGGGTAGAAAAAAACTCAGCAACTCGTAGAACTTAAGAACATAGTACGTGCTTTTAAGAGTTGTATCTTTTTCTAAAGATAAGCAGGGAAGGAGGCATTGAGGTACTAGTGACTCCTGCTTCCCTAAAATCTTATTTTTATGGATGTTCCCTATTCTATGCCAGTGCAGCCAGACTGCTTTCTTTGCCAGTAATGTGAAGGGGGTAACAGAACAGGTAGAGAAGTATCTTATGAGTGTAATACCCTTTTTGTTATAAAAGCATGTGAAATCAAACATGAATGTTTTTAGTTATACGATGGCACCTGGATTATTAAGTAGTTATGTATAGCAACCACACAACCTAAAGTACCATGAGCCATTAGATGTTTAATGGAAGAGGAAATGAAACATARCTACTTAAAATGCCATTAGCAGAGCAAGTACGTTTCAAGGCCACTTCTCAGAGAAATGATCCTGTGTGTAGCCCTAAAGCTGTTTCCTTTTGACAGCCCCTGCCATAAGGATACTGTTGGAAGTAATTTTCAGTAAAAGAGACTAAGAGTCAGTTCATGCTTCATTATAATGCATTAGTGTTGGGGGGGAAKGGGTTGTAACTAGAAGATACTGCTTTAAAAAATGCTTGATTCTGTAATTACTTAAAATAATGGATAGACTAGAAAGTGGAAATTTTATATTTCACTTTAGTGAATTTCTGAAAAGTTTTTCTCTGATGTTGCATCCTAGCTCAACAAAATTTTACAGAATGCTTCTGAACTTTAATCAGTCGTTCTAAGTCTTGTACCTGGTTCCTGCAGTGGTTGACTCTTTTACAAAATATAAAACTGACATAGGCTGTATTTCGCTTGGTTAGCGAAATAGCGAGAAGGCATAGCTTATATTCAGCTGTATCCGTTTTAATCCAGAATTGGTAAAATTTGCACAGGCACAGAGATCCTTGCAAAAGGCAAGGCACAGCCTGTGTTCTTTTTCTGCTGGTCTCTGAAAGACTTCCAGGTGATGAGTAGCAGGTAATTCAAAGTTGTTGTGTTTCATTTCAGCTCCACCTCCGCCACCACCGTGCAGAGCTGGACCCCCTCCACCTCCCCCTCCCCATAGCTCGGGCCCTCCTCCTCCCCCTGCTAGGGGCCGAGGGGCACCACCTCCACCTCCTTCAAGGGCTCCCACAGCAGCGCCTCCACCCCCACCTCCATCCAGACCTGGTGCAGCGGTGCCCCCGCCTCCTCCCAACCGGATGTATCCTCCTCCGCCCCCCGTGCATTCYTCGGCCGCACCACCCGGCCCTCCTCCGCCCCCACCGCCACCAGCAAGTGGCTCATCTGTCCCTCCGCCCCCTCCACCTCCTCCGCCCCCTCCTGGTCCTCCTCCACCACCAGGCCTTCCTTCAGAGGTTGATCACCAGCTTCCAGTTCCTGCGGGAAACAAAGCAGCACTCTTGGATCAAATCAGAGAAGGAGCTCAGTTGAAGAAGGTAGAACAGAACAGTCGACCAGTGTCCTGCTCAGGAAGAGATGCACTGCTAGACCAGATACGACAGGGTATACAGTTGAAATCTGTGAGTAAAAGCTGCTTCTCATCCACGTTCCCTTGGGACTTGCAAATGCAGTGTGAACAGTAAAATGTGGCTCTGCTTTGGGGGCTGGATTGTAAGTTTTAGAGTTTCTGAAACCATGACTAAACAGTAGTGCTAAGAAAAATGCAAAGAGCACACACATTTGCTATAGATGAGTTTTGGTGCATGAAATTACCCTTTCAAGCTCAATTCTCACTTTTGAGTAAAATCTGTAAATCCTACAATGATGATGCCATGGTATCATGGCTGTATGGAACTTTTGCAAGGATTGTGAAAGATTGYTGCTTTCCTGACTATTGAGTTAAATAATCTATAAACTGCAGGAGATGAATTTAGGAGTAACAGTAGTAGAAGGCAAACACTAGATTTTTTAATTTGTTTTTATGTTCATCTTAAGATGGACCTGTGTTCTGCAAATATTGAGGCTTGTAAGAAGGTGTCTGTGTTCTGCAAATATTGAGGCTTGTAAGAAGGTGTCTGCTTGTGTTTTGACAAGTGCTGCCCATAAGAGATGCCATAGCTGTCCCTGATGCAGAACAGGCTATTACTGTTTCTTACTGATGCCACTGATYATCTTAAAAATAATCTCTTAAAAACTGTTTTGCCTGTTGATACTTATTTTTTGCCACTCCTCTGCACTCGAGGCTTCTGCTGTAAAAAGTATAAGGGTGGGTTCATATTTATTTGCCATTWGAGGTAGGCATTATCGAAGTTAATTACTTCAGAAGGGATTATCAGCCCAAAGCAGACTCAGTTTACAAACCCAAGCAATGAAAAATATTTTGTGGTCTATTCCAAAGATAAAATAAATAATGGTTATGCAGCCACACAAGTCATGCCTGTACRACCATACTAAGAAGCTTTCATTTAAATGAGTGTTCACTTCATCAGAGCTGAAATATTTAAACTTGGGTATGGCTAACTACAGTTCTGTTATATGGTAAAAAAGTTGACTATTTTTACTAAAGATTTTGCAGTTTGAACTRAAGGAACAAGCTGTTCCACACTTTCTTTCAGTGGAAAATAAACTCAATAATCGTACAAGGAAGTTTGTCTCAAAATACAGAGGCTCTGCTTTGCTAATGGCATCTTTCTGTTGTAACCCTTTTTCCAAGGTATCTGATGGTCAGGAAAGTGCACCACCTACACCTGCACCCACCTCAGGGATTGTGGGTGCGTTAATGGAAGTTATGCAGAAAAGGAGCAAAGCCATTCATTCTTCAGGTGCGTTTGATGGAATTTTTCTGACCTCACAGTGTCAAGTTTTCAGGAGTTAAGACTTCTACTTACTGTAAAATGCTGCTGGAGAAAAGCATGGATTCCAGCAAATAGTGCAGGGGCAGACTGCTCTTGGCAGTGCCCTGGCATTGGTTCCTTCATGCTRCTTTGAATTACTAGGGTTTAGCAACTCACAGTAATCCTCAACTGAGTTCCTAAGCAAGGTTAATATCCTTAGAAAAACATTTTTGTTGTTGTTGCAACTGATTTATTTTTGTTTACTAGCTGTCTGATGAAATAAGTGGTCAAAATATTCTGGAAGAAAGTTTTTGATGCTTTCTGTTAGTTGACACTAAATCTCTTGCCATCATTCAGCTCCTGTGCTGTCAGTTCTGGTGGGCTTTGGCTGCCACCTCCTGGATAAGGAGCAGTGTTACTTGTCCRGGCCTCTACCAGGACTGAATCAACTTCCCATGCTTAAGTCCTGGGAAAAATAAGGGCTGCAAGAGGATTTGCATTTCTCAAATACCAGCTTGTAATAAATGTAGTTCAGTAGCTGCAATGCAGCTGTTTGGGTACATCTGTTCTGCTTAGGCTTTGATACATTTCTGGAGCTTGSCTTGATATCAGAGCTGGATATGCAGTCTACAGAGCATCTCACCGAGTGTGCTATGGTTCGTTGATATGCTGCCCTATGTGGTAATTGCCAGTTTTGGTACTTAAGGGAGATTAAAGACCTGAAGGGAGCTAAATACTCCCTWACAGTTTTTCCCTATGGGAAGGAAATGCTCTTGTCCAACAAATAAGTAGTTTGATTTTATCAGGGTACATTTTTAAATGATGCATATAAAAAAAGTGGAAGGCTGAACAAAGTCAACAAGCATTGAATTTGAGGTTGATGTTCATTGCACAGCTTTGAATAGTCCAGTATCCACAATGGTCTTTAGCTCCCCAGAACTTTTTTGGAGGGCTGATTTTTTTACATGCTTGTAAAGTAAACAAATTCCATTATGTAACAAACCTGGGGAAGCAGTTCTTACATTCCAGAAATTAATCTGTTCCTGAATTTTAACACCCAGTCTGGAAMAAGCTGGCAGCTTACACATTCTTTAAGAAACAACAATAAATAGTAACTGCTRAATGAGAACTTCTGATTCTTATTCTCTAGAACAAAACATATTTTTCCTTTGTGACAAAAAAGTGAGTAAAAAAACAAATTAGATTTAACTTCCAGCTAGTAACTATCTGAACTGGATGTCATGTCTAGCAATCTTAAAATAGAGTATTACTAAATGTATTGTCATGAYGACCTTGAAGTGTTCATTCTCTTTTCAAAAAATTGTGATAGAAATCAGTAATACCTTGATCATGTTAATTCTGTGCATGCAAGTGACTTGCTTCTCCTATCTTACAGATGAAGATGAGGATGAAGATGATGAAGAAGACTTTGAGGATGATGACGAATGGGATGATTGATCATATATTATTATATATATATTTTTTAAGGTGAATGATATACTAAACACTGCTTTCTGTCTATGGATTCTGTAAAATTATCATGTAAATGTTCTACCAATTTGCTGTATATTTTTGTTGCCTTTTGCTTTTTTATTAATCTGTGCAATACCTCATTTAATCTGTAAAGGTTTGTCATAATCCTCTACAAAGCTACTCCCTGTTAATGYGTGCAAGTTTACACCTGGATGATAATGTACATGTGAATACTTTCCATTCCATCAATAAGGGAGTTTAAATGTAATATGTGAGACTGACAAAAACCTTAATGTAATTTAGTTATAACGCAAGAAGGAAAACACTATTTTCATACCCTACTTTTTCTGTATCTAAATTTTCTTATTAAAGCCTAGTATAGCACTATGTTCTTTAAGTGATGCAGCTCTTAGTTTATTTAGCCCCTTGATTTCAAATTAAATGCTGTATGAATGTTGAGGCTGATTTATACTATTGCATGATTTCAAATACATCAAAACATTGCAGGTCAAATCTTAGCAGTATGCTTTACATAACAAAAGCACTGCAGAAATGCACAGATAGTTGTAAAAATTACCTTGTCCTAACTATAGTACTGACTGCTATTGAACAGCAGTAGAAATTAAATTCTTCAATGGGGACCTCTATCTGAAGTTAAACAGGGTGGCTCTGTATTGCCATAGTGGTAAAGGCAACTTGGATGCAAACAAGTTCAACTTTCAGTTGGTCTGTTTTGGTTTGGGGTTTTAGGGAGGGTTTCTGGGGGATTTTTGCGGGGTTGGGTTTTGTTGGTTGGTTGGTTTTTGGTTGTTTTTTTTTTTTTTGTCTTCCCTGCTCTTACTTTCAGAATGATTTCTAAATTACTGGGGGCTGTACTGGAGGCTGGCAATCACTACAGTTTGATCTATTTTTTAAATCAATTTTTGGTGGTTTTTAGGCTGAAGGGCTGCATTTAAGGCTTGCTTCAATAGCATTTAATKACCTTTTAAAATTTGTAGGACATTGGTGTACTAATAAACACAAGTGGTATTACTTTGCAGTCTTTGCTTTATGGTACACAGCAGATGCTAAAACACCAATCCTACATCCTGTAGGTTGGAAAGTCTCATTAACTCAGAATTATACACTATGGAGTGTAAAGTMCTGAACTTTATGGCAGTATTTTGTCTTCATATGTTGGCTTTAAGACCAAGGGTTGTGATGAAGATCAAGAACCTGATTCACAAGAATAGTATTTGAATAACTGAACAGAACATGSGATTTTCATTTCACAGCTTGCACATTTATATACGTTGTACTTGTAGTGCAGTAAACATTGGCACATCTGCCTATTATGAAATACTAATCTATGCTAAGTGGGTATTTAATATCTGCAGCATTAATTACTGTACTTACTGTAATTTTCAGGTAGAAAATCTTTTTGAAAACCACATTTTCAGACACAGAATGTTCATTAAAGTTAGTTACATTTGGAGTGTAGTTAATGCATAGTGTCCTGGGTCTTTGACTGTAGTCAGGGTATCAAACAAAATTTAAGTTATCAGAAAAGTATTGACTGAAACCCAGTGTTGACCTGATCTTGACAGGCTGGACCTGCATGATACGGCTTGGATTTCTAACCCAGTTATAGCCTAGTCTTTAGCAAATTAATTTAGTTGTAGGAGGAGAAAAGAAAGTTGCTGAAAAGTAGTGGGAGAGGTAAGGTTGTAGTTAAATTATTCAGAGGATGCTAACTTCCTTCCAAGAGTAATTTAAGCACATAACTTGAGGAAAAAAATGCCAAGTGGTCTCATTTTCTTGCAGTAACTTTCTCATTTGCCTCTGCTGCTGGAAACACTTCCTGCTGGCTTTGCTGCTGTAATGGCTTGAGCTTTGGATCAAGTGCAAGTGCAGCCTGGTGTAGCTAATGGCAGTGGAGTTAGCAACTTGTGTATAAGGAAAATATTTGTATGGCTTTCATATAACTTCTGGCTCTGCACTCTTATTTTTATTGCATATATAGGGCATTTTAAAATTAAGCAGATGAGGCCTAKAAGTTTTCCTAACATGCTACTTACTAGATATGTTTAGCTGTTATGTTCCCAGGATTGGAATTTCTGTAATATAGTTAATAATTAAGCATCACAGTTCATTAATCAAATTTCTATTCTGGATTTTGGGAGCTCTGAAGTTGCATTATTGAATAAAACTTTGATTTGTAGATACTGGCCAAAGAAAGTTTTTTGGTTTTCTATTTCTTCATATAAAAAGTACACTCACACCTGTGGTGTCCAGGTTAGTATTTACTTTCAAATAGTGTTTGTTCATGATAAATTTCAGGCATACAGACTGCRATGGCAGTTAAGTTAGTCATAGCTGCATGCTTCAGCACTCTGCCACTTTCACTCCGAGCAGAAGACAGCATTTCATGATACTGGTGCATTGTTGCTAAACATTGTAATGAAGGCCTCTTATATATTCTGGTTAATTGACTGTCCAGATAGCCTTAGCAATTAACAAACTAGCATGAGGCTTTTGTATCTCAACACTCTRTGTGCATAGACAATGTCAGCTAGCCACTTGTACGTATGAAATTCGTAAGAACTTCTCAATCATTCAGTTTTCCATTTATCAAACTGAAATTTTTAGTATGTGAATTTTTGAAATGTACAGTGAATAGGATGTTGCACTGGTGGCAATTCATCATGAAGCATAATAAAATTAATTTGACCCAACTAGTGTAAAAGTGTGTGGTTTTTAAGTGCTGATTGCGGCACAGGTTTTAAAATAGATCTGTAGACTGATTACACACTTTAAAAGTGACTTTGGCTACCTGGCCAAGTTCACAAAGCAGTAAATAGCCACTGTCAAATCGCAGAAGTTTCACGTCTCTGGAAAGTTGGATTGTGCTGTTGAGTAAACACAATGAGCAAGAATGTGACACCCCGTGCTCCTGGCAGATCTCACCGCTGCTAAACAGCCTCCTTGGAAACAGCTACTGCTGCAGGCAAGGGCAATAAACCAGCAACATTTCAAGGTCAAACAAACATGGGATCATTACTAAACCTTCTAGAAGAAGTTCTAAATAATTAACTCTWGTCAGTGGATGCTCTAACTGGATTATACTGATGTAAATCTTTGTCCTGCATGTTATAGAGTTTGAGTTCAGGATACTTCAGAAGTTTGCTTCTCTCTCCTAAAGCACCTGAAGAGTCCAGCATTTCAAACTGTTACCTGGTGTACACTTTGTTTTGGGGTTTAGTGCTTATCTGATTTCTCGGTGTTAAGCTTGGGACAAAGTTGGAATTGTTCTTTGGAGGATGAGCTGAGGTGTATAATCATTTCCTTTCCACTTCATAAGCAGAAGGTCAAAATATGCTTTTGAAAGGAGCCTTTTTTTTATTTGATAGTGGTTACTTTCCCAAGATTCTTGTAAGGAGGAAAAGGGAGCAAAGAWCCTATTGCTTTTAAGACTGTTAGCAGTTCACTGCAACAGCCTGTATCTAATCATTAGAGGAATTCTTGGTCTAATTAAAGTTCTTGAAGCTTAAGTGCAGTGATAAGCAGCTTTATTTATAGAAAAGTGAAAATGGTTTAGGGAAGTTTAGATGATACTCAGCCTTTGTCTCTCAAAGGACCAATGTTATCCTCTAGCAGTGCAGTAAGGACTCCTGTTGCTATGTATTTGTTTCCTGCCTGGAATTTTCTTGTGAGTGAGAAGATGGAAAGGATGGGGTAGTAAAAACTAGAATGTGAGCTGGGGAGGTTTAACACCGTGTTTTAATTACCTTGTCAGTGACTCTAGCTTGACAAGTCTAAGACAGTCTTTGAAAGTTTGAGGACGTTTATCCCATTGTGAAGGAGCCTTTTTGGTTTGTTTTTTTTAATGGCCAAATTACTATGGCTTGTCTGTTATATTGTGCTTGAAAAAAAAAAACATTGGTTGCTTGAAATCACAGGTTTGGAAACAATTCAGATACATGTTGAGGAATAGAATCATTGCCCAAATATAGTGGGATCTTTTTCTGACAAATTTTATTTTATGCTGAATTTTACAGTATTTGCAGGTGTAACCTAAAAGGAATTAGACTAGTAATTTTTCTGTTACTCAAATTTTYCTCTTACATACTTYTAAGTAATAACTGCAAGACTTACCYATTTATAAAGAGTGCCTGAAATTAGGAAGTTTTATATRTGACATTATTGTGGGGTTGGTTTGGGGTTTTTTTGATCCATTATTATCAACAAATATACTTTTAGGTCTTTTTCCTTGTGCTCTAAAGGGTTTTTGGAGTTTCTCTGGAGTGAAATTCTTGAGCCATTACTTCATGTGTGTGCTTTTTCCTCCCTGAAGCTTAATCATCTTGAGTTTGGTTACTTGTGCAGTATGAATTCTAAATTTATTACTTAAGGACTAGATGAGGGAGTGCAAGTTTTGCTTGAAAAACAGCCAGCCATTACCAGCTGGGTTTTTTTTTTTTTTTTTTCTTAAAAAACATCCATTACCAGCTACTATATTTTTGTATATACGACTTTGGGAACACAATGAAATCTGATGTTTAAAGCTTAAGAAATAGGATAATGATTGTATCATATATCAGACACAAAGTATTTGCTTAAATGACATTGGCAGGAGCAGAGAATTGGGAATTGGCTCTTCTGCATGTTGATGCCAAGAACCAAGGAACTGCTGGAGCATCTGAGCTGGCTTTGGAGCACTTTGTTGGTAGATGGGTCATTCCCAGATGCTTGTTATTCAAGGAGCATGGACTGACAAATTGTAGAGAATCTTGCACATTTTCTGTTCTCTTTCTTTTCTGGCTAATACTACAGAGTAGTAGTCCTTTGGACCAAAGCAGTGCTTATTTAATAAGAGAAGAAGGAATCCTCAGAATACAGTCACTCAGAATTATGGCTCTCCAACTGTCAGCAGAGAATCTGGCTTTATTTTTAAWTTCAAAATGAAATGGAAAAAGCAGACTACACCCAATTAACATAAAATGTGCTTTTTATGGTTTMTCTCCTGTGTATGAATGAGAAAGGCCCATGGTTAAAGCAGAAATCTGCTAGTTAGAAGTAGTCTTTTTTACCTGTAGTAGCTACTAGTATCTGATCCCTAGAGATGTTACTGAAATGCACCTGCTGTGTCAGGTGAGAAGCATGGGAGTTTTTAGAGAGCAAACCTCTGTGCTCTCAGTTGTGCTCACAGTGCTCAGGCCTGCAGTGGTTAGAAGAAAAACAGTATGAAATCATCTTGTAATGTTAAAGGATGTCTTTTGTACTGTAGTATCTTCTATGCTTGCCTTATAGGAGCTGGGATACTCTTGTGACTCTTACYGCACTAATGTCCTGGATAACTCAGATGTTACCACATCTACTCAGATCTTACTACRTACTACTTGACCATTCTTGTCTTCACTAACAGTGCCCCTAAAGCTCCTGGTAGAAATAGTTAGCACAAATACCTTCAGCAGCTTACAGCACACAGCTGTTGTTCAGCACATTTCAAGGAAACAGAAGTGGTCCTGATGTGGATTCCTCTTTGGGACAATAATGTCTTACTCATGTATCAAGGTGGAGAACAACAGAGATCCTAAATGACCAGTTGAGAAAACACCATGCTGGTTGCTCTCAAGAGCACTGTGAGAGGTGGGTGGCTGATTAAAGGATAGATGTAATTCAAGAAGCATTCTTCCAGGAATCAACCCAACATAGATCACTGCTGACATAGAAAACAAAAAAATACTAGTCTTTCTTTGGTAGTGGGCACATTGCCTGGTTCRTTGTGTGTGCTCACTCTGCTGGCTATGAACCTCAGGAAACCATGCACACCTTGGGCAGCAACCACGCAGTCTGATCATCATCATTCTGACGTTTTATATACAGGATCCTCAGTCAAGCTGCCTGTCCAGTCTAGAGATGATGCCTGGATTGGGAGTGAGCTCAGAGCAGATCCCTTGTACTTTGTGCCCTGGATGACAGGTTTTACCTGAGTTACCTTCAGCTATGCTGCAGTGGGGAGAATTTGGTGGGACCTGTGTATTCTGCCAAGCAGAAGTGAATTGTCACAGTGTTACTTGCAGACACAAGGTATCTTTGTTTTCTGAAAGGCTGTAATTTCAGCCTCCTGACTGAAATCAAATGCTATGGTAGATCAAGTTGTTAGTTCCATCCCTTGTGTGTTCAGTCACAACGGCCTTCCTGTTGGTCCTAAAATCCTCCAGAAGAGTGATGCAATATGAATTCATTACAGTATGAAATTATTACAGATCTTTGTAGTTCCTGACTTTCCACCAAAACTAGGTTATATGCTTCCCTCTGTCCTTCCCCAAGCCATTTTCAGCACCAAGCCTCTTAGCCTTTGGCCCATTCTTCAAATGCTCCTTCTCTGCCTAGATAGAACTAGTGCCTTTTGAGACACAGAAAAGTCAAACTATCTGTACATTTGCTGTCTTGTCCATTCTTTGCCATAAAACAAATTCAGGTTGTTAGCAGGAGGACAGAGCCCGAATGAAACTGCTGCTGTGTGTGACAGAAGCCTCTTGTCTAACCTCAAGCAGGCTCTCTGTTGGTGCTCTTTTGAAGGTGACTTCAAAGCGTCTCCAGGCCATCAGGGCAGATGGCGCAGGGTTTGTCAGTGGTGTGTACAGAAATAGAACAGTGTGGGGGTCGTGTCCCATGCACCAGGCCCATGGCCTAGCCTTCAGGAGGGGAAGCTGTGCTCCCTCAGAAATATGTGATGTGTAAGTGAGCAATCAGGGATGCCGTGCAAAGTGGAATCCTGCATTTGTCCAACTCCGTCACTCTTCTGACCCTTGCTTATCTCCACCCCCTGTAACCAGCATGTAGACACTGAGCAGGTGCCATCTTGCACTTCAGGCACTTAGATGCAGGTGTTTTAACTGAAACCAAATCTGTTTTGCCCTGTGCCTCAGTTGCTTATTTGTCTAATGGTGCTAATAGCATAATGCATATAAATACATCTAGTCCAGACATGTACTGCAGTCCAGACATGTGACACTTAAAACATTTTTAAATGTGGTTTTCCTTGTTCAGATTTAGTTATCTCAGTTCTCAGAACAAGAACATTAGGTAAGACTTTTTCATTTCTACAAGGTCTAGTTTTCAGAATCAGTAGCCATTTTTAAGCTCTCAAAATGAAAACCAAAACAACATGAATCATGTCTGTAGAGCAGTTAATCCAAGCAGTTTGATTACTTGTGTGTGCAAATATTGGGTCATGCTCTAGTGTCGCATCAAACTGGTTTTTTATTTAATATTTTGGAAACCCAGCCACAGCATGCAGTTCCCCATGGATTTATTTTTAATAAACTAAAAATGTTTTAAGACACTATGTGAAAGACATGAGGTTTGGGACTACAGCCTAGTTGCTAATCCCCTGGTTTACAAGCCAGGTTTGCAGGACAGCTCCCATCAGGAGCACTTTGCTGTGAGTGACGGTGTCAGAAGCTTAACTGATCCCAAACAGGGAGTGCTGCAGCAGCACTGTGTGGACAGCCCTATCGTATGGCTGYGCCTGGGCTGCACCAGGCTGCCTCTCCAGCTGCCCAGCGGCAGCCACACAGTCCCCCCAGACTGTGAAAAGCGACAGTTTCATGGGTKTGAGTCATTTTGAAATCAGAATCGTTGCTTCTCGGAGTGCCTATAGGTGTGCAAGGTCAGGTGCAGCAGTGCTGCTGCCATGCTTTCAGAAAGTGCAGGGCCCTTGGAGGATTTGAAGTGCAGGAGGCATTCTGTTTATGGCTTAGATTTACTGCAGCTCTCGTGTGCTGGCTTCTGCTGGTTTCGTCTTACTGCCTTGTCTGTCATCTCAGTTTGAAAGGGGCCATCCTGTTTTCATCAGGGTGCACATAAGAGCTCTGACTTTGTTAGAGGAAAGGCAGCCAGTAGCTTTGAAGTGTGTGATCATATTTTTGCTGCTGGATGGTRGTCACACTTTATTCCCCAGCCTCTTGGATCATCATGGAACATTAGGAGAAATTGTAACAGGATGTGGCTGAAGTCAGATTGATTTACTTTGCTCTATTAATTTTTWTTTTACGATTTGCACTTGATAACTACTACAGCCACAAGGTAGAAATGTGTCAGCTATTGCATCTGAACAACATGATCTATGCTTACTTAAAAAACTTTTGGACTTGCCATACATTTTCAGATTCCAGCTAAGATTTTATGAATCTTTCTGCATAATTTTCAGTAAACAGCTGCAGTGTCAACATGAAGACAGAGAAGGCTTCTAAGAAACACAGGGGCAAGCRCAGCTCTTAAAATCTTACATCCTGTTTTACTACTATGAAGATGGGTATTTATTTAGCAGCATCTATATTGTTGCATTAAAGAAGGAAACAAGGAACAAAACCTTTGTCCTTTGTGTTGCTAATTTGAGTGAAACTGGCAAAATGTTTCTGCCCTACAAAATTTCTTAAGGTCTTGCTGAGCAGAAGCTCGCAGAGGTACTTGCACAAATTTTTTTCACTTAGTTTAAATATTGGTTGTCCTGTGCATGCATGGGCATGCTGTTGGGATGTCCTGGAAACAGCCAGGATGGGAGCTCTGCAGCAGCAAGTGCAGAGGTACAGTTGCACTGCCCTAGCAACAGTCTCAGTCCCAGAGAAGAATGTGTTTAATTGGTGTGGTACTTCAAACACAGGAATAGAATTATTAGTCTGCAGAGAGAGAGTCCCTGTGGGATTAGTTTACATAATGACCACTGAGCAGCTCTCCTGTGCCACAGCTACCTGCTGGGGACTCRTGCCATGAGGTTGTCTCTGCATTTCATCACTTTCTCATCTGAAGTGTATGCTAGCTCAGAGAAGCCCATAGCTGATGCACAACACAAGCTTACACTGCAGATGGGAGCATCTGGAGCACAGTGTGTACAAAGCCCCCTTCTCTCTGCTGTGGCACACAAGGGCATGGCAGGATGCACAGGGCAAAACAGACTGGAGTTACAGAGTTCACAAGGGGTTTGCTAGGCTATCTGAAGCAGTGCCCCATCACACAAAAGGATATCAGTGTGTACAAGGTTATATCAAGAGTTCCACAAGTTCCTGCTACAGTTTTGGTGGTTCTTGCAAACTGGCAAAACATTTGGCATTAGTAAGAGGGGTGGGTAATTGTTAGGCTGACCAGAGACTGGAGATACATAAAGGACATACCTGTGTGGTACTGGAGAGGGCTTTTTAAAAAAAGGCTGATTCTGCATGCTGAACTGTATTTATAAAATTCTACTGATAGACAATTTTTATTACCAGAACAAACCTATTTTGTCCTCCAAGATACAATTRCATATTTTATATATGGTGCAGATGTTTTAACTGCTGCTTTCCAATAAAATCTGTAAAAAAGATTTTTAGAATACAAAACAGAAGCAAATCTATATTAAAAATGCTCTGTGAATTTTTTGCTTTTGAGAAATTAATGCTGAAGAACATTTACTTAGATTCAGAGTGGAAGTTTCAGTTTTATCTTTATATACCAAGGAAGTCTCTCATTTATGTTTATCACATTTCCAGCTGTTGTCCCAAACACAGGCTTGTTATCGGGTGCACAGCACCAATTCACACCAAAATGAGGCGTGATTTCTATTTTTTATTCTAGTTTATGCAAAGTAGGGAGGTGGGACATAACTCACAAAAAGCTGGCTCTTCAATCATCAAAACATTGTGCTATTTCTATATTTTCACAAAGGCATCAGCATTCATTGGTTACAGATTACATAACTTTTTCATTAATTAGTACTGAAACTCCTATTGCCAAGTTTTACCTCTCATTCTCATTCTAATAAGTCTGCATGCACAGTTCTTCCCTCCACTTGAGTTGGGTTCATTTTGAGTAGGTGGTCAGTGGGTTGGTGGTCAGGATCTCCCACTGCTGGAATTACCTTTCCCCCAGTTACTGCTCAGTTCTGCTGACTTCATTCCTGGTGGCTCTTGTCCAARCAGCCCATTCAGCTTGGGACTGTCTTCCCTTTCCCTTGAAAGATTGATTTGTCAAGCACACAATGTTCCCAATGCAGTGGCTTAATCATAAATGTCCAGCTCTAGCTACTGATTAACAACAAAAAAATTTCAATTTGATTCAAATTTTGGGGGGCTCAGATCTTGAGGGGCTTGATACCCCTTTAGGGTACGACCCTTTACCTGAAACACAGTGAGGGATGTCAACTGAGGGATTGTGTGATAGCTACTAGGAGGGAATATTCTTCATCACTAGTGAGACATAAGATGAAAAGATGTCTTGTTTTGGTTCAGAGCCAGTGGGAAGGAAAAAACAGCTTGATGAAGCTTTGATTCAGACTGTCTTCATGGGTTAGGTGTGGCTTTTCCTTACCTCAGGTGCTTTCATCTCCCATTCCTGAGCAATGCCAGATGAGCATTAAAGAGGGAAAAAAAAATTGTAGAGTGTCTTTTGACATAAAAATGTGGACTTCAGCAGAGAGACATGTGAGGATTGACACTGATGAGAGCCCCTGAGCCCAAGCTGATAACATTGAATCACACTGATTTTGTCTCTCAGAGAGTTACTGAACAGACCCAAAGCAAATGTGGAAAAGAAATCAAGCCTCTTCTATGCAAAACACTGCAATGAAGGGAAGGGTCAGCAGAAGAAAATGGAAGGGATGGAGATATTTCTCCATATTTTAAAAGTGTTTATTGGAGGAATGGCAAGAGATATGGAAAGAAAAAAAAGCTGACCACAGTCAAGCTTTGTTTGGTGCTATGCAGCATGGAGGCCAAGCTGGTGAAAAATCTCTTCAAGTGAGAAGTCAGGTCACTGGCAGGATGGTGCTCACCTCTGTCCCACAGCAAGGTGATCCTTCACACRCCACTTGGGGGAAAGGCAAATAAAACCATGGAGTCATAGAGCCTCAACTGGAAGGGACCTTAAAGATCATTTAGTTCCAGCCCCCTGGCATGGACAGGGACACCTTGCACTGGACCAGGTTTCTTAAAGGTCCATCCAACCTGGCCTTAAAGATTTCTAGGGATGGGGCATCCACAAATAATAATCCACTGAGCAACCTGTTCAGTGTTTCACCACCCTCACAATAAAGAATTTATTCCTAATATCTAATCTAAATCTGCTGTCTTTCAGTTTGAAGCCTTTCCCCTTGTTCTGTCACTGCCTGATCTACAAAAGTCCCCTCCAACCGTCTTATAGGTTCCCTTCAGAAGGCTGCAATTAGGTCACCCCAAGCCACCTTTTTTCCAAGCTGTACAATCCCATTTCTCTTAGCTTTTTCACATAGAAAAGGTGCTCCATCCCTCTAAACAACTTGATGGCCTCATCTGGACTCGCTTCAAGGTAGATGTCCTTACTGTAGCATCTTTTCTTCCTCATACATTTGAATGCAGCCTTCCCCCCTCTGCAGCACAGTGTGGGCCCCACTCAAAAGCAGCTGTACAGATACTGTGAAGGAAATTCTGCCAGCACTGGTTAGCTCAATGTTTGCATTTTGAAGGATTATAATATAACTGGTGTAAGAGGCAGGAGATCAGAGTAGAGCGAGAGCTTCAACAGAATTTCCAGACTAAATCCCGAATTTCACTTAAAAGCTAAGTGTAATTATGCAATTCCTGATTTGCTTTCAGGTCATCCCCAGCTGGTTTCAACTAAACCAGATGTTCTGCTTTAATGTATGGGATTCTGTGTCAGAAATAACTGCTCAAGCCCACTGCTTGCTTTTAAATGCCAGGAAGGGCTCTGGAATCCTCCCATGACCTCAGGACAGGAGGCTGCATCTTTTGCTGACAAATACTGGAACAAGGTGAACACATTTGAATCTTCTTTTCACAGATGATTGCAGCTCCCCCAGACCCAGCMAGAAGACTGAACAGCCCTGCAGTTTTCCACCTCATGGCTTGTTGAAGCAAACAACTGAGCAGTTTTACCATTTCCCCCAGAAGTAATGAACTCCCCAGACTTCTTCATTTCAAATCAAATGAGAGGCCCTGAGTCTGCCCAAGAGATGCATTGACCTCGAATTTCAAAGAAGAAAATATCYTATAAACAAAGCTATAGTCAAATTGAAAATCTTTTGAGACCACTGCTCCATTTGGAGGAGGGGTTAAATATTTATCATCTTGGAAAGAAGCTGATTTGGAAAGCAGGTGTTTAAGCATTCATTGAAATATGACAGTGAAGTTCAGGTCTTTGCTTTGAGTCACCTCCGGCATGTGTGTAGGGGGATAGAATATAAGAAAATAAAGGCCATATAGGAAGTAGTCTTACCCCCTAAAGAGTTGCAGCTGGGTTAATTAAGAAAGATTAGGAGCAGGCCTGACTTGAACAGGCYACAGCTGTAACCAATGAGAAGAAGAATAGGTTGGTTGGTTGAGGGGGAACTGGAGTCAGTTGGCTACTGCGAGAAGAAGAGTCAGTGCTTAGAGGAGCTGCCTACAAGAAACATCAAGGAGGTATGAAACTCTTGCACTAAGGAGACAACAATATGAAACCTTTGCAATATAATGACAATACACATGAGTCTCACCACAACAGCAGCACTGGAGACCCAGAAATTCCACCTTGGAAGTAATGAATTGACCCATCTCTAATGAAAGAACCTCTGCATCACTCCATCACCACTTTATCCCAGGTGGCACTGCTAATGTCAGTGCAATGATGAGACAGTATCAGACAATCCACAGGCAGAGCAGTGATGGGAGAGCAGTCTTGGGTAATGCAGATCCCCAAATGGGATACGGACCCCACATTCCCCCAAATGGGTTAGGGGCCACACAYTCCCAGTTACTCAGCACCACGTCTCTGGTGAGGAATAAAGCTGAGGAGAAAGGTGCTGCAGGGGGAAAAGCTGACTGCCTCAGGATCAGTGTGACTGTTTCAGGATCAGTGTGACAGCCTCAGGATCAGKCTGTAGTGGGATCACAGCTGGCTGACAGGGCAGGGAGCTGAGGGCCCTGAGGGTAGCTGTCTGAGGACCTAGTGCCCGCTGCATTGAACAGGTCTGCTCACCCTGCATTTAATTAGGCATTAGAATGAGACACAGCAAGCTGTAGTATTGATTGCTGTTCACTCACTCACAGATAAGGCCATTCATTGCTACTGTGAGGTAGTCAAATAATAACTATCCAGTGTGAATGGTCCTCCATGTCCAGCGTGGTTGATATCAATGACCTTACTTTTCAACTAAGAAGATGACGAAGAACCAAATAAGACTTCCAAATGGACATTGTTTAGGGAGCCTAGGAGCCCCATMTACTACGTATTTTTAAGAGCCAGTTTAATTATGTTTGATGTTTTCTTGGAGCAAAGGCCAGTCTGGAGTAGTTTTTATGCTCTGCAGACAAGAAGCTGACAAAACGTGCTCAGTGCCCTTGAGGTAACACCATGTCTTGTAACAGGGAGCTGTCAGAGCAGGATTAGGGCTCAGGATTGTCTGGCACCCAGCTGTGAGCTCAGTTCCCCACGTGAACTGAGCAGTGGGAATTCGAGAGTGGGAGCCAGTGGCAYGGGGGGTTATTCAGGCTGCTCAGCTGTGCTGGCCTATCAACTATCAACATCTGTGGCTCTGGAGTCACTAAGAGCTTAGGGTACTGATCCAGAAAAATTAAATCCAAGCTAAATCCATGCTGCCCAATACTGTCCTCCTTCTGTTCCTAGCTAGAGGTTCCCAGCATCTCCTTTGCACCAGCAACACAGCTCTGAAGCTGCAGTGAGACATCTAGGGAAGAAAACTGGAACAGTCTTCCTTTTCGTTGGTTGATTTTTTTTCTACAGTGCACATCCAGACCTGCAAAATTGTCYTGGAGCCGCACCAGCTGGTGTTGCACCTAAAATCCAACTACTGGGATGTTTGGAGTGATTGGATCTCAGACTGATTTTAGCCACTTTAAACTTTAGCAGAGACTGAAAAGTTTAGCTCATGAGTGGTAGACAGAAGATAATCCTGGCATGGGATGACATAAATCTTCTAACAAGGGCTTGTAACACACCCAAACCCATGCTAAACTGGGATGAAAGGCAGGAGTATTTGCTCTGGAGTATCTGTCTGGGTGCTGCCTGAGCAGTCACAAACCTGGACTGGTGCTGGTGCCTGTCTCACCACTCACAGTATGGGCAGCRTTTGCTTGTTCCTGCCCACCCTCCACAGCTGAGACTGACCTGCCACAGTCTGGGCACACTTGGTGAGGAGGAAAACAAAGGGCTGGAATTTGGCAGAAGTGATTAAGAGCACATGAAACCYGAGCACTGTTGCCTTCCAACTTGTTTGTGAAACACAGCAACACATGCATGGGTCGCAGATTTAGAGAGCAGTAAGCTGAGACCAAGCAACAGGGGTGACCCCACACTGTGTACACATAAACACTTCCTTCAGGTGCCTGCAAAATTCACTGCTTTAACTGTAGCTCATTGGCAGCCCTCAAGAACTTTGATGAGTGTGATAATTAAAAAATACAGCTATGCACACATGCAAGAAACATAACCTTCATACGTGGAGGCTATACTTGGTTAGTCTGGTGAAATGTCTTCTAGGCCACTCCTGGGAATCATCCGAGATTTATCCTCCCCAGAGTGCATAAGCATTTCTGACTATCAGTTCCTTAGATGCTTGTTTCTTAAATGAGGGAATGGCAGAAATGGYGTGCCTTCCTTTTCACAGGCATTCTTTCACTGCCAGGTCAGCTGTGAGACTCCTGTCCTCATGGCTTGCCTCAACTGCATTTACAAAATTTCCTGCATTGGATCATGGGCTGTGCTTCTCTCACCATTTAGAAATACACCATATAGAAATATTCACTTATATTCCACCAGTTAAAGTATTCCTGTTAGCAAAAAYTAAAATAAAATAAATATAGTAATAATGAATCCAACAGCACTTGATGCCTGAGGATCTTGGAGCACACTTCAGTCTATGTGAACATAACCTTGCAGTACTGTGAGATGGATCACTACTGTGAGATGGATCAGCGCTGATCTCTCCAAAGCAAAGGAGGTATAACAAATTAAAAAATATATCCCAGAGTACATAAACAGCCCAGGACATAACCCCCAGCCTTGGCTTTGAGATAAATGTTTGGGCTCTTACCACACACTCAGTAAGAATTTTTACTGTGACTGTATTTTAATAAAAGAAAAACATCTTTCCCTGTGTCATAGAAAATAACTATTTTTGCCATTAAAAAGGCTTTATAAAATTCATATTTATTTGGAGGTGAAAGTAGTCTAAGGTTACAGATAGAAATAAATACATTTGGCAGATAGATTGTCTCCTTGCTTTCCACAATGACAGAATTTTTTCATATCTCCAKTTTTCTTTTGGACTGATCCATCCTTTTGGCAGAGAACAGTAGCATCTGGATCTGATAGTGCCCCAGCTGCCCTCAACTGTTGTGCTGTCTCCTTTGCCTTCCAGTTTCCCACAAGGTTGCAGCCCATGGCARACCTTCAGCCCATGGTGCCCTTGCAGGACAGCCCTGGCAGGGCAGGGAGCAGCGTGGAGCTGGGGCAGACGGTCAGGCCATGCTGGGAGCTCCCCCATCCTCACCAGTCACCCACCTGCTCTGCCCAGATTCACACCTTCCCTTTGCCTACCCAAGCTGTGGCAGCACCCCCTGTCCCTAATCCTCCTCCTTTCTGGCTCCAGGTCTTGGCAGCCCAGGGTGAGGCTAAGGACTGGGAAGATCAAGTCTCACCAAGAGGTAGGACATTGAGATGTTTTCCCTTGATAATGGTGTTTTCTGAGTAACAGCTCTTAAACRTGAGTCCTCGGTACTTCCCAGAGCAAGAGAACTGTGAGATAAAATAAAATTACTAAAATACCRCAAAAATCACAGAAAATTAATTTAGTGCCTAGCTTGAAACACTGTGAGTGGACAGATATTTCCCATGTGTGAAAAGAAAAACATCTCATGCTACTTATATAAAAGGGGCCACCACAAATCACCAGGTGATTCCAAAGAGCAGTGATACMGGCAGGCAGGTTTTTTTCTAAGCAAGGCTTTTTTTCCTGGTGCAGTATTTCTCCTTATGTGTATGGTACAATTATCACTATCATATTTAAGAACTTAAAATTCAAAGTCAAGTAACTGARCAGGCAAGTCAAAATAAACTTGTTTTATAACTTTTGAGGAATTAATCTAAAAATTAATTCTGTCATAGGTGCAGCATTGGACAAACAGATCTGTCATAACCAAAGAGTGCACATGCAGTGCTGGGCTTATCAATATGTGAACAAAATTCTACTCCCTCTAGTAAATKATTATCTTCCTGCTGGCATCAAGTGCAGATGGTATTAAGCCATAATCTAGCAGAAGACTTTGGTTTCTACGTGATAGTCTTTGTGTAAAGTAACATCTTACTTGCATGGATTTGAAAACAGAGCATCTTACTACAAATTGTAGGAGATTTTTACAACTTTCAATACTATTCCAGGTTGCAGATCCTGWGGAGTTATCACATCTAAGAGCATTAATTTAATAATGGCAGAGCTTCTGTGTTACCAGTTTCAGGCTTCTGCTTCTGAAAACACCAAACCATACTACTGTTTTCATAAGCTTCTTGCATTATTTTAACAGTAAGAATTTGTCCATTGTTTTTTAATGGGAAGGCTGTTCCAAGCACCTCCTTGTTCTAAGACTTTGGATATGTCTTCTAATTTCTGCAGTCGTGCACAGTTTCTGGGGTTTTTTTCTACTGCTAACTATGTCCCATAGCTCTTTCCACGTTGCAGTATTTATAGACATGAGCTGAAATCCCTTTGAGCCTTTGTTTGGCTAGATTGATCCCACCACCTGTTCTCATTTCTCTCACAGGACAGCCTCTTCAGTTCCCCAATTATCCCAGCCATTTTCTGTCTCGCTTCCAATTCAAAACAATTTTTCCTGGCTGTTAGTTACTGAAATTGTACACACCCTTCCAGATGCTGTTTCACTTGGGCCTGCACCTGTGAAAATAGTGTTTGGAACTACCTCTCCCCTTACATCCAGGCATTGCAAGTACCCTCTTCATGGCTAACTCATGGTGGTCATTTGTGCCACTCTCTAAACAGCCTGCAGAGAAGCTCTCTCTAATCTGGAGCTGCTTTGCCTTAATCATTTCTTCCCCTGAACTGATGGACTTGAAAGAAAGATGTATGAGTGGTGGCATGGAAGTCTGCAATACTCACAGCTTCTGCTGTGTTTTGCAAGAGCCATAACTGTGTTGTGCTGCCATGTGGGCAAGGAGAGGCCTTGGCTGCAGCTTCCCACTCCTCTGCCTCACAGACTCTCAGGACATCCATTCTCCCGCCACGCCATGCAGGGGCCGTCCCACACCAGCTCTTCTGCCTCCCCACTYGTGTGCAGCACAGACTTGGCCTCCAGAAATGGATGTGGCTTCACCTGGCAGGAGTCCCCATGGCCACCTGCCCTGTTTGGTGGGAAGGAATCACCTCTGCAGGGCAAGAATCCCCTCTGCTCATCAAGCCCTAGCAAGGTGCGTCACTGTCCAGAACACCAACAGGGGACTCAGAAGGAGGCAACAAAACTTCCAGAAGATGTGAAAATAAAATTTCTTGCTCTTTTATGAACTCCTTTTCTTTCTATAATTTCAGCCACTTCCCTGGGTGGTGAGGCATGACCTAAAGGGCCACATACTGGATTTACAGGTAGCAGTCAGGCTCTGGTATTTCTGGTTCTTTCAGCTCATTTATAGAAGCACAGAATCGATAAGGTTGGAAAAAACATCTAGGATCATTGAGTCTAACTCTTAATCCTGCACTGCCAGATTCACCTCTAAACCATSACTCTAAGYACCACAGCTACACATTTTGTGAACTCTTCCAGGGACATTTCCATCACTTCCCTGGGCAGCMTATTGTATTACTTCATCACCACTTTGCTGAAGAATTTTTTTTAATACCCAGTCTAAACTTTCCCTGATGAAATTTGAGGGCATTTCCTCTTGTTCTGTCACTTTCTGTCTGGGAGAGGAGCCTGACCCCCACCGGGTTACAGCCTTCTGCCAGGTAGTCACCGAGAGCAACAAGGGCTCCCTTGTCTCCAGGCTGAGCACGCCCAGCTCCCTCAGACACTGCTGATACMACTCACTCTCCAGACTCTCCACCAGCTCTGCTCTCCTCCTCTGGACACCCTCCAGCCCCTCAGTGTCCTTCTGCAGTGAGGTGTACAGGAACTGAGGTGCTGCCTCGCATGTGAATTGTGCTGTGTTACACATGGAACACGCGGATGATGGATTTTGATGTGTTTGCTTCTCTGACTGGTCTTTCAGAGAAAATGGAAGGCCACCCACTGCAGGAGCCTCATGAGTCCAAATGAGGAGCATATCTGCATCCTGGGGCTCCTGTGTCCAACTCTGATGGGAGCATAGCCCAGGATGTGCAGGAGCTGACTCCAGGACACCTTTCCTGCAGGTCAAACAAGAGGCAGCCAGCCCTCCAGCAGAGATCAGTTGTCTCCTTGTGAGCAAAAATAAGTGAACTGAGCTTACAGGCAGGACCTGGGCCCCAGGGGTGCCTGTTCCYAAGACAGAAACACATCTTGGCACCTCTTGGCTCCTGCTAAATCATATTACTGTCCAGGAAGGCAACAGAGTAGCTCCCAGAGGGGTTGGGGTGCTTTGTCATAGGGTGCTTGCTTGCCTGTTTGAATGGAGGAGAGATTGCTCCTTGGACACACCTGAGAGCTCCCTCAGCACCCCTGGCAGCAGAGCTGACACCCCAGAGGGAAGGGGCCAGGCTTTCCTTTCAGTGGGACATCAAAACCTTAACAAGGTGTTTGGGGGTGCCTTGTGGCTCTGCAAATAGGAGCCATGCCTTGAAATGCCTCCAAGGGAAACTGCTGTGAAATGTGTGCAGGCAGAAGGCAATTGCCCAGATTAGACTTTGGCTAAGGCACAGGAGTTGTCACTTGGGGAGGGAGTGTGGCACAAAGCTTCCATGGCCGCGCGTGGCTGCTGCTCCTGCGGCTGCACAGCACCCCAGAGCAGGGCCCAGCACCCCAGAGCAGGGCCCAGCACCCCAGAGCAGGGGGGCACAGCACCCCAGAGCTGAGCTCAGCACCCCAGAGCAGCAATCAGCACCCCAGAGCAGGGCCCAGCACCCCAGAGCAGGGGGCTCAGCACCCCAGAGCTGAGCTCAGCACCCCAGAGCAGGGCCCAGCACCCCAGAGCAGGGCCCAGCACCCCAGAGCAGGGCCCAGCACCCCAGAGCAGCGATCAGCACCCCAGAGCAGGGGGCTCAGCACCCCAGAGCAGGGCCCAGCACCCCAGAGCTGAGCTCAGCACCTCAGAGCAGTGATCAGCACCCCAGAGCTGAGCTCAGCACCCCAGAGCAGGGCTCAGCACGCCAGAGCAGGGCTCACACCCCAGAGCAGGGCCCAGCACCCCAGAGCAGCGATCAGCACCCCAGAGCAGGGCTCACAGAGCAGGGCTCACACCCCAGAGCAGGGCTCACAGAGCAGGGCTCTCAGAGCAGGGCTCACATCCCAGAGCAGGGCTCACACCCCAGAGCAGGGCTCACGCCCCAGAGGGCTCATGGACACTCAACAGCCACCATAGGCAGGAGCACTGGACAAAGCTTTATAGGAGCTGTGCCCATCGTCCTCTCCTTCTGCAAAAAGGTAATTCCAGCTGCTCTTACCAATCTGAAAAATTAATTCTTCCCTCTTCCTTTTTTTCTAGGCTTTTTCTCCTTTCGCATTTTTCTCTTCTTTCATCTGACACTTTTCAGTATTCATTTTTTTCTTTATCATCTCCTTTTTTTATATCATTTTTCACCTCTCATACAGTTTCCTCACTTGTCACTCTACTTCTTTTCTCAAAAGCATGGGATTGTTTTTTAAAAATGTTTACTTATCTTGTCGAAATCCTTTCCATCATACTTTCCCTGAGTTCCCTCATTGACTTTTATTTTCCCTTGCAGCCGCTTAGCTGCTTTTGCCATTTGATTAAACATCCAGGATGTCTCTCATCCTCCTCAAGCTTCTGTGTACAAGGTCGGGGGCCACAGGTCTACTCCTGAACGTGGTCTGCATTCCAACATTGCTTCCATCCTCAGAAGATCCCAAGCCCCAGCTTCCATTTGGTCACGGGAGATTGACCATAGGTCAATTTTTATGCTATGGGAGCCTATGCAATTATAAAGGCAGCTAAAGACCAATCATACTGTCATGTTGCATCTAGTAACACTCATGAGTAGTTGTGAACCTGAGCAAGAAGAAAATTGTTGCAATGTGTTTCAGTCAGTTATAAATTGCTTTTGGTACATTTTGGTCAATAAATACAAAATAAAAATGCGTCCTCACTGTTTTCTTGCCATGGCAGTACCATTTCTGACAATTCATTCAAAGACCCTCTTCTCCATTAGGCTTAATTTTCCTCCAGTAATTTCTTCCTGTTTCTGGGAAAATCTATCTCATTAATATTTTAGGTAGAAGCTTACCCATATTTTTTCAGTATCACTGCTGGGTAACCCTAAGTAATTCTCYTTGGTGTGGCTTTACAGAAAAGAAATACTAATTCTGTTATTTATAGTTGCAATGAGTAAACTAATTAACACTTAGTAGTGCTTCTGGACATATCTCTCTTCTTGCCTTTCAACATTTTGGCCACTACTCAGTTTTCTTCATGTTATCACTGCCTTCACACTAGCTGAAGCACCCAGAACCRTAACTAATTTGACAGAGGGAGATGTCTAGTGCTACATGAGGAAAGGCTATTCATGCCATTGCCTGTGATGTGATATCTCCAGCTGTGCATCTCCAAGTGACATTGGCTCTGCTTCCACTGTATCACATTGACAGTTCACACCCTGCTTGTTGTTCAACTGATACCATAGGAAAGCCTTTTTCCACCTGGTTGGTAGGCTGCTTTTCAAGTTTCTCTGTCTGACTGGATGTCTGCACTGGGGTTAGTTCTGATTACAGACAGGACTTGCACTGAAGGGATCTCACTTGAATAACTCTGCTGCATCCTTAAAATATTGACATTTACTATCAGCTTGTAAGTCAAGATGATCTACAGCTCTGTTCATCTTCAGTTCTTCAGGCCAAGGTTCAGGACCTGGTGGGCCATACTGGTGACCTGACACAACCCATAGCTTAGTTATAATGGCCTTATAAACCATTTTTTCCAATACAAATATGAAACTGCACTAACATATGGGCTCACGTACTGTCCTCCACACAYGCTGAGGGGCAGCTGAGAAGGATCTCAGGTTCTTTCCCAGGAGACTTTCCAAATGCTCATGAACTTGATGCAAGCATCTGGAGGGTTTTCACTCACAGAAATCCAGGACTATGTGTCTGCTTGTAAGCTTCAAACCACATTTATTGTAAATTCATGGGAAAAAAAAAAAAAAGAAACCACAGGCTGGTAAACTATTACATCTCAGTGTAAAGAACTTGTCCAGTTATGTGCAATCAGATATTGACAAGAATATCTAAATAAGCAACAACTTCTCAATAAAAATCTCATTAAATAAAAAAGAAAATTATTTCCATATTTACAGATTACAATGCAAATGGATCCTTAAAGCATTATTTTGTATTTAGCAGGTTTATTTCTTTGAAATAAAAGAGAAATGGCTTGAATCTAAGAGTGKACTTTGGAAGCAGCTTTCTAGACAGTCTATGTTATCACCAGTGAAAGGACAAGCAGCCTCTCCTCGATCACTGCTCTGCTTGTTCTGCCATCCAGGATTTCACCGAAGGGCTTCTGGTACCTCCACCTATGAAACAGGGAAGGGAAGGGCATTCATTACATTTGCTGTACAGTCTAGATGGCAAAATACCTGAAATTCCTGCAGACATAGACTGCCAAGAGCTCTGTGCTACACATCATCTCCCATAACAAGATTGAGCCTGGGAAAGTACCCCAATTTATGTGAAAATCACAGTCAGACAGAAATCACTGTGCTGAGAAAAGCCTAATCAGRGGGAAGCCTCCTCCCAGGTGCTTTATTATGCTCACATCTCTAAGATTTTTTTTAACTAACTGTGTGTACTAAAATTAACTGAGCTTGTGCTATATTTGGACCACAATCAGTTACTGAACTAGGATCTCTTACTTACCCGCCTTAATTGCTTTATGCTGCTTGCCCGAATTGCTTCCATAAGGTTGTCATGGAGAGACCTTTGTGGGGTGGATGGCCGCGTGGAGGGTCGTGAGCCTTCCTCTGATTTTCTGTCTGAGATTGATTTTAAAGAATCTTTAATTTCTTTCAATATGTTGTTCTCATGTTTTCTGGGTTTTTTGCCTTTTTTCTTTTTCTGTCCATTATGTAAGGCTTTTTTTGAGCTTTCTTGCTGTTTGATGACTTCAGCTATATTCCTGGTAGGTGCCTTCTTCTCTGGAAGAAGCGGGGGAGGGGGAGGAGGAGGGGGAGGTGGGGGCGAGGGAGGAAGGGGAGGTGGGGGTGCTGGTGCTGAAGGCTGACATTTCACTGGCAGTGCTTTCTTAGGGAGCTTTGGGGAAGACCATGGTGAGCTTTTAGGCGACACGTAGGGTGAGGACCGAGGTGTCCCCTTCTGCAGAACTTTGGTCTTTGGATTGATAGCTCCGTCACAACCTGACTCTTGCTGCCGCTGCTCCTGCATTCGCTTTTGCCTTTGTTTATCCATATTTCTTGTCAGGATACTTGTCATGCTCATTCTTGGGCCAGCAAGGTCAAAGTGGTAGCCCAGCTTTACCAGAGTGGTGTTCTCTTTCAGCAGTTTAACTATGTCCATTTCCACCTGGCTGCCCATGATGTGCCTTTGATTGTGGAAGCGCAGTTCTGTTAGAACCTTGTTGTGCTGCAAAGCTCTCATGATGGCCAGCACGCCTTTGCCTGTGATAAAATTTGACTCAATATTCAGACTAGTTATATGCTGATTAACCTTTAACATACCAGCAATAGCTATTGCCACATTGTCATCAGCATGGGTGTTAGCCAAGCTGAATGACTTAACCATTGTGTTGTCCCTCAGGGCTTGAGAAAATTGTATGAGCATCTGCGAAGTGATGTTTTCAATGTTGTTCAGATTGACCTCTGTGGTGTCAGGGTCGTTGCTCCTAACTTTTTCCAAAGCATCTTCAATAACTGTTGGATTTCCACAAGGGTGGATGGCACTGCTTTTTGAGCTCCGATTATCACTGTCTTTTCCATCATGGCCATTGAGGAAGCTTTCATTGTCCTTTGCACCATTACACTTTTTGTGTCTGATGTGGTCAGAATGCCTGCCAGCTGCAGCATTTTGCTCTTCCTCATTCTCTTCATCACTCTCATCTTCATTTTCCTCTTCATCTTCTTCTTCATCATCCTCTTCAGAATATACCTCCTCAGACACTTCACTATTGCTTTCTGTKAAACACTCTTCTTGAAGTTCTTCCGAATTGTCCTCTTCTTGCTCAGAATCCTGAACAGGAACGTAGGTGTGGGTGTTAAACATGATTGAAGTAATGGAACTGCTGCCTTTTAGCACAGGAACAATTATACTGTCACTATATAAATTAACATTGAAAGCTAAAAACAAACAGATACAGTTAGGAGAATAGAAAATGATTCATCTAACACCTATGCAACATTATTTCTTTTACATTCTTTAGAAAATGCTTAGCATAAATTGCAAACACTCTACCAATGTCAGTGATTTCTGCYGAGAGAAAACTTGATACAAGGTACTATGACACGGACATACTTCAGGTTTTCTATGTGTTGGCATGTCTACAAGGGGATATAATTTCGATCCTTGACAGCAGAAACATAAGACAACAATTTCAGAATGAACATGAGCAACAAGCTTCTTCATTTCACAAGGATTAGACATCTCAGACTCCATTGCATATGTTAGTATGTCTAAAAAATTAAAGGTTGCCATGTTTTAAAATACAAATAGTGTCTGCATGTGTGGTCTTGTATAGCAGCATGTAAAACAGTACTGAATTAGAGGTCATGTCAAAAATACTTTGGATGGGCTGCACATACTAATAAACTATTTGTGAAGAAAGGTTTGAGGTGCATTTCCGCAGGTAAGATGTAACCACATGTCAATAACCCCTGAATTTCTTTGTGTTTGTCAGGAGCTGAGCTGGTGCTCACCACCAGCTGTCACAGGTCAGCCACCACACTGAAAATTGTTATAACTCTTTGTCTACAGAGCAAATGCATTGTTTTTCTGAAACACGAGGTTCTTTTAGTGTATTTAGTGGGTACCAGGAAGGCAAATTTGGAACCATGCCCTAAAGCTCTGCTTGCTGCCTTTAGCAATTACAGTGGCTAAAGAGAACTCTATGCAGAGGAGCAGGAAAAGGTCTCTACCCCAGGAAAGACTGACTCTCCCCATGGAGGAATCCAGAAGTGTGATGGGGATCTATGGGGTGTTACAGAATCCAGAATCTACAGCCAACCTTAAACTTCTTGCTCAAAAGGTCTTCTATGTCATGTTTTGCCTACTGGAAAAACTATAGGTACACATTTTTCTTTACAATTGTAAATGTAAAACTTTGGATGAATTATAATTGTTCTGTAAGCAGTACTCTAGCAATACTTGTGTTTTAATCTCTGTACAGCACTAGATTGTATTTTCCAAAGTGAGTACACTCTGCACAGTGTACAGAGACACAGTGATTCTGTTTCTGGAAAACAAAAGTGTTACTAACAGGACGGCCTATTTTTAGACAACCTGTGAAGTTTTAGGTTTGCTTAGTTATCTGGCTCTGAAAATAGAGCCCTGTTAAAATGCAGGGTACTGTTTCACAATTTTCAGTAGAATTCTGTGCTGGGACTTTTGCAAAAAAAGATGTTAATTGTAATGTTTGCAGAACTGTGACTCTTAATGAAACAGGACATTGAGTTGTTTCTGCCTGATGTTCCTGAGCATTCAGTACCTGGGGTCTTGCAGGGTCTGACTGCATTGGCCTGCACACAGAGCTCTTGTAGGACCCAGCCCCATTGCTTCTCCTGTAGAACATGGGCAGCAAGGCCCTTATGCTGAGAGATACTGTGCTACCTGTAGGCTTATTATGGGATTAAGATTTGTATCTGTATCTTCTCTATATGTGTAGGGCTTAAAGACCTGAAAACACCAGGTATCCAAAAAGTCTTYATGGCTTTGGTTTTATATCTTGAGGAATATACACTACAGATGAGCAGAAGGAGGTGCCTTTAAATTCACTATTGATATGTTTAGTGATATTAAATTAATAAAAACCTACTTGGTTTTTTTTTTTTTGAGTGGCATTTGTGAGGTCAAAGGCAGAATTTAGTTGCCTATGTACATTGCAAAGTTGCAATGTACATTGTCTGGTGTCATAATAATCTGCATGATAATTTTGAAATTGAACATGGAGAGACATATTCTGCTTCACAGAGCAGCACTGTGGTACAGGACTGCTGCAGGCAATCTGTAGGGCTTCACTTTAYTTTGTGGGAGTAATATGATGAAAAGTTAGGACTAATAGAGTCAATGCTGAGGTAAATATCTTGAGAGGACAAGTTATTCACCCTAAAAGGCTATCTGCAAGTTGTTTGCCTTTTGGACCAGCTGATCTGTCACCACTAACTATAGAAGGAGCATGAATAACCATCTTAGAYAAAGATGCATAATTTCCAAATGGTTGAAAGCAAGAAGAAAATTGTTTTCAAGGACCTTTCTCCTTGCCATCAGTGGAGAGAGTCTTTGTGACCTCTATATCAGCATATCAACATTTTCTTATTTAAGGATGCATTTTGGAAGTTTTTTTCTCAGATCAAAAGTATAGAGTCTCTTGCCATGACTTGGAGGTTTAGCCAGTACCCATCATTAATGCTGTATATACATGGAAAAAGAAAAAAAAAAAGATCCTGCCATTGTATAAGATACTGAACTAGACCTGTTCAGCAGGTTTTTTAGAAGTGCCCAGGTTTCGAGTTCCAGGCTAAGCTGGAAATAAACATTAATCTTGCCATTTACTCTCTAGGACTGACAAACAGGGAGTGAAGTCGATGTCTGCAAGCTGATACTAATGGTCTGATGACAGCTACTGGTCTGTGCTTTTGCCTGCAAAGACCTTATACCACCATTCACAAACAAGAGAAAATACTTACATGTAAAAACATCCTGGATACTGCAGGGTAATTTAATACATCTGACTTTCCTCTAGGAAGATATTTTAGCTAATGTATAAACTGCAATTATTTCCTTGCACATGAAATAAGCTCCTGCATCAAGGCTGTCAGAGGTTCTGAGTTCAGTTTTGCTGYCTTTGCCTTTATTGTATTACTTTCTGCTTAAACATTGGAAAATGTGTCCCTATAAACACAGTAAAAGCTTGGTAGGAAGCAGTGCTTAAAAATCCCCCAGTCCTCACTTTGCTTTTAAATTACATGGAGCCATCATGAAAATAGAAGTTGCTTTTTGGTTGGGCTCAGTCTCACATACACTTTTAGCAAGGATCAGGAGTGCCAACRTGGACATCAGCGGAGACTGAGAGTGCTCACTGCTTGCCAAGACTGAGCCCTTCACTCCGGCCCAGCTGTACTCTTCATTTGCAGTTCAGGAAATGGCTTTTATTACTAACATTTTTATTTTGGGGAAGGAATTGCCTAACAAACACTATTGGTTGTTTTTTTGGGAATGCCGTTAAGTGGTTTGACTGATGACTCCATCCCAGGCCACTTTTTAAATAATGTACAGCTGCCCTCTGACTACAGTTGCCAGAAGACTCCTGAACCATGCCAAGGATCCTCAGCAGGAACAAAGCAACACACGCTGCTGACTGCAACACAAGCTGCTTTCTTCCAGCTAGCACAAAGCCTGGCATCTGCTTACTCAGCTTCTGACATAACATGCATTCARAATTATCTTCCTTACATGTTTCTCAGCAGTCAATACTGGTTGTTTTTTAAGGAAAGGAAAAGGCATTTCGTGTAGCTTTYGTAAAAAATCAAATACTGTCCAAAAGCCCACATCTCTAGCTATTAATAATTTCTAATATGCCCTTTAATTTTTGCTCCTATTTTAATCACTAATGATAGTTTTTATGGCACTTTCTTCTATTCTGAAATGAGCACTTAAGGTACCTGCAGATAGAGCAAATACTCTCTGACGTAATACTCAGCACTTTAGCAGGCACAGAAGTATAGCTAAAAATGTTCTTAAAAATGCCACAAGAGACTGGAAAGGAATTAAATCAGTCATTGAGATCATGCCAATGCAGAATAAACCAAATATCTACAGGAAACAGCAGATGCCTCAGCATCTTACCTTCTCGCATGCACCCAACCTCTCTTTTTCCAGGAGTTTCTTGGTCTCCCTCTCCCAGTAGGCCATCAGTGCCTCCCTGCTGAAAGTCCCTGTTGGGGTTTTCTCCGTCAGGCTCTTCTGCCGCTGTCCCACTGGAAGGTTACGGTCGGGCTCTATGTCCTCCAGCTCCCGCTCCAGCTCCTTCAGCTCCTCTTCAGTGAGAGAAGCGAGGAGCTCATCTTCATCAATGTCTTCATATTTACTGAGCTCTCTTCTGTACCCAAAGGTAGACATGGTCCTGCTTGCTCAGGCTGGTACAAAGCTACACTGACCAGGCATTCAAGAAGGCTGAAGCAAGCAAGCTGTGTCTGGTGTGGTCAGCAGCTGTTTCCCTGCATAGCCAGAGGCACCCTTTTAAGAGTAATCATTGGGGCTTACGACAATGCATGAAGGGATGAAAGCATGCTCCGTTTTAAGCATCAGACGTCAGCTAGACATCTGAACAGCAAGAATGTCCCAACACTAATGTTTGCAAGTCCCTTAAAGAGGGGGATTATTGACACACTGGCCATGGCCATATTTAGAGCAGGCAGCTAGTGGGAGAATACCAGCCTCGCAGACAGGGGGGCGGCACCAAATAAAACCCCGGGCGCACTGACACTGGCATCGTGTCCACATTGCAGTGGGGAAAGAACAATGAAAATCCATTTAATCCTGGGCTGTCACGGGGGCTGGAAATAAAACACTCTTGCTGTTGTTCAGTGGACTTCCTCTCACAGTTTTCTCGTGGAATGCTGTTATCTCAGCAAGGTGTTTGCAGGCGGTTGGGATCTGTGGAAAGGCAGCCAAGGGGAGGAGGTCGGCGTGCCAGCAGCAGTGGGGAGCACTGCTCCCGCAGTGTCACACRTTGTCTGTAACAAATCACACAACTGAATTTTTCATTAATTCCCTTATTTCTTCTAGGACTATCAGAGTGAGAATCAGCTGTCCATGTCCATTTGGAGCACCTGTGAKATTTTTGTTCACGTGGAGAATTGTGCTCTGCTGGGGGGAATGGACACGGTCACCCGGAGATTAAGGGTAACAAGCCCTGGGCGGGCAGGGGGGCTGYGCCTTCATCACTTCTGACGGGACGAGCGACTGAAGGCCTCTAGTGGCTATTCTGTTAATGGCTATGGCTCGCTGTCACTGACTGATGGGCAGATGGAGAGAGCCCTTCAAGTCTTCATTCTAAATGTATAGCTACATTATAGTTTCTGCTAATGGATTTAATATTATTCTGATATCATTTTTATTGACAGGCACCTTTTGGCAAGAAGAATTACAAAAAGAAAAATTAAACTTCGTGCTGTTTATTGTTTGTTTTTCTGATGTGGTGGTTTTTAGGGTTTTTTTCTTTTTTCTATTTAGCAGTGAATGATGGTGAGCTAGCAACATTTTCCTGAAACATGCAGGCCAGCAATATCTGCCAACCTGTGTTGTGAGAGAGGGGGAGGGAGAGGAAGAGAGAAGGTTTTATACATGGAAGTAGGAACACATCTATAACAACATATATCAACCTTCTTAAATGATAACACACAGTGTGTTTTAGACAGTCAAGCCAATATTTAATGGAAATGTAAGTGAACATAATTTGAAGTATTGTTATTTTCTGACATCATCTCTTTGGTCATTATGGATTGGACACCTGCACTGAGGTATGTTGTTTAGCCAAATGGCTCATTTAGTTTCATTATTATGCATACATCTTTACTGACAATAGAGAGAGGAGATTATCAGATCTTTATGAAAATGATGCTCAAAGAAATTACATTTTACATTTGATAATTTGTCCATATGAACTTCATGCAGTTATCTTGATCAAGAAATGGTATGAAAGCTTATAACCTTAGTCTTTCCTAATCTACAAAATACATTAATAAAGCAGACATAARAATATCGTGTAGCTTAATATAAAATAAATATTTGCAGGTCATTTACATTGACAGAATCTTTGGATAAAATAAAACGGAGGCAGATGCTTGGCTTATGGAGCTAAGAATGTTACCTACACCTTTATATCTTCATAGTATAAGGTCCCATGATGGGCCAAGCGCACACAGACAGGTCAGTGGGTCCACAGGAGTTCTGTTCACTCTTTCACCTGCAGAATGARGCCTGGGCCAAATTCTGAAAAATGTGAAAAACTAGGAAAATATAAGAAGTTCCTATTTTYTTTTAATTTGGCATTATCAATGCTCTTGGGTAGAGCGGACAAAGGCATTAATATATATATATAGCTGCACTCCAAGCAATTTTATCTCTTTAAAATGTCTAGGACAATGGTTCACATTGTTATCATTGGAGTTAGCCAGGTAAGCAGCATAATAAAGTTGTATTTCTTGAGTGCATTTTTGCTGACAACGTTTTGTTACAAACGTATTTTRATGGAGTTAGGAAATGTGAACTGGACATATTTTCTGTTGGAAAATCCTGATTGAAACTGAAATGCTTTTAGAAATATGCTATATTTTATTAGTACAATGTTGATACGTACAACACTGATACATATAATATTAAAAGCAAAAATATGCTGTTAAAAATTAAATCTATTCAAAGATACTGTTTCCATAAAAAAATCTCAGCTTTCTGCTCTTACTTTTTTCAGGTACAACAAAATTTCTAAGTCTTTCAATTTTCCTGAGCTGASAGTCCATTATACAAAGTACAAACATACAGATACCTGAATTGTCTACATGAAGTTTTCTATGTATAAAAAAAAAAATTCCAAAATCAAAGAAACTTTTAAAAAGCAGCATGTATTATTCACTTCTAAAATAATATTCCAAAGGAACATTAAATAACATKAATATTACCTTCAATGCTACTCCTTGCTGAGACATGATACAACACTGGGCCAGTAGTGATATTTTTTCTTCACAAAATGTTAATGATGTCTATTCTAGCCATGAGATAATTTAAAGACCTTACTAAAGATGGACAAGGTACTTTCTTGTACATTTCTCCCCTGAAGCAGGGGGAAAATTGGCAGTCAGGTGAGGTTATGAGAGGTTTGCATCCCTTCTTGATCCTACATGGCACTCGTGGTATTTAATGACCTATTCTTTACAGGGAAATGGCCAAAGGTGAAGAGCCACAAACATTCTCTAGGACAATTTTAATAAAAACAATAAGACTGTAGCACATGGAAAATAACACACAGACTAAAAATAATATGCTAAAACAGTACAAGTACTCACAGGTCAGAAAATGTGGCAATAGGATTTGTTATTGCCTACTTACGAGCACTGAAACAGTCCTTAATTCCATAGTTCTCTAATCATATACTTTGATTCTAGACACATGAGTGTCAGAACCTTTACTCAGAACCTTTACTCTTTTTCATTGCATGGGAAAGATCACACATATTTAATACATTTAATAGCCTTACAGTGTTTTATTTTGCCCCTGTTCTTCAGCATAGTAAAGCTATCAATGATTTTAATTGTCAGAAACCTTTTCAGAGGACATGAAGATGTTACYGCTTTTTTAAGGAAGAAGAAGAGAGGTACAGAAAACTTAAGACTCAAAGTATCCACTAATTTGGAATTCTGGATTCTTTTTCTGGCAGTATTTGGCATTATGCAAGCATTTCAGCTGATCAGGGTTCAGTTCCTGTGGGCATCAGCCATGGCTGAAGCTTCCCACCCTYACAACACTTCAGATCACAGGTTCCAACTTCCAAGAGGAACTCAGAACAAAGACAGGAGTAATTGTGTTTTCCTGTTATTAGCATTCTTACCTGAGACGTTTTGTTCCTGTTTCACAGTCTCCTTTCTCAGGCACTATACATGCTCTGATTTCTAAAAAAAACCAAGCAAAAGACCCAGAGGTCTGAGCAAACTATTTCCCCAGCTTTGTTCTCAATCACATCATTAGAAGCAGTTTAGGAAGRGTCCATTGTGTGCTAGTGAGGTGGCACAGGGAACTTTCTTCCACCACAGAAGGCAGTGAGTAGAGCATGAACCATATGTAGCAGAGGAAGGCAGATTTATAGTGGCTACATTGGCTGCTGTTTAGGATGAATCCTACAATTAGATATTAGGAAAAATCTCTTCATGAAAGGGGTTGTCAAGTATTGGAACAGGTGTCCATAGCTGAGTCACCATCCCTGCATGTATTGAAAATACAYGTAGATGTGGCACTTAGGAACACAGTTTAGTTGTGGTCTTAGCAGTGTTAGGCTAACATTTGAACTTGATGACCTAAAAGATCTTTGTGATGATTTGATGAAGTGCTTTGTCAACTCCTAACAGAAAACCCAAACTCACTTCCCTAATGCCCTCCTGAAATCCTGTATGCAGGGAATTAACCATTTCMCCAATAGGTCATGAAAACTCATCTCTCATTCGACAGAATTATTAAAAGGTTTGTTCACTTCAGAACCTGAGCTGAGAGAAAATGAGAACTGGAAGCACCCATTTTATAGGAGGATTATTCACYCTATCATTGTAGACCTTGGCACCCAGGGTTCCTCTCTTTCAGCAGCTGGATTTCAGACAAGACTTTCCATCTTTCCTAACTTAGTGGAAAGATCATTTATTGTCTTGGTTTTACAAGAGGAAACCCTTCAAAGTGTCTATTTTGTCTTTCCAAGAAATTAATTATTTCAATCAGCAGCCAAGGGGACTCTGTTCCACTTCTCACGTTTCTATACTTGGGGCACATTGGCTCAATTGCTTAAAGGCCACAAGCAACATGTGGCAGGTGGTGCTCACMCCTCAGCAGGACAAAGCCCACAGTTTAATGCATATTTCCACTCAGATGAGTGCAGGGGAAACTACAGGCAGGCAAAGAGAGGGCTGCACAACCTTGTCCTCAGGCGCAGGGCAGTGGCTATTTCAGTCCTGGCTCAGGAGGACAGCCTGTCAGCCAGATGCGTTGGCTCATACTGAGCTCAGTCCCACACTGCAGGAAATGCTCCAATTGCCATAGAGCACACTAAAAACAATGCATCACAGCACACTGGGCTTTCCCCATGTCTCCTCCTGCTGCCTGTCTGCTGTGCTGCTTGCTTCACCACTTTTGCAACCCTCAGTACTGAACCAACACCTTCCCTCATGCTGTCCACTCAAGGCACCAGCCCCTTAGCTCYCTCTTCATGTCTTATTGCTGCTGGGCTGCCTTCTCCATCCCTGGTCCTGCAGGCCCCCCGCTCCTGCTTTCCCGGCAAAGCCTCTCACTGTTCTCAGCCACCTCCACAGCCTGTTTGCTGACCTCTCCTTCCTACTCCTCCTTGCACGTCTCCTGTGTCCTGCCCTCATGTTCCTAACTGCCTGCTCTCTACCTCCCACTATAGCAATATATATATATATATATATATATATATATATGTCTCGGTTTTTGTATGCTGCATGTACAGGCCCAGGTTGAATGCAGAATTCAAACCATCCTAGAGAGACACAGGGTCAAGCAGCCTGGCAAGCACACAAGACCACGAGGCAGACTGATGGGACAAGCTGCAGCTCTTTCCCTTGGGAGACTCGCATAACTTGTGAAAATCGTGCACACGATATTGTGCCTGAAAAGGATGTGTCATCACCTACATTTAACAGTGGTGTCAGCAGAGCGAATGGGATGAAGCATGCACTGAAGGCATTTGAAGAAACAATTTTTCAGCTGCTTTTCTCAGTGCCAGATGATTCTGTTGTTCACTCCATCTCTCCGGGTGATGGCTGTAAACAGGGAGTCACACAGAAGAAAACRATGTTTTCTGTCATACATGCTGGGGCAACACAAAGTGGGCAAAACCAGTCTTTCCTTGGGAATCAGATTCAGCATTCTAGCTCAAAGACAGATTTTTCCCACAGATTCCCTGCAACACACCCCAGGCTACCAGGAAGGCAGATTCCAGGTCCAGGCTGTAGTTTAACAACTCAGASCATCACAAACAATAATCATCTTTCACTCAAAAACCCATGTGCATGTGGGCTGCCTTATTGCTCAGATCAGTTTGTAAAACATCTTTCTCAACAGTTGCTGGGGACATAATTATGCACATATACCCATAAGGCACAGGGCAACTACTAATCTAAAGTATTTCAATGGTGGGGGTGTTTGTGTTGCCTTACTTATCAAGACAGAAGGGTAAGAGGGAGTGGAGAAGTGAATGGGCTCTGATAATGCTGCTGATAGGAAGATAGTATGGATGCATCCTGGAAGGACAGTCAGGAGGAGTCAGGTAAACTCGAATGCAGGGAGGACTGGGGGTGAAAATACATCTGAGTGCAAATAAGAACATTTCTGAACTAACAAATTTCTCAACCTTTAATGAAAAGAAAGAATGCTCACCTTTGTGCACGGATCCTGGTGGTCTATTTTATTATACAGAGAGGATGACACTGGCTGCCAAAGGTGCAGCAGATTTTGGATTTATTGCTCCTTCTGCCTACCTGAATCACACTAAAATAAGGAAGACATTGGGGGAAAATAAATCTTATTGAATAAATGTCATTCCCATTCCCAGYTTTCTTTCCTTCCTACACAGCCAATACTTTTTAATCATCTCATGTCAGTACAATGTCATGTTCTGTATTAACAGCATGAGATGAACCTGCTTATCTTTGACAGCACAAACTATTCCTGCCAGGGTTTTGCCCAAAGCAAGTGCTTCTTCACATCTCGGCAGACTGGCCATTTCCTCATTTCTGCCACACCAAATAGATAAACTGCTTCGTATGCAAGGAAGGGCTTAATGCTCTTGCTTTCCCAGAGCTGCTCTTATTCCTCAGGAAGAATCTCAGTCTGCTTTACAAACATTGCCAACAGATTTACAAACTATATATAGAAATCGTTTCACTTGCTACTGATGTACAGACATAGGGTGACCACAGCAGCTGTTTGGAATTACATCGCAATATTGCTCAACAGGTTTGGAAAGGAAGTAGAGGCCACTGTATTGCAAAGAAAGTAACAGAGGAACTGCTGTATGCACAAAAAATGTGGGGTTTGGWAGGATAATTTCTGTGGGATGCAGTTAGCCTACTACTTTTTAAAAAAATTAAGCATAGGCTAAATAAAATAAGCTAAAATTACCAATGTAAGAACTGTATTATTTATGGTGGTATTTGTAAATAYACTGCAATATGCATGTCCATATCGGGTAGTTATTAAATTATAAGTGATTATGAAAACTGCATGGATTTCATCCTTTGTTAATACCTGRCAGACAATTCTCCCATGTAACTTAGCCAAACCTAGTTTGTCATTCTGTTTAAAAAATTACTCTATTTCTTTATGCACAAGAGAGCAAAAGGTAGTTACTATATTTAGCATTTCCTTTGTCACTTTTTTTTAACAGTGTGTGTTTATGAAGATTTTTTTAAAAAGGAGATGCCAGCAACATAAACAAGTTRTATACTTCATAGAAAATTAAATACAAGCAGCAGTACTAACCAGGTAAATTCTCTATTGTCTTTAATTATGTCGGGGGTTTGTTTTGTTTTTATTTTTTGTTAGTCCATATTAATGACAACAGAATTTCTGCGAATATCTACTATGCACAGCAAACGTGGACAAATGGCAATGGGTTTGCCCAATTAGATGTAGAGATTTCTACTGAAAATGTGAATTTTGAAAATTAAATGAAAATACATTGAACATGTCRCCAGAGCTACACTGTTATATCATTCTTATGACTACTAACCATTCACCAATATATTTTTGTATCTTTTCAGGAGAACYCCAGCTCCCTCAGCCATTCCTCATAAGACTTATGTTCCAGACCCTGTAAGTGATGGAAAAACAAAAGAGATAAAAACTGTTCTACAGAGATAAGTCWAAACAAATTTATGTCCATGCAAGCCATAGCCAATCCATGGATATTTTAGTCGGGTTTTTTTTCTGCCCCAAGTAAGGGTCACAAAAAATCCCTTTACCTTACCCCAAGGTAGACACAAAAGAGCCTGTGACTTTGTGACTGTGTTTTTCCATGTGTGACTCGTGTACTGATGGCAATAGTCTGAGAAAGGGCAGCTMAGGCACTTGGAGCCCATGCCAGAACACAGATGGCTGCAGTAAAATTGCTGCTCACCTCCCACCTCAGCCTCACCCCAGCCTTGATACCCAGAACAAGCTCTGCCATGCCAGCTCCCAAAATTAGATGGTAGTCAGTGCACAGAGCTTTCTGGATGATCTACACACAACATTATGGCTTCTACAGGGAACAGCTTGTCATATACAGGACTCGTGGCTATGGTTTTCTCCCTCCTGCATTGAGCTCTGAAAACACTCACAGCTACGGACTCCATGCCACGGGTGCTGAAATGGCTAAAGGCTGATGTAACCACTGTTGAATGTCTGGCTCCTTGGAGAGTTCACAGCCTGGTGCAGCTGYTTGTGTCAGATTTTATGAGAAATGGAAACCAAATTATACCTCTGATTTCAAACATTGTCCCCAAATCGATAGGAGGCCCTATCCCACAGCATGCCTGATTCAGTGCCAGGGCATTTAATTACTTGTAGGCAACATTGCCTGGGGGTGGGCATGCCATGGAATTGGGTTGCGGTGGAACAGCCTGTGGGACACACCCAAATAGTCAAGAAAATTAAATGCTAGTGTTGCAAGAGTTCAATCACAGTCCAAGTAGGGAAAATAAAAAGGTTTTTTCCTACCAATTTATTCTTCCAGCCGGGAATGAAGCCTTTGTGTCTTTTCACACAACCACCAGCTCTGGCCCAGTTATATTTCCTGGTTCTACCACCGTGTAGTCAATACATAAAAAGTAGCATCAAATGGTCTGGCTGCAAAATATAGGAGTCAAAGGAATTGTGTTCAATTCCTAGCTGTGCCATAAACCTGACATGGGGAAAACAGCTCCATGACTATCTCACCTCATACTTCATTTAAAATAAAGTTTTGCTTTTCCCTCCATTCAGTTCACAGATGCCTTGAAAATATAAAAGACACTTTCTCATAATGCTGTACTTTYTTTAGAGTTGAGCAGGATGGGGATGGGAAGGAAGGGAAGCAAGGGTAGGCAGAAGTCTTTAATAAATAAACAATTTCAATGGTGAAGGACAGAAAAGCTTTATATCAGTATCACTCCACATCCTATAACAGGCAACCAAACAAAAAAAGGGCCTGCCTGTACTGATTAAAAGATAAACACAACCAGTACCATGTCTTTTTAGCTTACTTAGTGAAATTCAAAGGACTAGTTCATGGTATTTTAAACACTTGGGGTAATGCTCAGTGCAACGTCTGAATGCTTTGATGCTGCAGGCAATGTAACTACTGCCTGATGCTTGTATGAAGTCCTAAATATAAACCTTTGCCCGAGAACTAAAATTACTAATGGAATTTGGCTCTAGCCACAGAAAGGGTTTAAAATCTCCTGTCTAAAGCCTTATTTGATCTTGCTTCCTTTGCTGGTTGCAGTATACTGTATCAGATATGTGATTACCCAGATTCTTGTGTTGTGATCACTGTATTAATTAAAATTACCACAATTTARGATTTATTATGATTAGGCCCGTATTTCTGATTAAGAATTCCCACAAAGAAGTATCAGTTTATAGGTTAGGAAGCATACCTGTATTTATCCTGTTCAGTCCAAGAGGTATTGGCCAGTGGAGCCTTGACTTGCAGTCAGCTGTGTTGGGTTCACTGGGCACTCTGTGCTCGGGCCATGCTGCAGTCACCTGGGGCATCCTTCTGTCAGGGGCCTGGCTCAGATGCCAGATGCCTAGAAATTTTACAAAAGTGACTAAATTACTATTTTTCATCCTGGTCAAAATTTCTGGCAAAATCCCCCAAGTTATGTCTCRGAAATCTTCACGAATAGTAGCCATACTGAGAGCACTTTTTCCATTCTCTGCAGTAATTCTGTCATGAAGAAGAACACACAAAGGACCAATCTAGCTGCCTTGGGAAGTGGAATTTACATCTCTGACTCAGAAGTTAGGTCTTATTTGACAATGACATTCAGCAAGTAAGGAGAAATTCTGAAGAACATGGAAAGTGAGTTTAGGGGGCAGGGCAGAAGCATACTGGAGCTGAGTTTTGGCTTGTGTGAATATGTGTGTGTGTGATAACCAGCATATCTCTCAAATAACAGGATGCCCAGAGTTGTTGTGGCTGCCCCRTCCCTGGAAGTGTTCAAGGCCAAGTTGCAGATGGCTTTGAGAAGCTTGCTCTAATGGAAAGTGTCCCCACCCATGGTAGGGGGATTKGAACTAAATKATCTCTAAGGCCCTTTCCAACACACTCATTTGATAGTTGTTGGTTTAGCTAAATGGATTATGCCCTGTGTAATCCTGATATCCACCAATTGAAGCATCTTCTTAGCTGGGAGGGTCTGCATTTTTTTCTTTCCTCAAGACAGAACAGATGCTAGAAAAACAAAGGGAGTAACTACAAATAATTTTTAATTAAATATCTTTAAAWTTATTCTGTCAGATTTTTTTTCTCTAAATGTGCAGAAACATACTGTGCAGTGCATGACAGCATGACTGAGGGTGAGTCTGTTCAAGAACTGATCTGCCAAAACTCTGAAGGAACCAAAATTAAAGTTACAATATTTCTTAACCAAGGGGATATGCTGCTTGATTTCCTGGTTTGCCCATCAAAATCTACTGTTTGTTTAAAAGAGCCTACCTAAAGTCCCTTAAATTTTGCCAAGTTTTGAAAAATGTACACACCAAAGCTGTACCTGGGACCAAACACTTTGCAAAAATACTTAAAAATAATCATTTCGATGTTTGAAGAATTTTACATAGAACCATGATCTTTAATGTACAAAGTATGCTACAACACTTTGGATGAATGTGACCTGATATAAGCAATTAAAATTTCCTATAATAAATCTTAACATTATTACTAACTGGAAGWTAGATATTTATCCAGTCTGTGGTATCTCTGCTCATTTTTTCTGTGTTTCTATGAAAAACWGAATTCTTGTGCTTAGAGGCACATAATCTGTGTAATCTATAAAAAACACAAGCCACTTTTCCAGCTAAATGTCTCAATCACAGAACAGCAATAAACTCACAGAACTGAAACAGAGAACACATCAAGCCATAATTTCAAAATCTGTGCAGAGGAATGCCAAAGAACACATTTTAAAGTAATTACAGAAGATAATTTAAACAAAGTCCTAGCAATGGCCTTCAACAGTCAAATTGACACCTAGGTAGGTTACTTTAAAAGCCATTGTCTTCCATGCTTAGCCTTTGTGAACCCTTAATTTCTGCAAACAGGCTTGAAGGCCAAAAAAAAAATCCTGAAATTTGTGGCACTGTTTTGTTCAACAGAAATATTTCTTTGGAAACACATCTACTCCACTATTTAGGAAAGGAACAGAAATTTCAGAATCCTTCCTCATGACTTCTTAAAATTTCCTTTCTAAATCTCTAATATTAACGCAAATAAATAATAAAACCACATCACCACCGTCATTTTCTCTACCTCAGAGAAGAAAATGAGAAATGGATATTTTATTTTAAGAGTGTTTTCAAAAAATAATTTTGACAGTATGTTAATCTTAATTCAACACTATAAACCAGAGTGTTTCAATCTGGCTAATGAAAATAGCCAAGTGAAGAGAAGCAAGGAAGGAATGTATTGATTAGTTTATTATTTATTGAAGAAGTAGTCCAGCTGGGAATAGGCTCAAGCTCTGGAGCTAGCCACACAAAAGTATTTCCGAAGATACCCTGACACAAAGTCCAAACACATCTCCACGTTATATCCATGACCCAGCAACAGCCTCAGCATCATGTCACCATTCAAAGAATACCAAATGCACTGGGCAAATGTGTATCATTAAGCAACAAAATTAGCAGTTGACATCTGCTCCATAAGATAGGAGTGGCTTTACAATTCCATGGTTGTCAGCTCTCACTGCTACAAGAACACTGTTTAAAGGATCCTTGTTTGGATTTGCTCCTGCTTTAAGCAATATATTGGTGCAAAGAATCTCATTATTAGAAGCAGCACGACAAAGTGCAGTCTCTCTTCTGTCATCATAAGTATTTGAAGTTATGTGTTCAGACAAGAGAGTGTTGACATCCAAACCATTTTCAATGACAAGCTCTAGACACTGGTTCTGGCTGTCTACAGCAGAATGAACAGTGCTTGACCCACTTTCCTGGATTAAAGTTTGGGATGTGACTGCAATGAGATACTTCCTGCCCCTAAAAAACAGTCAACAAAACTAGGCAGGTGTGTAACTCCCTTGCAGGAAGAAAATAACCCTCATCCATCTATGTTCTTAGTTACCATCTAGACATCTTACAAAGAATGAAAACATAGAAACACCAGTTTTGAGCACTGTCAAATAAGATGTGTTTAAGTTGTTTCAGTGGTTTTCACTTAATTCTAAGGAACGTTTTGCATTTTGCTTTGTTTATGCTAAAAATAAAAGTTAATTTAATCTAATCAAACAGAGGTACTTCTGAAATAGAAATATACATAAATATACATTTGCAAGTTTACTACAAACATCTTTGATGTAACCTTGTGTCACATTGTCTCTTAGTAAAAATCAAGTCCAAGCTCATACTAACAGGTGATGCCCCTCATAAGCCACTTTGAGCACGGGAGGCAGCCCTGCCCCACCAGGCACAATGCCACTTCCTCCATATTTCAAAAGCAGAGCTATGCAGCCTAGACTACATCCTCGAGCTGCTGGAAACAATACTGCTACACAATCATCTGCTAAGGCCTTGACATGTCCACCTCAAAGGAGGATACAGAACTTATATTTATATCTAAAGGGATTTACAGAGCCTCATGAAAACAAATCCAGAGTACTTTCCTCCTTATTTTCAGATACATTTAAGTTAAAACTTTACTAAAGCACGGAATATTTTTTGTGACAAATATAAAACCCAAAATCACAATAAGAGGTCTACAGACACAAATTCAAGTGCTCACCTGAGCGGGCTCTGCTTTGACTGTAAGCATTACAAATGAGGACTTTCAAACTGACATATTTCAAATATACTTCATTAATTATTACCAATATAATTCCATACATGGAAGGAAAGGCAGGAGGGAGGGAGGGATGGAGTGAAGAGAAACACAGAAGGGCAAGAAGAGCAAATATAGCAATCTCTCCTTGACTGAAAGGAATTGCTTTCAACTCTGCCACTCCTCTCACATGCATTACAGAAACTTGTAAGCATCACTCCAGTCCAGCAGAAACACTCATGTATGCTTCCTTTCCTTCCAGCTAATTTCCTCTTTTTTTTCCTGAAAGATCTCAGCACTCAGGCAAGATGTATGCCAGTGCAGAGGTAAATTTCTCTTTTCTTGAATACCTATCATTATGATTAAGATGCTCCAGCACATCACAGTGACCACATTCAGCTGTAACCCCTAATGGTGTTACTCAATATTTGTCCTTAATGTTCACATTTCCATCATTCTTCAGAATGTCAACAATGTCTTTGCATCTCTGTTTTGCAGCTTCTTGCATTGTTGACCAAAAAGTTTCTCCTTGTAATTTATGGTACTGGGACAAACACCCTTTTCCAGGATCATTTGCACATTTTCCACAAAGCCAGTGCTGCTGCCAAAGTTAKTGCTGTCTTCCATTGCATGTTTTTTATTGCCATGTTGATTCATAAGATGCTAGAGGTAAGAGAGTGAAAAAAGATAAAATAAAATAAAGCACAAGGCTGTTACCACATACACATATATCAGAAATCCCTAAATGCTAAATTTTTATTAAAAGTATTTGTAATTATGTTTACCTAACCAGTACTGCCAAACACACTGAATAGTGAATAGTAATTGTTGCTTTGTCTGTAAGCTTCTGAACAAAACGTTAAAAATGGTCCAATTTATTTGCTGGTGTAAACTGATGCAACTTCTCCAAAACGAGAAAAATTGTTGGAACATTTAAACAACATAAGCAAGATGCTTCATGCAGGACTTGGTCATACTTCTTTTAGTTAACAGTTCTAGCCTGTTGGTGTCTTCATTATTCTATGTTTCTTTGTTGCTCCCCTTATCTTATGGGATATTTTAACCTTTCCTGCCATCTAAAGAGCCTTCAAATACTTGTAGAATTGGCTGAACTGCAATCTTGAGCAGAGGAAACCACTCTCATTGATCAGTTTCCTTCAAAGCACACGTCAGGTTCACAAGTTCTTGAAGCCCAGATACTCGACCTTACAAACTTGAACAGATAAATGTGATGCAGTTTAAAAACAATGTAAAAAGCTCAGATTTGCAAAGGGACTATTTCATTTAATTTCAGGGTGTCATTTTTGTTTTGTTGTTTGTTTGTTTGTTTGTTTTGTTCTGTTCTGTTTTTACCCCAGGACACCTTGCTTCATGGATGTTACAATTTTCCTGTTGTTCTCACTAGGTGATACAATAAAATGGTCTCATCTCATGTCATAATTATCTCTTTTAATGGTCCTTAATATATTAAAACCCCATAAAACAAACCCCAAACACTCACAAATATTGTTTTATCTTTATACTGCCAAAGCACAGTGTATTAAAGAAGGAAAAGGTCTTTGGACTCCCCGCACTATTTCTGCAGTTGTGAAGTTTAATGGACATTCACATGAGTTTGGTACACAAGGTCAGGCCATSGCCAAGCCATGCCAGCTATTATTTTCAAGGTGTGAGAGTCATTGAAATGCTCAGTGGATTAGTAACAGAGTATGTCAAACCTTTTAACTATAGTCATGAACTTAATTCAGTCTGTTCATATCACCAACTGTAACTGTGACTTATGTTCACTATGCTTTTTGCTCATGTTATTACATCAACCAACCATCTTACTAGTAAATTCTCATTATAACTGGAAGGTCAGGAATCTTCTCTTTACAACACCTCCTAGGTTTTTGAACTGTAAAACGCAGACTTGTTGTAAAACAGACAGAAATAAAAATGCTTTAAGTTAATACATGCTGTACCTACCTAGGTTTTTCCAAATGAGTTTTGGGTTTTGATAGTTTCAAAATAGTTTGACTGTTTGATCCAATCTTGGTGGCTTAACACATTTGTCATGTTGAATCTTTTTTATTTATTTTTAAACTACTACTTCCACAATTTGTGCCATCCTGTGCTCTTTCTACCACACTGAACACTTATCATCCTCAAAATGTTGCACAAATATTACAAAATTACATTAGGTCATTGTTGTATGTTCGTAACAGATCATGGTTCTAGTCATCCTTCAAATAGAGAAGGAACATTGGAAATGCTATTTGGAAGAAATCTTCTGAAACTTATTTTCAAGGGGAAGTGTTAATCAACTTGCTCTTCAGACTAGTTTCTGCATTGCTCTTGYAAGCAGTAAGTCACTCAAAGTATCATAGCCAATATAATAATCCCATCCACAAATACCTTMCTAGTTAGTATATTATGATAAAGCTTGCAAGCCAAAATTAAATTAGTAATGGCTTACATTACACTAAAGGTCTCTTGGATTCAGACTCTCACATAATACAATTTCTCACCTTCAATTTGTACTGGAGTCATGGCCTGGGTTTTTAACTGCAAGGAAAGAAATTTGAAGGATGATGTTAAAAATCTCTACATCAATCCCATTGTCTCTGATGGAGAAAATATACAACTTGGGTCTTGAGTGCCATCTCTGAACACAAAAAATAAGGAGTCCAAGAATAATAAAAGAATATTCACAAACACATTTTCATCTGAGGCTTAGAAAAACAAAACTTCATGTTGTTCATAAAGGACAAGCTTTTCTGAAGGTTCTGCTCTCTCCTCTGTCCCCTTCTATTGTGTCCATAGTCAGGGTTTCAGCATAACAGGCCAAAAGAAGATTTACCATGGAAATTAGACTGAGGAACTGCTCATCACAGTGTGGACATATGCACCACTCTCCCTCATCTCTTGTGGGTAATACACTCCATTGGCAGGCAGAAGAATTCTGAGGCAAGATTCTTTTATGCATTTTTCCTCTCATTTTCATTAACACTTCTCAAATTCTGAAATCTCTCCCGGACTAGCAGTTTCAGACGTATACATCAATGAACATAACTACAACCTCAACTTGCCATCAGCTAAAAGGAAAGTACATTTTAGAGYACATGAATATCTCATTGCCAACTAAGAGGTGCTCCTAATCAAACAGTTAATTTATGTGAGATAATTAAGGAAAAATATGTAACATTCATAAACTTCTTCTCCTCCATAACTGCTTTAAGAYAAAAGTTACCTTCCTCTTTTTCACATCTTTCATTTTGAAAACCCTCAATTTGAAGATTTTATGCCATTGATAAAACTTTTTTTTCATTAATCAAGATCACCCTATTGGATCCACATGGAGGGACCTTCATGCCCAGCTAGCTTTATTGAAGTTGCTGTCCTTAGGAAAGTTGAGAATTACTATATTCCAGACCATTATAATATATTTACCCCAGAGCCTGAACTGAAAAGGCTCCTGAGGATTTACACAAGCCTTAGATCAGACTCTCACACTGCAAACTCTCTGAAAAAAAAGTCAGTTTAGTTTATTAAAAAGACATTTTAGCAATGTTCACATATGGTCTACTCCTGCCAGATATCAATACACTCCCAACATCAGTGTTTCCAGGAAGAGTTAAGAACACTAAGCAAGATGGGTTTTTTAGTAATAAAATTCTTTTATTTTCATTAGAATGTATTTCCTTTCTATGACTCCTTTCTCTCYAAAAGATCAGAGGAATAAATCAGTTTAGAGGCCACAACAGAAAATTTTCTCAGGTTATGCAGTTTCCATACCCAAAAGTTTCTCCTGCTTTGCTATACTCCCCTAAGGGATTTCACCAGAGGCATCATAAAGCTCTTGAACACAAACTTAACCAGAAAGGTCTTAGATGAGCTGTGTTTCAGAATTGCTGTGTGTACTATTTTCAAATGATCTTATCCCATAAAAATCCATATATTGTAAAATGAGAAAGTTGGCTAGTAGCAAGTAACTGTGACAGGGTAGAGTCAGTGTGAGGCAAAGAGCTCCCCAGAGCAGGACACGCTGCCAAGGGTCTACAGGCGCTCCGAGAGCCCGATTTGCTGTATCACTGCTGGTAATACACTGTGCTGGGGTGACAGGGGCTGACAAAAGCATGGATGTTCCAAAAGGATCACAGGGAACAAAACAGCATGGCTGATACACTGAGCAGCAACAGCAACATCGCTGCTCCATTACGTGATGTGGCAATGAAAAGGCTAAAAAGCTCAGCAGGAAAATCTTCTTCCATTCACCCTTGGCAGTTTCTCAACTGACAGACCCACACACTACATCACTGGAAACTATTGCAAACCCTTACTCTAAACGAGTTGTTGTTTTTTATATTACAAAGAAGATTTTCCTGAAACAACATTYTGAGTAGCCTGATATTTTTCTGATACTTTTTATATTCATACCTGAAACACTACACATTACTCCTTGATGTTCTATTTAGAAAAAATATTTTTCCCTCTAAATTACTGTTTTCTCATTAGAAAAAATATGAACTACTTGCTAATCATGGAAGTTGCATCTTTCTTTGGAAAGAAGTGTATCAAGCATTTATTGCTTTTAAACACATAAAGTTACGTGAGAGTTAGTGCTATTCTAATTTCTTATCCTTAAAATAAACTAGACAATCTTAGATTTACTCTATAAATARAAGGCCCTTAGGCATGCACAGAGGTTATTCATAGCAATAGAAGAATTACTAGCAATCTAAATTTGGACTCAGTCTCTGAAGTATTACGTTTTTAAACTATTTCTCTGTTAGTTTAATTGGCGAGCATAGCACAGTCTCACCATTTCAACCCATTATCTTGCCAGTACTACTCTGGGGCCTGAATTTTGAGCAGCCAGGAACAGTGCCCTGCAAGCTGAGGTGTCCTATGATACTTCTAAAATTAAATACGCAGTTGCTAGATAAATTAAGGTCTGACCTTGTACAACTGTAACATAAGCAGACTCGACCCTCAGGAAAGTATTACACATGACTTCTCTAAAATCTCATCAAATGTAACACGAGGTCTGGGGATATAAAATTATTTGTCTCCCCATTGGTTAAACAACTCCCATTAAGAAAATTAAGTATTTGCCAATTATTCTCAAGGACTACGTTAACAACAAATGGGAGCATATTTACATAAATCACAACAAATTTGAGAAGGTTTAGCTTTCAACTAGTTATAGATCCCACCATACTACATCACTGAACACTAATCTCTCTCTCTGAGGCTGACACGATGCAAAGCTTCATAGATTCAATGACAGACAATTACAGTACTTATTTAACTAGTTTAGTAACTTGAAGCTGGACAAAGAAGCAGGAAGCATGGCACCACAGACAGCAGTGATGGAAATACAGAATAACTCCAGAGTAAGATCAAGAACAGCAGTACCCAGGAAGCTTAACCCAGGAATGGGATGAGGAAGAAGCTGGAAATATCACTGATTCAAAACCTGTCTTGTTCTGCTTTTAACCAATCAGTTATCATTTTTACCATAATGAACAGACCAATAAGGGTACACAACAAACTGAAAAACCYCCAAACTTCCATCTTGTCTTCAATTGTTCTAATGAAATTAAATTTTACAATGAACTCCTCCGTGACATTTGACTCACTTGCATTTATAGAACCATAAAGGTGTAAGCTTAACTAAGGCACTACAGGCATTTCAATCTTTGAACAAAAGATCAACAAAAACATTTAATGATGATAAACAATATTCACTGCAACTTTTTTGGCCAATGCAACCTAACTAAAGGTGGCACATCTCTAAAAAACCCAGTATAACAGAAGCAGACAGAAGCAATGCTGAGATCCTGTTCTGCTGCTGGCTATGAGAGGATATGAAGAGACATATATTCTTATCTAGTTAAAAAATTAAAAACATGTATTTATAATAAAGAACAAAAATGTTGCAATTATTTACTTTGAGTTCTTTTACATAACCAGGACATTGTCAGAATTAGTACATATCCACATTACAAACATGGAATTGTTTTGATTTTCAGATATTTTTAATAACATTATGCATTGTGCATGAAGTGCCTGATTCCACTCATACATAATTACTAGATATAAATCCATCAATTATGTTTCATGCTGAATAAATAAGTTGTTGTGGTATATACACCACATCACTTGGCAATTTGGGATATCATGCAATAAATTAATCGGTGAGACAAACATAGATGGAGAGCTATAGCAGGGCCTTCTTAGGTTACCCACATACTGAATACTAATACATAGGATACTAGTCATAACAGAATCCCTAGTGTAAAACAAAAAATAACTGTGAAATGCTATGTGGGAGGTTTGGGGGTTTTTGTTTGTTTGTTTTCAAAGYCAGTGTTGACTGTACACTGATAATACTTTGGAGGTTTCAGCTTTGTTATATTTTAAAATAAATAATGTATTGAAATGGGATTTGACCAGTTTGGAGAATTTCCCACAGTACCACTCTGAGATGGATTTCATGAAGATTTTCATCAACAATGCCTATTGTTTTTCACTTTGTTGGGACGTGGCAAGGACTCCACGTGCTTAGGCTGTCTGAAGTCACTCAGAACTGCTGGAACGACACCGACTGTGCTGAAAGATCGCCAGGCGCAGAAACATTGGCGCTGTGCTCTCTTAGCCTCACCAGGAGATAGATCACCTGGTTGGACCATCACAGAGAAGGGGAAAATACAGGGCTGGTCCAATTAGAAAAAACGCAGGAACTTTTAAAGACTGGCATTTTGGAAAGAAAGAATTTSAGTACCTAGGAAAGAAATTCCAGCTCTTTCTGATGCAACTGCAGAGAACGCAGGCGCGGGGAAACACAAACCCTGCGTACTGATATAAACTGTATTAGCCACTGTGCTTTAGTTGCAGACTGGAGGAAGTGCTTGTTTTATCAAAGGATAAAACAAGGCTTCCAGGGAAAAATCAGATATTCTGAAACTCAGCTGGGGGAGTCTGCTTACCAGTTATGAAAAAGAGGAGCTCAAGAGCAGGACAAAGGAATTATAAAGAAGGAGTTGCCCAGAATAAGATACAAACTAACAATGTGATTATTATAAAGTACTACTGTGGAAAACTCACACTTTAAGTTAGCAACTAAGCATAAGACTTAATAGAGGGACAACTGGATCTTCAAATGAACACCATGTTCACCTCAACCAATAATTTAAACTGTCTTTTCATTGCTCTTTTGTCCCACTGTCTCTATCTCAAGGTCCTTAATTAAGTTCCCTGTTGTCTATTTTCTGCCTAGTTCTGTTTCAGGGCGTTTTTTGCTTTTCCAAGCAATCCCATGACGCGACTCGCACCGCTCCGAGCACAGCGTTCCCACCGCAGCCTCCCCCCACGGCGGCCCCGCGCACGCGCACTGCTGCCGCCCCGCCGGCCGAGGTCGCTGCGGCGCATGCGCAGCCCGGCGCCCTCCGCTGCGTCCTCTGCGGGCGCCGCGAGCGCGGCCATGGCGGGGGCGCTGAGGAAGGTGAGGCGCTGCCGAGGGCCGGGAGCCGCGCCCTGCTCCTGCGGCGGGCCGGCATTTCTAGGGGAGGGCAAGGAATGCCGCAGCCGTGCGGTGAGGGCGGGCGGCCACCCTGCGAGGGAAAGGCGGAGGGCCGCGCAGGGCCTGGGTGACCTCCCCGGCAGCTGGGGGCGGCGGGCCCGCGGTGCGGGGCGGCTGGAGCCGGGGGCACCGGAGCTGTGCCGGCAGCTGCTCGGTGCGCATCAGGCACAGCRTCGCCAGGATGGCGAAGGAGGGGATTGTCCYGCTCTGCTCTGCACTGAGGCGGCCTCACCTTGAGTGTTTGACCGCTGCGGTCTGAGAAAGATACTAAGCTATTAGAGACCATCCAAGGGAGGGTAACGAAGATGTTAAAGGGATTGTAGGGGAAGCCCTGTGAGGAGCGGCTGAGGTCATTGGTCTGCTCAGCCTGGAGAAGAGAAGGCTGAGGGGAGACCTCATTGCAGTTACAGTTTTCTCATGAGGGGAAGAAGAGGGGCAGGCGCTGATCTCTGTGGKGACCAATGACAGAACCCGAGGGAATGGCCTGAAGTTGTGTYAGGGGCGGTTCAGGTTGGATATTAGAAAAAGGTTCTTCGCCCAGGGGGTGTTTGGGCACTGAACAGGCTCCCCAGAGCAGTGGCCACAGCACCAGCCTGACAGAATTCAGGAAGTGTTTGGACAATGCTCTCWGCACRTGGTGTGACTCCTGGGAATGGTGCTGTGCAGGSCAGGAGTTGGACTGGATGATCCTTGTGGGTGCCTTCCAGCTCAGGATATTTTATGATTCTGATTCTGGTAAGGTGAGCTGCTTGCTCTTGGGGCACTGGACCTCTGGGATAATGGGCATATGGCAGGAGGTAAGGCTGGTGTCATGGAATGGTCCCTGTCCAGTGTATATTGARTCAAAACAAAATAATTAGTGTGGAAATAGATGTGTTAAGTATGTTTATGCTTAGGTGTGTTAAGTGTGTTTATGCTCTCTCTGCAGACCACTGGACTTGTAGGATTGGCTGTAGCTGAGAACCCTCATGAGGTATGTAATGTCTCGTTCTGTAGTAATGGAAACTCTAGTGAGCTCTAAGGTTTTTGTGATGTGTTTGCATGTGTAGRTATGCAGTACATCTCAGTCTGGTGCCAGCTTAATGAAATAGTTAAAATTGTCCACTGTGATAAAGGTTTAATGCATGTCATCATAAGTTAATTTACACATGTACTTTTTGTGGCATGCACTGATTTCAAAAACTCTCTGGTGTAAGTATGAACCAATATTTGACTTCTTTCATCAGTAATGCCAAAACAAAGAACTCTTTAAATTCAGTTCTTCATAAATATAATTCCTGCTTCTCAGGCAAAAAGATTTTTGCTGCTTTGCTGTGTAAGCAAGTATTGAAACAACTTACACTAAAGGGCTGGCCTAGTCTTAGATGATAGAGACTAGCCATGTGCAAAGCCATGCCAAGGCCCTGGGATGGAATACTTCAGTGGTACTTGGAAACTGCATTAGGTGGTTCTTKTAGCAATATGTGGCTTTCTTTTTAGCTCCTCAGGGTCAGTAGTGTAAATATGTTTGTCACATCATCCTTACTCAGGAGGCATTCGTTTTGAAAGAACTTCATTAATTTTTTTAAGTTCTTCACCTTGARATTTCTTATTATACAGCAATTCTATTTCAAAAATGCTTTTGACTCCAATACTTAAGAATGCTGTAAAAAAGAACCCTTGAAAAAATCACTACTGTTTGGTTGAAATTGTTCTAGCTCAGTCTAGAGCCTTGTCAGATGCCTTCTGTCTGAACTTAGTACATTTTAGTTTTTTTCAGCAACTTAAAGCTAAGAGTAAGAGTTTGGTAGGACAAGAAGTTAAATAATTGCAGTTGTGTATTTTAACCATGTCTTGTGATCACTTCAGCGCCTGCGAATACTGTACACAAAAATCCTTGGTGTCCTGGAAAACATTCCCAAAGATGCAGCTTACAGGAAATACACTGAGCAGATTGTAAACGAGCGATTTGATTTGGTGAAAAAGGTAAGTGCAGWGCTAATTTATTAATGCTGCACTTTAAAAAAATCCTGGGATGAGAAAAGTGTTTTTTGGAGTGCCTGGCTGTTTCTTAGGTGCACATGTAACTTTCAGGTATCAATTCAGAAACAATTGAAGTATCAAGATTTGGTTTTGTTATTGACTGGGATATTTTGATGGSATATGAAAAGGAATTGTTAATTTCCTGTTGATGTTTTGTGAAAATTAGAAGCAAACTTTTTTTTTTTKAAAGATAGAAAAGTGGTAATTTTCACACACTTTCACAAAACAAAGTTTGTACTCTTGCCAGTGTAGTATCTTAGCACAATCCTTACCTTCAATATTTAAGACGACTTTTTGTTACATKAAACTCTGCAATACTGTTATTGTATATTTAAGGTGATAATTGAAAGCTTGCATATAATTCTATAAAAATCTAAGAACAAGACTTTTTTAAAGATAAAAACTAAAGCCTTTATCTGCTAATACTTCTTTGGATTCAGTAAATAGCATTCATTCTTTGTATTTATCATTRAGGGTTTGATATTTGCTTCTCAGTAACAAATGAGTGAGATTTCTTTGATAATGTAAAATGATATAAGCCAGCTGATTTGATAGTAGTTCTGAAAAAGATTGGAGTGTGATCTGTTTAAATTATTGTTTTCATGCTTCTCATGGGCGTTCTACTCTCACTAAAACATTTTATTGTATGTGTTTGAACACACAGGAGTCTGATGTGCAAAAACTACAGGACAAACTGAACTGTGGTCAGATAGAAGAAGTCATTGTACAGGTAAAGAAGGGAAATTTGAGATGACGTGCAAATGTAGCTGTGTTTTTAATGCTCCTAGGGCCGAACTTTTGTTCAGAAAATTGGAAGTTTTGTGTATCTTCCTTTGCTGCAATACAGTCAAACAGAAGAAAAACCCCTGATAACAAATTGTCATGTAGTGATGGGATGGCCTTGCTAAAACCTAAGAAATTAACAACTGTTTCTTGCWTTATGCTTATAGATATGCATGTATATCTACATTGCTTCTTCCAGTCTAAATCAGTGAAAAGGGCARGAGAGGATTGAATAATACTGGGGGTAGTCCAAACCAAGAGGAAAATATCATGAAGTTGTCACTGGGAATGTCTCTCTGAACAGCATGTCTGTTTGGGTATTTAGGGGTGATGGGATTTTTTTAAAAAACAACCCCCAAAAGCATACAGTTCCTTTGATATTTATAGGTGAAATTTGTGGTAGTCTGTGATCATGATAGATAGTKACATCACTGAGGTAATTAACTGACATAGAGGTAATTTAATATTTTGGCAATTGTATAATATTTAAGACTTTGTGTATGGTGTTTATTAACAGGCTGAAAATGAGCTGTCTCTGGCAAGAAAAATGATACAGTGGAAACCATGGGAGCCTCTAGTTGAAGAACCTCCTTCTAATCAGTGGAGATGGCCAATATAATTTTCAAAGTGGAGTAACCTCTTGAAAATAAAAAGAAAAAATTAATTATTAACCTATTGTTACTGACAGTTGTCTTTAAATTAAAGATAATCACTTCATTAAAATATATTTTGTCCACTTAACTTAGCAATCTAAAGGCTGCTGCCATTTTCTTGGAAAAAATGGTTTTAAGAAAATTCTTTCTGGCATTCCTACRCCCTTTTGTTTATTTAATTTTTTGCATTTTATATTAGCAGGGTACTTGTGCCTTTTGCTGAGTTRTTTTTATAATCTGTATTTCTGTGTTAAAAATACAGATGTTATAGACCCCTTGAAATCAAAATCCAAGTTGTAGAAAAGTATGATGATTTTGTCCCACCTTTGGCTGTGTATTTTTGCTACCCCCTGACAAGGTCTTAATGGCCATGCAGATACTRCAGTGAGGGATCTAATGCTTCCCAAAAGGAACAGGATTTAGGTTTCAGCTGAATCCCTGTCCTGAACTGGCTGACCCTACTGCCCACATAACTAAACACTATTTCTGGATTGTGGGAGGTCCTGGGAAGATGGGAGAGGTGAGGGGGAGAAAGAAAACTGCTACTCGAATCGAATGCAGCAGCAGGTTTCTTGTTAACAGGTAGGTTACAGTACTTGGCATAACACCTGTGGCACAAACCTTGGCATTGGGATCTTAAGGAGTCATTGTGCAGACTTGTATTGGTCTATTGTTGATTCMCATCTTGAGTGTTAYGTGTTGCAGGAAATGAGGTGACATCAGGCTGGCTACCAGTCACCAGCTGGGTCCTACAGGGCTCCATCTGAGGCCCCGTGCTCTTCAGTATGTTCATTAACAACTTAGATGCAGGACAGGAAGGGATTCTCAGTAAATTTGCTGATGACAGTACTTGGGGAGGAGCTGTTGGCTCCYTCGAAGGCAGAGAGGCTGCGTGGAGAGACCTCAACAGATTTACAGAGATGGGCCATCAGCATAGGAAGTTAAAGAGACAAGTGCTGGATTCTGCACCTGGGATGGGGCAACCCTGGAGGTAGCAAAAGACTGAGATACTGGAAAGCAACATTCCTGAGATACAGGAATGAGATACTGGAAAGTAATGCCGCAGAAAGAGACTTTGGGTCCTGGTCAGTGGCGAGTTGAATGTGAGCCAGCAGTGCCCTGGCAGCCAGGAGGGCCAGCCCTGTCCTGGTGTGCATCAGGCAMAGCATTGCCAGCTGGACAAGGGATGGGATTGTCCCACTCTGCTCTGCATTGCTCTGCTCTGCTCTAGGGCAGCCTCACCTTGAGTGCTGGGGCAGTTTTGGGCACCACAAGAAAGATGAACTTTTGAAGAGTGTCCAAAGGAGGGCAAGGAAGCTGGTGAAGGGCCTTGAGGGGCAGCCACATGAAGAGTGGCTGAGGTCAGTGGACAGGCTGTCACCTGTTCAGCCTGGAGCAGAGGAGACYGAGGGGAGACCTCATTGTGGTCTTCAGCATTCTCACAAGGGGAAGTGGAAGAGCAGGGMCTCATCTCTSRTGACCASTGACAGAACCCAAGGGAACAGCATGAAGCTGTATCACAAGGGGTCTGGGTTTGCTGTTAAGAAAGGTTTTTCAGCCACAGGATGGTTGAGCACTGAGATAGCTCACACCAGGGTGTGGGTTCAGTCCCTTGMTGGGCCATTCATTTAAGAGTTGGACTTGATGGTCCCTTGCAGGTCCCTTCCAACTCTGAATATTCTGTGATCTGGGAACTCAGGAYATTTCTGTGATTCTTTTGAAAGCTTATGTTTAGAGATTTAATCTTGTAAATCCTGAATAAAATATCCAAACTAGATCTAAGGGTCCTGTGCAAGTTTGCCTTTACTGATGTTTTTTTCAAGACCATTAGCAAMATTTGTGCAAGTTTAAAGACAAGAATATAGCTATATCACAAAAATCTGCAGTTTAATGAGCATTTGTATATGCACTAGTTACATTACACAGCATACATTACACAGCATACTTGGTCATAGCTGTTTTTTCATAGTTTTTAGGCTTATAAATTTACTTGTGACATGATTATTATAAATGGATTAATTACAAATTTATATTTTATACAATGGTATTTGGGGGCAGGTCAATAGAAGAGAAAACCAGTATTCCCAAGGTATTCACTCCAGAAACTATTTTCACTGCATTCTTTAGCATTGGATTCCCCCCCCAACTATTATTACTATAATTACATAAATATTTTAAATTTTGAAAAATTAAGAAGTGAAAAATACTTTTATTATTTGGTTTTGAAGGATTTTTCAGTCTTGACCAAGATAGAAGCTGGTCTTCCTAAGTAAAACCACTAGATGGCATTCCAGAAGAGGGCTTTGCTAAAGTTAACAAACACAATTTTCACATGAGAAATAATGAGGGATTACAGACTTGAATGAGAGCCAATGCTGTCACATGAGTAATGAAAATTAATGGATTTCRGTAATAAGTATTGAGCTGACCTGAGAGGAATCAAAATAAATTAACMAAAAAAMCCCACAATAAACAAARTCTAGTGTAAATGATAGAGACATKAAATACTAGARGTGGGGGGGAGAAAGGAAAGTTTCCAGAATATGGTAGCAACTATTGGAATTCTTTCTACTCTTCTGTACCTGAGACATTTGCTGAACTCCCTTCTTGTTCAATTACTTTCTCTACTTCTAAAGATGTATTTGTCATGTGATTTAAAACAGCTCTCCTATAAGCTCATTAATTGTCCTCCAGGGAAGAGGAAGTTTTTTTCATGGCCCACTGCTGCTGAAATTTGATATATAGCCTTTTAAAACTGAGTTTCACAAATAAAAATGTACTCTTATCTCCCTTTCACAAATACGTATCTGTGTTCTCCATACAGGTCCTAATTTATTCTGAGAGGAATATGCTAGCAAGGTATAATTTGAAGGCTACTAATGATGTTGCTTGATTTTTCTCCTTTAATTGTTGGAAATACATGATGATGCAAAGAATTTTGTAATCTGTCATAATCTAATTTTATAATCTGTAGTAAGGTAAATCGCTGCAAATTGCAGAGTTAAAAAAGTTTAGATCTTTAAAACACTTTGAGATCACCTGATTGAAGTAATGTCAATAAAAAAGTGGTTTATCTGCAAGGATGGGACCTAGCAGAGACAGAGCCTTTTACACCAGAAAAACAATTTTCCCATTGTGAGAGCAGAGCAAGTACTGAGGTTTTTGTAATTCCTAGCCTACCATCTGTGCTGCTTAACCTATCCCAAGTGGCTGTGTTCTGAACCTGAAACCAAAAGCAATAGGAGATGAGTGAAAGCTGCTTTTTATTATTTTAATATTCAAAGCTTATATGCTAYTGCATTAGGAAAAAAATGAAAAGTCATTGCAACTTGAAAATGAGCTTGAATGTTTAATCAACTATATAACAGTGACAAAGTGACACAAATGACAGTATCTTTCTACAGGATTAATGGTGATCCTATTCTGGGAGTTCAAAGAAGGTTTTAGAAAAAACAGCATTAGTAGTAATAATGGGAAATTTCTGTCCTTTAGATGCAGTGCAGGCCCACGTTCAAGTGCCAAACAGTATCTGGGAAACATGGTAACAGTGATCATGGCATACAATCATTGAGTATCTATTTAAATTCAATGCCTGCTGAAAGGCTTTTTTTCAGGATTCTCTTGGAATTGCAACATACACATTCAGRTGTGTATTTCACATCTGAAAGTTCTGTGATGTGACTGTCCATTCAGTTTTCTTGTAGCATGCTGAAAACATTTGCAGGAGTTGTGTCAGAAATGGCACTTCAAACACCAGGAAATCCAATTTAACATGGTATTGGTTCTGATTTGCAAGTCTTTAATTTGCAGTTACCAGCCTCAGTCCTCACGCCACGGAYCCTCCAGGGAGAGCAGCACGATGAGGCACAAGCCATGTCACGGGTGGGCACTGCCGCACAGCTCGGAAGGGACGGCGTGTGGCCCGAAGACTGCCAACACCCACACACAACACCCTTTCTCRATATCCAAGAGTTCTGGGGGTTTAGTACAACTTCTGCTATTATCCACAGCAGAAGGATATAGGGAAAACCGGTGTTTTCATACATTGCTGCCGCTATGGGCTGGTACGAGGTCTCACCGCCCTGCTCAGGGTCACAGCGCGGGCACGGCCCCAGCGGGTGCGCCGGCACTGGGGCCGCTCCAGGCCAGCACGGGTTCGTGCAGGCGCTGTGGCTGGAGGGAACCGGGGCGCTTGCCCATCCTTTCGCACCGTCTCCCTTTCCTCTCTTCCCGACCCGTCTGGTCCCAGGGGGGTTCTCAGTCCGCCCGGCCCGGCCCAGCCCCGCTCCCCAGTGCGCACGCTCCTGTTCCCCGGGGCCCAGCGCGGTTGCCGTGGCTACCGCGCCGCCGCCGGGCCGAGCAGCGCCTGCCCGGAGCGCCGGGCCAGGAGGTGCCGGGCCAGGGGCAGGGGCAGGGGCAGGGGCAGGGGCAGGGGCGGGAGGGTGGGTGCGGGGGTCCCAGCCGTGCGCCGAGCGGCGGCCGCACCCCCGGCCCCGGTGCGCACTGTGCCGGGGGCCCGCCCGCCCGAGCGGTTTAGCATCCCCGGGCTCCCGCCGGGAGATGCGTCCCGGATCCTGCGGGTTTGGTTGTGGTTCTATGTTCAGGAATATGGGCTTAGGACTCTTCCAGCCCGTATCATTTCGGTGGCAACTCGGAAAACCRTAAAGATGTGCTGTCTCTGGGTAATGACCGCTTGGACCATCTTGTTCTGTAGGCAGAGAACGAGAGGTAAAAAGAACTGTGCCGGCTACCTGCCTTGGAGTGTTACGTTTGGTAAACACCAGTCAAAAGTGCTTTCTGTTTGGTGGAAGCAAAGATTTCATGCTGTTCTTAATAGGCCTTTTGGGATTAGATACAGGAAAAGCTTTTCAGGACAGTAAATTACCCATAATTCTGGTAGTAGAAATGTGCCAGTATGCAATTTATAATAGATCCTGTGAYTATTGTTGCAGGAAGGTTAAAAGCATGCAACTGATGCTTTAGGAAATGGAAGGTGCATCAGATGGCTTTGAAGCTGTTACATCAGAAGGATCAGGTGGAAAGCAGTCACCTGCATCCTCACAAGGAAAAGCAGTCGGAGAGGCTGGGGACCCAGCAGAGAAGCCTCTGCTTCCAGAACCTGCAGGCACTGCACAATCAGAGAGGGGCTGGAACCAGCAGTCTCCTTCTCAAAATTCAGTACTACCAGAGAGTACAGAAAAGGGGACAATGACAGGTAAAGAAGTAGTTAAAATGTTGAGTATTAATGGTTTAAAGAGATATTTTTTCTTCAACTTGGTTATAGCTTCTTGCACTCCCACACACACTCATTCTGTTTATGCTTGCTGAGATTTGGTCCTGAAGTAACTTTTTAAATTCTCATTTGAAACATACTCCAAAGGTAAGGAATGTATTCTTTATCTCAAACTGTAGTAGTCATTTCTAGATGGCATTTTACAGAATGATCCTTATTTCCGGAAATGTGTATGTGTAAGTGTACATATTTTTTATGTGCATTTAAATTACCAGTCTAGCCAACATTATAGAGATCACCTTACTGTTTTACCTTTCTTAGATTTCCCTGTAACTTGCCTGCCACCCTTCTTTATCCGTGTCCTTCTCCTGCAGTCTCCCAAATACTCCATCATTTCCTACACCTGTTCTTCAGTGTTCTGGATGTCTTCAGTCACTTCCTAATACAGGACCCCATTTTCTTARTTCTTCAGAGCAGAACACAGCATATCCTGTTCAGCAGCTGAGCACAGTGAATAACAATTCCTTGTATGGACTTGCTGACTACTTTCCTCTTGGCTAAGTTGCATTCATCTGCTCTTATTCTGAGAAGCTGGCTAGGAATATCTTTATGTGGTGGCAGTATTACATTAGATACCACCTTTAAAATTGTATGATAATACTATTTCAGCTTTCAAATAGACTGTCTTTTAGCTGAAAAAATGATGGTTATGCTGTGTTGCAGTGTTACAATAAAATCATCCTGAGGTAAAGTTGAAAGAGTTATTTGTTTGTTTTGAGAAGCTTCTCAGGAATGAATTTTGGTTTTATTTTTAGTAAGCATGATTAAGGATAATGGAACACCTAGGAAGACTTGGCCTAATTTTGAGAATCAGGAATGTTTCCCTGGAGAAGTCATTCAACAGGATTACCACATGCCTGATGTCATAACTGTCAGAGTAGAAACAGGTAAATGCTGCTTTTGCACATTTGTCAATACATATGTAAATATGGTCTAATCTAGATGTGTTACTGAAATAAGCAATATTTATATTTTGGAACTTCCATTTTAACAGGTTCAAATTCATTTCGAGAAGTAGTTGTAAAAGTTGAAAGACCTACCTATAATAAACCTTTTCTGGGTGGATTTAGGAACGTGTCAACAGGAGTGGAATTTCATAATGCAGGATCACAAACAAAACCCAAARAACGACCTGACAAAGGCATTCAGTTATTTTGTAGGGGAACACAGGTAAAGGCTTTGTAATGTCCTTTTAGAATGTTGTTTTTGCCAAGTGGAATAGAATGCTGGCATTATTTCTGATAGGAAAGAGGAGGTAAATCTGAGATAAATGTGCAAATGAAAGTATTTAATGAATAAACATCATTATTCTTGTGATTTTTATTGCAAATAGCTAATTTTGCCGCTTACTGTAATGAGGAAAAAAAGATCTCTGTGTATTTTCTTCTAATCTGACATGCATTTTTTCCCCAGACGGCCGTGGAAARAAATACGCGACAACAAACAAGAAATACCACATCGACACAGATGACTAAAACTGGCCTTTATGTATCAAACATGACTGACAAACTAATAACTCCTGGAAAGTATTTTACAGCAGAGGAATACCATAAACGTAGACTTGAAGCAGTAAGTCCTTATCTGTTTGAAACTATCTGTAAAATAATGAATTGTGAAGGTTATCTGAATATTCAATGAGTGTTCAGAGTGTTCTAAGACAGAATTTAAAAGTGAACTGTAAAATGTCTTCTTATGCTCATCTTTTGTAATCTTTCAGATACAGGGGAAGTGCATGTTTGCTCTGGGGTTTTAGTGACATTTGATACCTTGCAATCTCTTGAATATTAAGAATTCTGAAATTATTATTTTCTGTCTCACAGTGACAGTTAAGTTTCCATGTAGAGCATTAAGGATTAAAACAGGCTTGTTCTTACAACATTCTCATGATCTCTTTGGAATAACCTAAAGATACATGCTTAATGTATGGCCTGAAATAAATGCAGTATTGGGTTAGGATTTAGGAGATCTGCATTTGAGTTTTGAGAACAATCTATTGTTCTTTGTCTGTTTGGTTGGGTTTTTTTTATCAGACTTAGTAGGTTACCTTGGGCAAGCTGATCCATTTTGGATTCTGTTCAAGCTCCCTGTTTTGACACTAAATTTGAATTGGGCTGTTCAAACACAGGCAGTGGGTCTGTGGGGTTTTCTGGTGCACAGAGTTGCCTCATGAAGGCAAGTCAGATTACAGATTCTGCATAGTCATTGTGCAGAGGATGCCATTTAGGCCTTCCACTCTGCTTTTTGGAAACCATSTGTTCTGTGCACATCTAACTCAGGTCTGCCCTAAATTGTATTAGATGCGGCACTGCTTTGTAAACGCTCTAGTTATTAATTTGATTGCTGAAAATATTCTGAATMCAACTGAATGGAGAAACAGTTGATTCCCCAAATGTCTAAGTAGAATAATTGTATTGGTAATTGTATTGACACGGTTGGCAAGATCTTAGAAGTTTTCTGGGCAGAAGTTTTCTTKTGAATGTGGCGGTGTTCGCAGCGGTCCCAGGATGAGAGAAAAGACGAGAATCTTGACTCCATGTTTCAGAAGGCTGATTTGTTATTTTATGATATATATATTATATTAAAAGAAAATGATATATTAAAACTACATTAAAGAATAGAACAAAGGATTTCATCAGAAGGCTTGAAAGGAATAGAAAGGAATGGAATGATAATAAAATCTTGTGACTGACCAGAGAGTCTGAGACAGCTGGACTGTGATTGGCCCTTAATTAAAAACAACCACATGAGACCAATCAAAGATGAACCTGTTGCATTCCACAGCAGCAGATAATCAATGTTTTCATATTGTTTCTGAGGCCTCTCAGCTTCTCAGGAGAAAAKATCCTAATGAAAGGATTTTTCATAAAATATGTCTGTGAGAGTAAGAACTTCTTAAATTGGTCAGCTTTAGCTGATGGCAATGTGCATCTTGTAGAAGTGGAACCCAAGTAGGGAGTAATTTCCTCAGGAATACCAATATGTTTTACTGTGGTCTTTAGTGACCCTTATGGAAATCTGTAATGTGTCTATAGGTAATTGACACTACACAGCAGGGAGATGTCAGCTTGGTGTTAGTTCACATTGATGGATTTGCCCAGTGCAGTATAGGTCCATATTGAAATACTGTTTGAAGACATATTCAAGAGAAGTTTTAGATTAAGATATTACCAGAGACAGTGTGACTGTATTAGTGTGATTTTGTGCTTGATAGCTTTTGATGCTGAACAGTGCTTGGTACCTCATGGCATTGGTCTGACTGAACTGTTTTGTGCAAGTGCTAACTCCGCCAGCAGAAGGTGAGGCTTGTGCAGTATCCTCCCTTACCTTATYGTAGACATTTCCCCAGTCCTCAATAGCCACAGCTTGAGAAGGTCGATGATTTATTTTTCTTTTTTAATTTCTGTCATAACAGCATTAGTAATTTCACTTTCATTATTTTTCACAAATAAAATGCAGTTGATATTGGGTCTCCGTGTTGATTTTTGTAACTAGAAATTTAAAAGAAATTTTGCAAATGTTTCTACATTTCCACTCTGTAAACTGGCAGTAAGATAAAGAATAAAAACAGTGCATGGCAAAATACATTTTTAAGGGGAGATTTGAAAAAGAAAAATGGATATTTAAATGTAGTTTATATTTTGATTTGATTATTTGAACCTATTTTATGCACTGTACTCACTGGTTAAATTCCAGCAGTTACCTAACTGAGTAATCATACTAGTGCTTAAAATAATAGTACGTGACTGATTTTGTAACATTTAAGTTAGTTTCAGTGCAAGAAAAATCTTAGAAAATGTAGTTAGGGAGCTGGAGAAAAGAAGAGTTAAGAAATAATACTACACTTCAAAATACTATGTTGTTTTATTTTAAATTCACGATTCTTTGGTATTGTATCACATACAGGTAATAGTAATACAGAAGTATTTCCGTCGTTGGCATGCTGCATATTTAGTACAAAATCTGAAGGAACAAAGGAGGTTAAGGCTGGCACGGGAGGCACAAGAASAATTACAGAAAAAATGGGAGAAAGAAGAAAAATTGAGGAGGGAGTATGAGAAAAAACTGAACCCTAAAACAAGAGAAGACTTTGAGCTACTGTACCATGACTTGGAATGTAAGTTTTCTTAAAGGGATATCCTTAAAGCAAAAAAAAGTATAGTTTGTTTAAAACAAACTTAGGGTTTTTACATGTTTTTATAGATTTTTTTTTCTGCTTGACAGTGGAATCTTTTTGGTTGTAAAATAATTATTTTACTTTGATGTATTACTAGAAACAGGAAGAAGGCCTTGATGCTCTGTAAGCACTGCTCAGCAATAACTAACCATCCCTGTGTTATCAACATCSATGCCTTACAAGCTGCTGTGACTAAAAATTAACTCTATTGCAGCCAAAACCAGTACACCTTTTTTTAGAAATAACTGGCTTATAGAATAGTGCTTTTTGGCAGTTTTATTAACATTTTTTATTTATGTCTAAAGTTAAGGTCAGCTAGAAGAACAAAAGGGTGGTTTTTTAGATCAGAGTTGCTTTTATCTTTCACTCTACATTTAAGATACTGAAGAGTTCTTGTACAGAATTTTACAACATATGACAGAAGTTATTCCTTTTGTCTTAGTTGTCCTATACTGATGCTTTTTCTCCTTCCTAGTTCATTCCAYGTTTCATAAAACTGTGTTGTCAACATTTTAAAAATCTCCTAGGAGTTCTGCAGGATATTCTGAAAGTCATACATTTCCTGTTCTTGGAGTAGATGATATTTAATACAGGCAAGCACCTCTAAACGTCTTCAGAAAAATAATGTGAATACTGCAGATAATTGACATAAAACCTTACAAGAACGTAATGGTGCAAATAGAACAAAAAACTTAGAGTATTTCCTTTGGAAAAACAAAAACAGTCAAAAGCTGTGCACTTGCAGTTTCATTATATGCTGGTACAAGACAAATTTTGGGTTTTTACAATGTCTCTTTTAAAGCCAGAGGTTTGTACTGTGACTTGTAACAATTCTTATGTTATCTCAGCTCTAGTGCTTTATGGTCTAGCTCTTAGCCAGTTTGAGTATTGTCCCTGTAGCAGAGCTGACCTAAGAGATGACCTACTTCATTGCAAAGCCACCTGCCCTACCTTAAACCATCTCAGCTCTTTCTTCAGTGGTAAACTGAGCATAAATTTGGTGGCGTGTGTTATTCATAGAGCTTAGGATCACGATTCAAAAATTCCCAAGTTATACACTAATCTTTTAGTGCTGTCATACTTTGTGTGGCATTGAACAAATGACTTTGTCTGAATTAATAAATGATTTATAAATACCACTCTTCGTGACAAATGTAAAATTTATTGCTAGTCTTGAGCTTTGCAGTTATTGGAATGGTATCTTCATGAGATTTGAGGCTTGTTTGAGGTTGTCTGCCCCCTCCACAGCTTTCCTGTGTAAATGGTTTGCTTTTCGCTTCCCAAGAATCAAGCCCTTTTCAAGTTGTATCTGACTAAGTAATCAAAAGCCAAGGTACCCAAATAGGACTTTTTTCCTTGCCACTTATGAGAAGTCTTACTGTTTCACAGCTGATTTTTTTAAAATGTGAAGTCTTACTTGCAGTAGAAGCAACTAAGTTCTGTTGAAAGAGTGCTGATCTTCATGATATTTTTAGATTTGAAACTTATGGTTATGCAAGTGTCTCTTGCTTAATTGAATGACTTTGGATTCACAAATAGTAAAAGTTTCAGCCAAGCATGTTCAGGAATTTCATATCTAGTCAACCTGAAAAAAACATGTGCCACTTCAGAACAGAACGAATTCCAGTATTTGAGATAGGGTTTTTTTACTATCTTATTAAAAAAAATGGTCTGGTATCAATCTCACTGTTTAGTTTTTGTTAACTGGTATTGACTAGTTGGTTCTCTACATGGAGATTTGCAATCATGCTCTTCATTTTAATAGAGCTTAATGATTCTAGGAACTTGGGGTTTTTTTCCGACCTGCATCTGAAAGAATTTTGCATTCTTATAGTGCCAACAATTTACACAAGCTAAATCATTGTGACAGTAATAGAATGGGACTATTGTCCTCCAGGGATCTGTGAAGGTTATTGCTGCAATCACAGCAGGGTTACTATTACAGGGTCAGTCAGTACAAGCAATTCCTGGTGCTACAAGAGCTTGCCTGTTGACTGTACAGTGCAAATGAGGTCTATCTATATATTCAGCATGTCTGCATACGCATTTATTATTTATTTGAAAAGTATGAACTATTTTACTTTATAAACAGTGGAGTAAAAATTGTAATGAGTAAAATCTCTGCAGATAGATAATCTGCAGAACAGATAATCTAAGAGGAGTGTTTTAACTTGGTTGCAGGTAAATGGGGAATCAAGAGGTGAGTATGAATGGTGAGTGACAGCTTCTTCACTTCTGAAAGTATAAAATTGCATACTGTATTTATTAGCTCCACCTTAGAAGTTGCTGCCCCCTTCAGACATAATAAAGCTTCATGTAAATAATTCTGTATAATGCTGTTGTTTGGTGAATTGGCTGTATTTAAAATATATATCTTTGGGTTCTCAGAACTTCGCAGACAGCTGTCATATTACAGGTTGGAGAGCCTTAAGGAAATGAATTGAAATATTTAAAAATGGAAAGCATAAGGTGTTGTAGATAACAAGCCACAGGCAGAAAATAAGCCTTCCTCCTTTCCCTCCTCCTGCCTCTAATCTTACCTGATCCAGGATGTTACAGGCTTTTTCAGTGCCTCACACGTTGAATGGTTTTCTTTTATGCTGGGTTTTGCTTTTGCGTAACTGTTCTGGGATGATAACAGCACTTTGAGGTATTCTTCAGGAATGTTGAAGTTTTGGATCTTAGAAAATTCCCTACAAAACTCTAGAGGTATTTGAACTAGATCAGACTCTTCAGAGAAGCCAGGGATATGCAAAGGCAGTAAACACAGTTTGATTTTAGAGGCAGATTTCTCTAAAGCCATGTAGAGTCTATATTGGCAGCAAAAGTGTCAGGGGGTCAGATTCTTATACAGCATGTACTGATCCATGAGCAGCTGTCATCACCATCCTGTGGCTTCTTCTGTGGCCACTTTCACCCACTTGGAGGGTTGTGTTATAGAAAAGGAAAGGGAGAGTAAAGCAATCGAGTTATTAATGTGTTCTCATCTGCCTTGGGTGGCAAAGGTGATACCACTGCAATATCCAGTGTAAAACCTGAAGTGCTAAATGTGACTGTCAGTCAAGTTTTATCTCAGTTTTGGAGGACTTCAAGCTTCTTTAGATTTTACACATTTATGCAGGGAGAAGCAGTAATATTCTCAGCACTGAGTACTAGTGGTACCACAGTAAGATGCAGCCATTTCATCATACATTTCCACAGGAGCTAAATTCTTTTTCTCACATRCAGATTCTTTTTCTCCTACTCATTTTTGAGTTTGGAGTGCAAATTGGCAGTCTGGAATTGGTGTACATACACATACTCTCACAGAACATCTGTATAATTTACATTCATTTCTAGGCCATCTTGCATGTATTGAAAATAGCTATAACTATAAATTCCCTAAAATGGAAACTGGGTTTTAGTGAATATTGAAAGAAAARTCAATTATGTTGTTCTTAAATCTGGAAGCAGAAGTTTTGCTGGAAAGCATCTTGTAAAAATATTTGTATCTGCAGTGTGGATGCAGGAGGAGACTGAGCGAATTAACAGAACTCTTACTGGAGCTAAAAGAAAGGCAGCACTTTATGCACTTCTGGAAGAGGAGACAGAGCTCATTGCTTGCATTGGGATGCACAAACTAAGTGCCAATCTGGAGAATCAACAAAAAGCAGTTCTGCACTTTCTGGGTAAGGTCAGTAATTACTCTGATCATAAAGAATATCAAAGTACAGGAACAGAAAATACACCTGCAAAGTACAAAAAGTACCTTTTGTAGTTTTTAACAGTTAATCATGTGAATGCAAATGTTATAAATATCCAAATTATGTGGTTGTTCATGTCAATACAATTCAGTAAATTTCTTTTTTCCAGCTGAGAATTTCATAGCTGCCAGACCAATTGAAGGCTGAACAGTGTATCATTAACCCTGTTAACTATAAAAATATAAACAATACATATAATTAATTACAATAATATAAATATTTATCCTTCAGGAAGTAAATTTGTCATTAATTTCCCAAATGAGTATAGGCCTCTGGTCATCATATGTCTGTCTTTAAAGAAAGCATTTATTCTACTTCCCTGTATAAAGAAGAGTTTGAATCTGATGTTGAATTYAGTTATTAAATCACTGACTTTAGTTCCATTAGAACTTTACTTGAGATTTCATTCTTGTATAATCTTGGGGATGATATTTAAGGGAAGTGTTCTTCAGTCTTTATTTTAAAAAAATTCTTTCATTCACAAAGATGATTTAAAATGGCATTAAATTCAGTGGTATCTTAATATAAAATACAAAAAACCCTTGCCCTTTTAGGTAGATGTCCAGCCATTGGAAAAAAGTAATAGTTYATTTTCAAAGTGTATGACATGATTATGAAAAGAAGTACTGCAACAGAAGTTATTTTTAGCCATCTAATTTTTTTATTGTTATTATTTTAAAATTTTGGATATTGAGTGCTCAAAAGTAAAAATGGTGGTTTTGTCCAAAAGAGACTTTTTTTTCATTTCTTTTATTACTGATTCTGGGGAAAGGTACTCTAAAGGTGATTTGATAAAATGTATTACATTTCTCATTATGAACAAGTTGCTTATCTGAAATGTTGGTGGAACTATTACCACATTAATGCTGTGGTATTACTGTTTTCTGTCTTACTGCTTTCAAGAATGAAAAAAAACCAGAACTATTACCACATTAATGCTGTGGTATTACTGTTTTCTGTCTTACTGCTTTCAAGAATTAAAAAAAAAAAACAGAAAACCAAATAATTAGGATTATTGTCAGAGTCTTGAATTTCTATGTTTAATGTTTGCTTCTTCTACTTACAATCTGTTCTGTTACCTTCTTAGAAAAAGAAGCCTGGAACAGTCAAAGCAAATATATTTCTCTTTTAACTRACTCTGTCATTACTTTTCCATAAGGACTGATTTCCAGTGTCCTACCTGTACAGATTGCTTCCAGCACATATTCTGACAAGCTGTACAGTTTTCTTACATCTAGAATCAGAAGCAAAACGTTCTTCAGCACAAGAACTCTCAGTGACAGTTGATGTTTGGAGAATCAGGAGACACATCAGAGACAAGCGATATTTTGTCTTTCCAAACAGTGGAAAGACGAGTGAAAAGACTGCTTTTCCTGAAGCAGTTAAATAATTTATTTATTCCTACTTTAAATGTATAAATTATGTTTTTCATGAAAGAGACTGTAATCTCAAAAAAMTCTCCACAGTAATCTTAATAGTTTTAAAATTTATTGAACTTCTGAACCAGTGCAATGTTTCATGTTTTTTATCATGTCAGCTGTAGGATTTTGAGTGTTGTTCTAAACTGTTGTTAGCTAGTTCTAACTCAGAGGGAGAAAAAGTAACAATTTTTGCATTTTAAAAAAAGATAAATATAATTTTGTAAATCTCAAAATTAGATGGATGGTTTGCTATGACTGTAACAGTGCAATTTAAGCACTTTAAATTACAGTATGAAATTTATTTTTGAGGCTTGATTAGGGATTATTTGGKTTTTTCTTGAACTTTGAGCTGGAAATGTCGATCTGGACACTTGCCAGTTAAAGCTGCAATAATATCTTTCACATCTGAAGACTGCAAGCTGCRGTAGCCAATGTGGCATGGAAGTTGCTTCTCCATGGAAACCTTTGTTCCCTTCTTTGCTACTCTAAGCATGTGCCTCCACAGGCATGTGTGCCCCTATGAAGGTTGCTACTGGTTGTGTGTGCCCTATGTTCTAGGGGGTTCTTTATGCTGAACTCCTTCTTCTTCAGCATTTGTACTGTGGAGAGGAAGCATTTGATTAAGCTTTTGTACAGCAATCATATTGACTTAAAGGAATTTGTGTAACTATTAACTCTCACTCAGTTCATACCTTTCACGCTTTGCACTATTTCTGCACACATCCTATGGATTTTTTTTATTATACTTACCTTTTTCTCTCTCTCTGTGGTGGTGTGTTTCTCTCCTTAGGCGCTTTTTCTGCTTTCATACATTGGCAGAGTGTAGTTGTAGTAATACAGATAACAGGATTATTGWAAATTCCACAGCACTGCCAGCAGACTAAAAGACAAAAGAAAACTGACAGAAGATCTCAAAGTTTTAGTTTTTCTCCTGTCAGTCTGGAGTACAGAAAAATAGTCCTGAAACCAGAGAACTTGTGATTCTTTCTTTTTTCAGTAAAAGGCTGCATGTTTTTTTTTTACATTTACATTTYTTTAATGTAATACCCAGCTATGATAAAGTAGTAAGAAAAAATACAGAAGTTACAGATTTATTTTTGAAGAAATAATTATAATAACAAATTGGTCTGTATTAAGTGTCATTTGAAGAATGGGTTACCAAGTCTACTTGCACCTATTGGGTTTGAAAATTATCAGAAAAATCTAATTTTACTGACTATTTCTTAGGGTCTACCCTGGTCATTGATTTTTTTCTAGCATTAGCAAATGACCTTTCTGTATTATTGTGATTTCCTTGACAAGGATCAAATGTAGGTTCTGAATTAACTACTATATGGAAAAGAGTGATTTGTCCTAGTCTAACATACAAARGATTGTCAGCATGATAAACCTTCTAAGTTGGTCTCAGTTTCATTGTTTGCAAAGTGTGGAGTTTTGGTTTTGTTTTAGGGTKTTTTTAAGAATTTCTAGTATTGTACAAAGATAGTGAAACAAAATGAACTTACAATAGAATGCTCCCTATATATGAYAGAGAAAAAATTGCCTTGCTCAAGTTTTGCAGAAATTCAAAGATTTCASCAAGTAATTAAGAGTTGGTTGGTTGTTTTGGGGTTTTTTTAGCTAATGTCTGGTTTTGCTATTGCATTTCTTAGTTTTGGCTGTGAAATGTGATCCCTGGTTAGCAATATCTCCTTTTAATTAGATTTCCACCCCCACTGATAATGTAATTTAGTGTCATTAATTTGATGTTAAATCCTTTCTAAAATKATTTTTTCTTTCTTTTCATTACCTATTTATTTGAAAGTGAGGAAGAGTTTTGATTCTGGTGATAGCTAATCATATCTCTTCTAGCTGTCTAATATTCTTGATACTTTTATTACTTATCACCATATCAAGTCTATTTCATCAAAAATGATTGTGTCAATGCTGGAGTTGTGTCCAGAAAACTACTAGGCATGTGAATACTGCATAAGGTGTTCCTGTTGTAAGGTCACACTGAGACTGCAAGAGACTGCAAGGTGAACTTTGTGAGTGTTAGTGAGTACTTACGTTCCAAATATAGTGAAAGAGAATAATTGAAACATAGAAAGAGGTTTCAAGTACCTCTCCCCATTAAGAAAAGGAAATGGAGTTAAGTAATGATGGGAGAGGCTTTTGAAAACTCTTTTTCTATCAGACTTCTACACCTGTCTCTTTATGTAACAGTTTTTTGTAACCAAAACCCATCTTCTGGAAAGAAGAAAATGAAGAAAATGGTTGTACTTTTCAGACCTTGTGGGCCAGGTGACATCATGGAACTTCTTACTGTCTATAAAAGTTAAAGATGTGCAAAGAGATAATTGAAGCATAAGGCATATGGCATGTGGTTAAGTTAGCAAACAAGAAGCTAGGTGAAGTGTCTGGTAAATTGTAAACACATACCTTGCCCTAGCTCTAACAAACTGTATTCCTTCTATCCTTCTCTGCAACTAGTATAAATAGAACAGTTCCCTGGAGATATTTTTTACTGCAGTAGACTTTAAGGTCTTAAATTTTCAATCTTTACACAGTCAACAGACCCATTGATTTTTACTGATAGTTTGATGGGATTTATGACTGCAAAGTGAAATACAGAACAAATGTATTCTAACACTACTGTCAGTAAATTCACTTTAAAGAAGTAGAGCATGTCCCTGTAGGAGAGTATTTTTTGCTTTTAATATCCTGTAAGTCGAAATTGTCATGACCTGCTGCTTTAAATAAAGTGTGCAATTGAGTTCTTGCTTTGGTGGAAGAGGTGCTGTATCAATATCAGCAATAGAATTAGCTTTTTACARTAGTCAAGCATTAATGTTAAGTCCCACTTTGCTCTCATAAAACTTGATGTAACATAATGCAATTGTTCAGCTGGTGGTCAGATTTTAATAGCTCAGAGTTCTACAAATTGTTTCTGAAGTGTGCACAACCTAGGAGGTGGAAAGCATTTGATGGAAAAATCACTGAAATGGATACACAGAACTCGCTCCGTGGCAAAGAACTACTTGAAATCTACCGCAGCATTAACACAAAGGACATCCCAAAAGATGAGAGAMTATCTGTGCTGTTAACACTCAAATGGACAGTGAAGGTAAGGTTTAGTTTTCTGTTTATGTTTAGCTTGAAGCTGTACTTTCCAAAGGTGCTGTTGCTTAATTAAGTTGACACATTAGCAGTGCTGCTGCTGGCAGACAAGTGCCATGATGGTGAGCTACAGACCCTCATACACTACCTGGTGTGTGAGTGTAATTTAAATTCCAGATACACTCTAAATTCATATTTCACTTTATCATGTGCATATTTGTCTTCAGGTTGTGTTAGAATTTTAACCCCATGGTTTTAGACTTCTTGTATATTAGTATGTAATACAATTTTTTAGTTTTGTTTTTTACTTATTATCAACCTTATGAGAACCGTGGCAGGGATATATGTRGCAACTACCATTTATTTTTCCTCAGTTCTTTGAAATATCTGTTTAGAACCTTATCTATCTACTGGTTTGGATTACCAATTTAATGGGTAGCAAATACTGATTTTTTTCTTCTTCTCTTTGCCCCCTACTCCCTGCTGCCACTGTTGCTGCTAATGTTCCCAATGAATTAGAAGCTGATTGCTTTTGTTTTTTTAGTCTTTCATATTGGTTTTATTTATTTATTCATGTACAAAAAGAATGAGTTCCAAGGTCCTTTCAGGATGATACTGTTGACATCAGCCTAGAATARAATGCTGCTTCCTGGTCTTATTAAAACAAACAAGCATCTTGCTGTTTGTTTTAGTAGTGCCATTATTTGATTTAAAGTCACTATGGCATTCAGAACACTTCTGGTTTATGAACTCTTGCCCATCTTAACACAAGTCAATATTGCTGTGGTGAACAAGTGAATTTCTGTAAATTAGCACTCTCTTTTACCTGAGAAATCACTGARCTCATTCACCTCTTATGTCTCTCTCTCTGGAGAATCTCCTGCCAAGCACTGGAAATATTGAAGTGACTAATTTCCAGGCAAAGTTCCCCATGCCTCTTGTGTGGTGGATTTTTTGGGTTTTCTTGTGGCATTTTTTTTAAACCCATCCATATTACACCTCCAATCTCATAGCCAAAGGAAACTTCTTAGGGAAATATTTCTTTGGACTTTTGAAGACTTAAAATTTTGCACTTGTTGAGTACCTCTGCTAAGCATATTTTAGTGCTTCCAGGCTTACAGTTCCTCAGAGCTTTGGTATACATATACAGGCTCTTTAAAACAGAATCTGTAAGCATTCTCACTTTTGTAGTTCTACAGTTGTTTCCCTGGAGATTTTTTTTCCCTGAGAGACTAACGAGTTCTTCTGTGAACATGTTCTTATATGAGCATACAGAGATATGAATGGTAATGTCCATAGATTCCATAGGTTGCTTTCATGTCTTGTTGAATGATTTTGTTTGTTTGCTTCTTTATTGTTGTGCAGTTTATTTTCCTTTTTCTCTCTTTTTTTTTTTCCCCAGGAACATGAATGTAAATTAACTGAGGAAATAGTGGCATTAATTGACAGGGAAATTGATCTTATGTCAAGAGAGGTGAAAGAATGCAACTTGGAAGGACTGAGGAAAAGAATTTGTACATTATTTCTCCAGTATATCAAAACTCCAGAGTTTAACCCTCAAGTTGCTGGGTTAATTAAGGTATTATTCTTATTTTGCAGCCTCACATAGTGGCCATTGAACTAAAGACAAGGGGGATGGAAATTATTGAAAGCTTTTTTATTTTACATTTTGCTGTAGAATTCGTGGAGGAGTTCCTCAGGAAGTAAAATGTAGCAAGTACATAGGTTTCACACAAATAAATTTATATTGTCCTATTAGGAAGCATGGAGCATAGACATGGTCATAAGCACCTGACAAGTGGCTGGCAGCACTGAGAGAGCCCAGGAACTCTTGTGTCTGAAATAAAAAATCTGAAAGCTATAAATGGTAGATCTCATGGGATGGTATCAGCAAAATGTAATAGCAAAGCAGTATCAATATACTGAGAGAGGAAGTTGTGTTTTTTCTACTGGTCAAGRGGCAGCATGCTGGGCATCCAGAAAGGAGCAGCATAGCCCATGTCAGTGTCTAGTRAGCTTGCACCTAAGCAAAAACAGTTCCAGACTTCTGTTGCAGAATCAGTTGCTACTATGTGTGAATATGTAGTTAGTTTTGTGTGTTTTTCTTTTCTGACTACATATTACAAATAAAAATATTATTCACTATCATATGTTGCTGCTCTAAGTAGCAATGTCTGTTTTGCATCTATCAGAAGAGCATTCCTCATACAGGGTTATTTTTATCTCAGGAGTAGAGAATCTGTCAGATGTAGATGCAGATGTTAGATTTAGAACCAACTAGCAGTTAATGTTACACTAGGTYTATTAGCAGAGACTGGAGATTATCAGACTGCTCAAACTATCCAGTTACAGACTCGGTCCATCTGCACAGACTACATTACATTCTTTTCAGAACCCATGAAGGAATGTGGGGATSAGGAGGTCACTATCAAATTTAGTCTATTCCCCTGTTTTGTTTCTAGACATGTGGGTCTGATGATTTTGTATTCTTATGCCAAAATATTAATATGCCCATAATCTCAGGGTTTTATCTTTACTATAAAGGGCAGGTTCTACATGAAAAATCAAGTGTGGAGAATTTAGTTTCTGTTTTCTCTGTGTTGTCATCTCTCCAGAATAAYTGACAATCTGCATACATAAAAGCACCAGAAAGAGCACTGGAACATAAATTTACGGATCTTCATATAGCTTAAAAATGAATTGACTGATTTATATAACTGGTTTAAGCAAATGCAGTAAGAAAATACAGTTACTTTTGGTATCCTATCCAAGAACAATCACAACACTTTATTGGGTATTTTTAAATAAATACTTCTAGCTTTTACATATTAAAATACTTGCACGAAGATATGGAAGATTTATCCTGACAGTGTTTGAGTAACATACAAGTAATACAAAGATACCCTGTAGTATTAACTTTTTTGKTTTTTTTTTAATTTTAGGTTCCACAAGATCCCTTAACGCTTTATAAAAACGTTTACTTCTGTCATAGCTGTGAAAAATACTTAGCACCTTCTGAGTTTCCCATTCCTGCAAGTTCCCACACCATTGGCAGATGTCGCTCRTGTTACCAGCTTGATAATGAGGCTCGGAAACGAGAAGCATATTTCAAGTACAGACTTATACTGGAAGATCTCAGGAAGTCTGAAGTTGATTATCAGGATGATAGTAAAATTGTTTTCTTAGTTCAGGTACTGTTGGAAAGAGCACTGCAACTCATAGTAAGCAGTGGCTTTGACTATATGTCCTMTGTTTTGTGTATGTTGTGGACAGGTTGAGAAATGGCCTAAAAGCTACAGCTTCTTCCTGTGATATGTGATGTTCCACACTATAAAGAAGCAACCCTTAAGCTCTTGAAGCATAGGTGTGCTTTAAAAGGTGGTTTGCAAGCTATACACTAAAAGAAGTCTAGCTGACAAGTCAAAGAATCAGATGTTCCAACAACTATGCAAAAARTATTTATGTATATCAAGATGCTCTTTAACCAAGTGATCATATGAAATGTGCATAGAATTTTTTTTTAACCCAAAGCTTTATTTGTATTTTTACATGGGTTCAAGAATTGTAGGATGAAACATGCTTCTTTCCTTTTTAACCTGTTTTCTATTTCAGCTTCCAGATATGCAGTATCTAATTGAAAACATATGGAACTGCCAGTCAGCTCTCAGTGCCTGCAGTGAYCTGTATGAGTTGGTTATGGTCAGGTGGGATAAACAACATGAGTGGTCTCCATGGAACACTATTCTCCTCACTAAAGAAGAGGCAGATGCACATCTTAAGCTATGTAACCTTCAGAAGGTAAATTTCARTGGGCTTTATTTTTTACCGTATTTATGTTATGTTTTAGTAGAATCCTGTGACTAATTATGTTGGGCCAAATTTAGTCATTACACTTGTCCATGTTTAAATTGGCTCATTGTGACTATTTAAATGATTGCAGTACTATTAAACAGAATGGATGGTAATCCAGAAGGCATCTGGCATGTACATCTCATTCCATGTACCTGAACTCTGTCTTGCCCCAATTCTCCCTCCTGAAAAGCAAGAAGCTGAGTGGCCTCACCCATGCTGCCTGCTGAGAACAGTGCCATGCATGCTCTCTTCCTTCAGATCAGATCAGACAAGAGCCAGGCTGGATGAAAAGCATTCTAAAGACTAACCATAAATACTGTGACCATTGTGTGCCTGTGCTCTTGCACATGCTCTGGCCTCATTAGTTTCTGGTCTTCTAAATTTCTCATCAAAAAGAAGAATTGTTCCTTGCCTATAACTTGTCCATTTCTCATCATAAAATTTGTCACTACTTTCTTACATAAATATCAGCTAAGTATCCCTTACAATATAACCTTATAGTTTGCATTTAAGCAATAGAGGCATAATTTATCTTCTGAATTAAAACCACTTAGGACTGCATTAAACTCATAATCAAAACTGGATTTTTACGCAAATCCTCCCAAATTCCGTATCTAAACATGGTAGTCTATGAAATACCTCTCCACTGAACATAATATATTARGAGTATTTAGTTTTGTAAGGCACAGGAGAATCCTGTGAGTTGTGTTTGTCCTGCACTTCATAATGGCTTATTAAGCCTTTCACTTCCAGGTTGTTGATTTATRTAAGTAGTGATCTGCAGTCATTGTTGCCTAGTGTTCTTTTGTTTTGGGTGTTCTTAATTCAATTTTTAACACAATATATGTGCATCAAAAATGCAGCTTCAGCTCTTATGTATTGCTCTTCTTTCTGGAAGTCTTAAGAGCAAACTAAACAGAGCAAATTAATTACTGTCTTTAAAGTTTTGCTTTATGGATGAAATGTATCAGGGAATTCTAAAGACAAAAGGAATTCTGCAATCCATTATATTTTGTGCGTGAGTGCCCAGTTTTTGTCTTCAAGCARACACGTTTATGTGAGCTTTAGCTTTAGAAGGTAAAATCAGTTTCAAGTTGGGAATCCCTTTATTGGCTCCTCTCACTCACTGTGAGTCAAGAAGGCTATTCAGACAATCTGAATCCAGTGATGCTCCTCAGCACCCATAAATTTGTTGCTAGCATTATGGTAGGCAAGATCCTGATTGAGCACTTCTCTGGTTTGATGCCATGAGTCTGGATGTCATAGTCAAAGAAATGCCATGAATTTGATCAGGTCCAGGGCTTCAGCRGGTGGGGGAGTTAGAACAGGTAAGCTACACAAGCCTATGTAAAAACCTTGAGGTATTTTCAATAGCTCTTGCAACAAATGTGGATGTGAATCAGTTGTAGTGAGGACTCAACTTTCTTCTTCAAAAAAAATGAAATGAAGAGTGTAAAATAAGRAAAATGAAGCAAAGATAGAATGTTGTAAGTTGAATCATTGTTTTTCATTCACTGAAACAAAAAAGGCTTCCTAAGCCATTTGTTTAATAGCAGTTATTCATAGTGATTTTATTTAATAGCAATTATTCAAAGTGATGACTACAGCCATAGCAAAAGGTTTTTTTCAATTAAATATTCTGGTTATTTATTCCATCATCCAAACTACTAATAATAACTAGAAATTTGGGAAAAGGTCACCACTGCATGCAAATGCTGACTGAAAAGCTGCAAAATACTTGCTGCCATGATTAGTTGAAAATAACGACTCTGATTCTTATCAAGGAATGCCCCTRCAGTCTTCTCCTTGAAAATGTTGCTATCTGAGTGTTGCCTTATTTAATTTTCAAATGTAAGTATAAATGTTCTCATGTGAAATAAATAAATAAATACGCTTTATCTTGAATGGATAAAAAAAGTTACTCTGGTTTTAAAACATGACTAATATTTCACAAGGAGAAATTTTCACTACTGGGCCATAAGATAGTACTATAGAACTACAAAATATTTCATTATGTATACATACAAATAAATKATCTGCCTTAGTTTATTAAAAGGTCACTTTTTATAATGTCTAAAATATGTTGAAATGTTTATAATGTCTAAAACATGGAGCAACACATATATTTTTAGATATCTTAATTGTATTTATGGTATTTGAATTTTTTTTTCAGACTTACGAAGCTCCATTTATTTACAGAATAGAACAAAAGCATATCCGGGCAAAAAACTACTTTGCTCGGATTCCTGCGATGGCATCATTTTTGCATAGAAGTAACAATCAGTCTAATGCAAATTCCTACCAAAAAAATGGTTCCTCGAATTTAAAGAAGTGAACTAAATTCCTAGATTTTAAAGAAATATACTTTTCATCAATACCCTAATTGTAATAAACAGATCAAAATAAACTTCTAAGGATAAAATAATTTGCTCCCAGTCGGTTAATTTAACTGTGTTTTAAGTTTTGTAACTTCATTAAAAAAAAATAAAATGTTGTTAAAGAGCTTTGTAAACTCTCAGTTTTTAGAGCAACGATTATTTTTCTATGTATTCCTGCATTGCTTGGAACATTCTGTCGGTAGCGTAATATTCCTGTTGGGCAAATTCTGTTAATTCTTTGTCACCCTTTAATTAGTAAATTAATACTATAGCACTRTATTAAATTTATTTTTCTTCTCTTAAGCACATAAGGCAGAAACCCCCTCAAGCCCTGGATTCTTACAGAACAATARAATATATGTAGCTTTCCAGATATAGCCACTTTGCCCTGCAAACATTTGTGCAACAGAACAACTTTACATTTTGTCGCGCATATAGAAGGTCATAGAAGAACTGCCAGCATGTAATTGTATCCAAGATGTTGAAATTAYTGTAATTGTTATAATTTGAGTATTGTAATTTAAATATCATAATTTGAAATACACATTTTGGACTGTTTGAAATATGTTTAGTTTTGAGGAGTTTGTATTTTTTTAAGAAGTAAATTCTCCCCATAATTAAAAAAGTTTATGTTTGATCATAGTTACAGAGAAAAACATATGGTGTAAATCCAAAAATCCAACAGAAAGTTGCAAGGTTCTTCTTGAAACCTCTATAATAAGATGTGGATTTGACCCAGCCTTTTGTTCTAACAGATGAAACTACCTAGGAAAAAGCAGCAGCATTTACAAAGAGAAATAAGCACATATTTGGCAGCAAACAGCTGAAAACTGAATTGACTCCCTCAACAGAACATGAACTGTAGAACCAGTATCTGGCTGGTGCATTTTAAAAAGTGCATTTTAACATCACTGGAACCTTTCCACTGATGTTAGCATTAAATTCAGAATTTTAGTTTGTTTAAGTTCTGGATTGTAGTTCAGTACTGAATTGTAGAATTGCAGCACATGAGCATTCCAGCTGGCTTATGTGCTTTCTGACATCTGAGCCTTAAGATAAGAATGGCTGCTAAGTCTGAATTTCCCCCAGAGTGATAAAAGGAGTTTTGAAGTAAATTATGCATTGAATGAYAATGAGTCACATAGATAGGAATCTGCCTCTTTATAAATTTTTTTCCTTCCTTCTTAAGCATATTTTTAAAAAGGTAATTTACAACTCCAGAAGGATGCTTTAAAAAAAAAGTAAGGAAATAGTTCAAACAAATGTGAAAAGCCAGTAGTCCATTGATTTCAATCCAATGTGGTGTTGCAGGTTTCTGAAATCCCAGAATCATTTAGGTTGCGAGGACCTTTAAGATCAAGTCCAACCATTAACCTGACACTGCCAACTCCACCATTAAACTGTGTCTCTAAGTTCTACATCTACACGGCTTTTAAATACCTCCAGGTGTAGTGACTCCACCACTCCCCTGGGCAGCTTCTTCCAAAGCTTGATGACCCTTTCTGTGWAGAATTTTTTCCTATTATCCAACATGAATCTCTTCTGATGCAAATTGAGGCCACCTTCTCTTGTCTCTCTCAACTCTTCATTAGCTTCACTGCCCTTCTCTGGACATGCTCCCCGGCATCATTCTCTTTCATCATCCTGAGGCAACAGATCCCCCCCTCCAGGTCATTGGTAAAGACATTAATCAGGACTGGCCCCAGTAGTGAGCCCTGGGGAGCACCAYTGGTGGCTGTGTGCCAGATCAGTGTGAACTCCATTCACCACCACCATTGGCTCTTTCCTGGCAGTGCCATTTAGTCACACTGTGAAAACTTTTGTGTAAATAGTTAAAAATTTGTGCTGGAAGTACAGTCAGTTGGATGCGTGACTAATATTTTGAACATGCTTGTCCACAAAATAAGCATCTTGTAACTGTCATCCTTCAAATCAGTGTCCAAAAACCCACTATTTTTAGGAGTGAAGAAAAAGGAGAAAATATATGCAGATATATTTGTGAGCTAAATTTACTTAGTGAAGCAAATTAAAATCCCACTCAATAGGCTCTTCTCRTTCCTTTTTTTCAAAGCTTTTTTCACTTCAGTTGTTCCCAAACTGTGGTTCATGCAGAAATATTAAAAAGGAAAAGTCAGTTTGTTTTCAGTTAAAAGTTTGRTCATAAGTGATACGGTAATCTGAGAGAAAACACTCTGGTTATGTTTCAAGAAGATTGTTTCCGTAAGGCAGAATACAGAGAATACCCCCCAACTGTGCATCTCGCTGGTGTGTGTTGGAAGCACACAGCACTGAAGAGAGGGCAAAGCTCAGGATGTGACGGAACCCGGGCGGAGTCCTGTGGTTTGTGTTGCCACATCCATGGGGAGGAATGGGAAGTGAGGGTAGAAACCACGMGGCTGTGTTCCACTTGTTGCCCAGAAATGTTTTGTACAAACCAAGTATACCTCCTACCAGCAAATATTCCATACAATGCAGAGAGTGGAAGGTTTGACCACAGTCCCACCAACAGTGCTTTGCACAATAGTGGTTAATAAGGTATAAAATGTACCTTAATTTTGTACGTCAGTGAGGGATGAGAATTTGACACAAAATTTTAAGGGACAGATTGACAGGCTTGTCTTTCTCACCCTCCACAAAAAGGATGCCTTTTGGTGAGTCTTGGGTTGTCAGTTATGCTGAGTATTGACACAGGAAATTAAACTTGCGATTGCAGTCATATTGTTAATGCAATATATTCTGCAGCAGCTGCTTTCATCACCAGCAATCTCAAGGAAGCTGCATTCAATAAACCATGGATTTGTGAACTCAGCAGGCTCCTCTGAATGTGATGTGACCTGCAGACTATTTGTGCATCTGATGTAGGGCCTAGGGTGATGTTTTTTGTAACTGTGTGAATTGGTTAGTGTGTCAAATATTGTCCTTCTGCAAAATTGACTTTTTGTTGGAAATTCTGCAATTCCTTTATTCTGTCTAGGTGTTTCTGTTTCTACCTCTGTCTTTGAGGTCTGGTTTGCTATCTGTACAGGTAAGACAAACACACACACTGGCTTGTTAAAGGGAACAGATGGGATTTCTAACATATCTCTGAGGTTAAGAGGAAAAAGTACAGTTAAATTCTGCATTTTGTAAAGATGACATGGAGAAGAAAAGAAACATGACAATGTTTTATTGCTACCCTTAAAATGATTTTTTTTTTTCCAAGAAATCAGATTTCAGATTGAGTTGATGAACAAATTGTTTTATATTAGGCAACCACACTATAACAATATACTGTGATTCAAGACAAGTAGATTTAACTGATCTGGCTACATGTGCTCAGATTTAGTCATGCATGTCTTCTGACCTCTCTGTCATCTTGTACAGTTTTCACTGTGCTTCCTTTTTTCCCCCTTAACACAACTCATTTTAACATAGCTCGTAACTTCTTTTATGTATGGTCTCTAACATCCTGTTCTGATGGTGAGGAGGCATTTGTGCCCAGAGCCAAACATGTGCCCAGGCTGCTGCTGCCTAATGTAGTCACAAGGTGTAGAAACTGCTCAGTGTTTGGCAGCCACAAAAAAGCCTCCCAGAGCAMTTTGCTTCTGGGCATGAAGGAATTCTCTAAGACTATTTTGTTCTCACATGAGTCATGTGAAATACTGAAGTCCTGTCACATTCTGGAGTGATTGTAATTTGCCCCGACTTAAAATATTTTTGATTTCTGGGCTAGCACTGCTCCGTGCAAAAGACAGCTTAACAATTCTGTGTTTCAGTGGCTCTGAACGTGCCATTTTCTCTCTCTTCCTCCTTGCTGGAATCTGCAGTTTGCTGCAGATTTCAAACCTGTCAACACCCAAATGTGTGACGCCAGATCTCAATACATGTGAAAAAACTAAGCTGAGGGACATGATAATATGTAGCTGGGGAAGAAGATAGAAGTTCTGCAGAGTATATTTTGTGCAGTACAGAAAACTTTYCTGTAAACTCCATTTTGAAGTTACATAAGTGTTATCAGCCTGCTTAGGACAGGAGTTTGGACTTCATGACTCTCCCTTGCRCTTGAAGGTTAGAGGAAACTGACAATGCTTTCACTGCTTTTTACGAGCTGTTTAAATCACAAACCTGAAAGTATTAAAAACAGGAGTAACTCCCAAGGTCAGGCGAAGGAAGTTGATGTTCTGAAGTCCCCCTGCTGTCGGGGAGCAGCGTCAGCCCGTGGCGCCGCTGGCTGCGGCTGCAGCGCCCGAGCGGGAAGTGCGGCTGTGCGCACACCCGGCCCTGCCGCTGCCGGGGCGCTCCCCGGGCACTCCCCGGAGCCATGGCACGGCCGTGCCCCGCAGCTCCAGCCCTGCTCCTGGCCTCCCTTGCCCCGCTGCTCCGCGCGTCCCTGGCCGGGCATCATGTGCCGATGCTGCTTTGGTCAACTCGGAGGTAAGAGATCGAATCGAAGTGTATCCCTGCTTGTGCTTCTGCTCGGTGTGTGTCTGCACGGAATAGAGTGTGCCACCGAGTATGGTAAATCAGCTCTGGGCAGTAAATTAACCAATAAATAAATTTGCRCCTTGGCCATCAAACAAGCCAACAGATGATTTTACCCATTTTTATTYATAATTTTAGTGTTCTAAGCTGAGCAAGAAGTAAATGAATTCTGTAAACTAATCTGAAGTAGATGTGCTTTMTTCACCCTAAAGCATCTTTGAACTCTTCTGTTAGAGATGTTATRGCTTAAATCCACAACATAAGGCAAACACTCTGACCAAAAACTCTGTCGTAGTTTTTTAATCCTTAGATTTCCTAACTTCTGAACCCTGATTTTCACTTTAATGTTCATTTAAATACAGGTTCTTAAGAACATTGCTGCATCTATATGCACCAGATGTTAGAAACAACTGCAGTCTTGACAGATCCAGAGACACATGAAGTTCAGGGGTTTGCTTATATACTTACAAAATAGGACTCTGAAGCTGTTTTGAAAGAACCAGGAACAGAGCTCTTTCTTTCCAACCAGGAATTTTATTYATGATCACTATAAGGATTTGTACCATTACTTGGGATTTCCAGAAATATGGCAGGTTGGGCAATGCAGTAGTTTCAGGTGGATACTGAATATGTAAAGTTGTCAGAAAAATTAATTACCACAAGTTTCAACATCAAGGCAATTTTATATTCAAAATACGTAGCGATTCACCACTATATAAGGCAGGACTCATATGAGTGTATTACCCCTGTGTAATACCCCTGTATTTAAAAGCAAAGTAAATGTAGGAAAGCACTGTTCTTAGGTTAAAAGTGATTCTAAGCATTGAAGAGAAGATCAGTGCTTCCTTTGTCCTACTTCCTGGTTTATATAAAAAACATACCTGCTGTATATATAAACAAGATCTTATCACTTAGTCCCATGTGGTCATAAAAGCAAACTTTCCATCAAGATGCAATTAGCAGCTTGTTCTACTGCAGATTTTTCTGGTTTATACAAATCCAGAGCAGAAAATCAGGATACTGGACTGGGTAAACTGTTTCATGTCTCCAGGAATACAACATTTTGTGGAAGAAGTGTTCCTCCAACCATGATATTTGCATTTTGAAAGCTAAAGTTCTTGTGGGGCCGAAATTAGTTCTGGTGAAGGTCTATGAAACAACTGAAAAGARGTTTTTCGTTATTTTATAAAACAAAGTAACACTAACAACAACTTCCTGTTGCTAACCCCTAAGTCCATGCTTTTACATTTGGTACTTCCCAGTGATGCAAGGTTTGCAGTGTGTCATCCACAGGCCTATGAAATTCGGAAATTAMTATTAAGAGTCTTAGAAAAGTTAACTAATAACTTGCAGTAATTATGGATATCTATGGATATCTATTCACTCTGTAGGAACATGTCCCACCAGTATAAAAGTTCAGCAATTCATTAATCAACAGAAGTTGTGATTCACTTATCTATTCCATCAGTCTTTCCCAGGTTATCTATTAGGATTTGATATTGAATATTTGAAGGATACTACATTTTGTTCTAATTTAGAATTAGCCGGAGTTTGCCAAGCCATGYCTCAGGACAGCTGTATTAGAGAATGTGACAGTCTCTTTTATGCATTATTACTATACTGTATTCATGCTATTAAAAATTATGTTAGATGCCAGACAGAGGTGAAACCCACAGCTGACAAACACATGCAGTGTGTGAAGCAGTGGGAAGTGTGATGCCAGTTCTCACAGAGACATTAGTAAATCAAATACCTCTTTCTTCTAGAAAGTAAAATGCAGATCCCTACTTGGAGAAAAGTGGTTTTTTAAAAAGCAACGTTCTATCTCAATTCAAATATAGACTAACTCAGCATGTCACACTGTCCTGCTTTTCACAAAAGAATATATCGCTGGATGTTCTTCAAATAACTTTGGTGTGGAAAATTTGACCTTTATTTTAAATCAGCCTTTAAACTAATATTCCCTGGTTGGTTTTTGAAGCAGGGAAGGTTGAAAGGCTCTTCTTGCATATGATACACAGAAAAAAATTGATTTAGCCATTTTGAGCTGATGTTCAGAAAAATTTCTTTCCCTCTACAGATAAAGAGAAGGAGTTTGAGCAAATAAATTCATTAAAATTAGCTTTTGTAATTGCCCCCTCATGTGTTTGTTTTAGGAATGATTTTTGCCTACAGTCTTTTAAAATATATTACTTCCCTCTTTTATGCTATGCTTCTATGGGGAAGATAATCCTTTTCCGGCAAACCCAGGTTATAAATGACTTTGAGAAGGTCTTAATGAAAATTAGTACATTTGCACTGTTTCCTAAACTACAGGGACTTCACTGATAAATCTACTGAAAGAAGGTGGAAAATTTTCTTTAGCTATAATTTTATTGGATGCCTATGGAGACACTGTGTGCCAGCATGAAAGCTATTTTACTTCTCCTGAGTTGAGGAAAACATGATTTCTTACACGGTAATCACAAGGTGGCTGATAGAGACAGCTGACAAGAATTACTTGTAGGAAAGAGTTCTGAAGCCAGCTGCAAAGCAAAAATGTAATCATGAGTTAGACCTCTAGAAGCCTTGTTGTCTTCCCATCTGCCTTTCTGGTGGGTCCAGATACAGGAAATCTTGAAATCTTTGCTTCCATCAACCCAATTGCTCGAATTCCAGAATGAATATTGTTCAGGCAAGAGCATAATGTTATCATGTCAGRGCAATGAGGTGTAAAAAAGAAGCAAAATACCAAGGTAAGCTTGCTTTCCTCACTTTCTTTAGGGCGCTGTTTGGCTGTTGGAGAAATGAGAGAGCAGTTGAGTTTCAAGTTTCCTCAAGCTTAAAGCTTCCTTAGGGTTCCTTARAGCTGTGTGTTCCTGCACACATCCATTAGCAGAGCTGCTTGCATTTGGAGTCCCGCTGGTGCCGTGGCCGGGAGCCCGCTTGGCTCCTGGGTGGCTGCGGGGGGCTGCGTGTCTCTGGGCACTAGAGTCTGTGTCAGCAGTCAGTAGGAGCAAGCAATATGTGTGTTGGCCTGCTGCCAGTTCCACGCCAGCATCCATCGCTGAGGTGGGCAGTKCAGTGGGATGAGCCGCTTGGCTGCGTTCAGGGAAGCTCATCCTCGCTGTATCCAGGAGCCCTTGGCTCACAGATCTGCCTTTCACCCTGCAGCTCCCAGTAAAGCRCCCAGTACTGACCAGGCAAGGAAGCTGCTGGGGGCTGGGGCACAAGTCTTGTGAGGAGTGGCTGAGGGACCTGGGGGCGTTCAGCCCGGAGAAAAGGGGGTGAGGGGAGACCTTATCACTCTCTACARCTCTCCAGAAGCAGGCTATAGCCAGGTGGGGGTTGGTCTCTTCTCCCAACTAGCAAGTGATTGGATAAAAGGAAACCTCAAGTTGCACCAGGGGATGTTTGTGTTGGATATTAGGAAAAAATTCTTCACTGCAAGTGTGGTCAGGCATTGGAACAGGGAAGTGGTTGAGTCAGCTGGAAATGTTCTAAAAACAGGTGGATGTTGCACTTAGGCACATGGTTTAGTGGTGGACATAGCAGTGCTGGATTGAGAGTCAGACTTTTTGATTTTAGAGGTCTTTTCCWGCCTAARTGTTGCTGTGGTTCTATTCCCTGACTGAGCCAGGCTGAGAATGTTGTTGCACCAAGCAGACAGCTCCCTCAGTGAAGGATGTGGCCTTCCCTGCTGCCATGCATAGTGCTCAGCAAACTGTTAAAAAGCAGCAAAATAGATGCATGCATAATGTTGTGAATACAAGTATTAGGCAAATGCTGCATTTTAATAGACTTCTTAATCAACTGATGTGGATTTTTTTTGATGATGAAGTTACTAAAGTTGACTTCTTGAAAGTTAAAAAGTGTCACAAAAAGTGTTTTCAAGGTTAGATAGCTAACAAGAACTGCTTCAAGGAACAGGGAATTTCTTAGAAGCAAGTATGTTTTAAAAGAGGATCATTAAACTTCTGAGGTTTTGAGTTCACAGCAAAAGCCTTTATCATTGTGCTGCTGCAAATAATTTCGTTTTGTTTGATGTGCTTTTGTTACCTTTTACTCTTAATTGCAAGTCCCCAAAGCTCTCAAAAGCTTCATTTTTATAAGATTAGGTATGAAATAGATTTATTTAGGTTTTTTCCAAAAATAAATATACCAAGGTATTAATTGTAATTTTCTGTCATACAAGCCATTTTTTATCATCTTTTAATTTGTTCTATCTGCTTTTTCTTTAATATCATTAGTATTTTGATGTGGCCACGCAAGGCACAAAGTCAGTATCAAAGTCAGTTCCTGAAGAGTCATTCAGAATCTTTGTGACTTTCTGTGTTTTCATATATATTCATTTAAAAGATTATACTTAATTTTTTTAAATTGTGAGGTGTGTCTTCTCTGAAAAGTTGAAGCATGCTGTTGCAATTTCTCAGTTGTTTATGTTTATAAATATAAGTTAATGTGGATTTCCAGGCACAAATTAACAAAGCAACGATGCTGAGTAAAACTAAAAAAATCAGATAATTTCAACCAACAAAAAACCATTTCCTTAATCTCAGCAAGATTTATTTCTAAAGCTTGTAAAGTGACAGGCAAAAATTCTACTAGAATTTAATTTTCACATCTCCAGCACATTGTCCTGAAGGAGTCTTCCACATACAGAGTTTGCTGTCATGCTTTCCCAAACCTGAAGTGAGTCTGAAGTGAGATGGGAATCACCTGGTGCTGCAGGACTGTGCTGGATTGACCTCTGCCATGGGTGCAATTTGGCAATTTTGATTCACTTTCAGCAATCTTCTTTGGAATTCCAGGGAGGACTTAGAGTGCAATTTAGATTTTCTTATCCAAAAAACCACATTGAACCCCACATATGTGTTCATTAACCCTGTTCTGCCTCCATTTTAAAGGACTGCAAATGTTGTTCTCATTCATAAAAGCTTGCTGTGCAATGGTCATTTGCAAATTGCTTTGGGTTAGAAAATTTAAGTTTTATCTCTACTTGATCAAATTACAATCAATAATAAATGATGTTAGAGCACCCAACAATTGCCTACATTCGACTCATTGTAATTAGAACCAGTTAGAGTGTCATCAATTGCTAAAACCTGTTTTCTCAGGTTGCAATTGATGTGTACCTGGGCAAAGATGGAAGATTATGTATCAAGTTGAGTTTGTTTTTCCAAAGACAATTTTCATTAGTCAAAACACCTAGGATAAAAATGTTCATTAAAAGTTTCATCCCTACAGACCCATGTTGAATACTGTTAAAATCCCAATAAGGTGTTGAAAGAGTAATGCCACCTCTTATTCTGCCTGTTTCCTGTAGCAGCAGAACTAAATAGTTGAGTTATTTCTCTGTCCAGTCCTCATAGTGACAGGTTGGCAAAAGAGTTGTAGGCTGGGTGCTTTGAGTCATTCCATTCAGAAGAGCTCCTGCTGCTGGAAAGGTGGCTTTTCTGAGGGGCTTCTGTGGAATGGTTCCTTCATMATGAAAACCTTAGGAGAAAACCTGTGTACAATGGCACTGTAAGACATTTCTACTAACAAAAGTTCTATTCAAAAAAAAACTAGTTTAAGACAACTTGTGATCTAGTCTGAGTTCTGCTCCTCCTGACCTCCATCTGTCAGCATTGCTAAGTGTTTTGGGAGCTAGGATGCCATCTGGGAATTCTCTCCAAATGTTTTCAATGTATTCTTCTTCATGGCACTTAGTAAGTAACTTTTTATGGAAAGATGCAACTCTGCTGTTGTACACAAACAAGAAAATAGAGAGAGACATTACCCCTATTCATTCTCACTGTAATACAGTCAATTTGATAAAGGCATAAACAAGCAAAATCTTTTTCTCTTGAGTAGAATGAAAGTAAACTGAAATGCAAACTTGGTCTTAAACATGAGGATTCCATTACCTGCAAGACAATGATTTCATTACCTGCTGCTGCGTAYTTAAAGAAAGGTATCATCATTGGCAGAAAATTCTACAGAAAAAGGAATTATTCCTTTGTAGATCACAGTGGAATCCAGACACTGCAGTTCATGAAGGAAAAGTTGTCTCAGAACAGGAGCTGACAGCACTCTTGCAACCTCTTCTTACCCAGAACCCCAGAAATCTCGTCTTGTTCCTGCAAGATAGGGTATGTAAACCAATTTTTTTTTCTCACCAATACTGAGCACAAGTCTGTACCTAAATGAGATGCCATGGCATGGCTCCTTCTCACCAACCTACTCTCTTTGTTTTTCAGCTTAGCATAGATGACTTCACATACTTCAGTGAATCCTATGGCAACAAGAATCCGTTTCAAAATGTTCAGGCAAGCATTTATCTCATTTATTTCTTTATGTGYAGTATTTAAAAAGAAAAAGAATGTTGTAAGAAAGATGCATAGAGAAAATAACTGGGAAAAGGGCACTGAGTTCCAGAAATTTTCCYGTTTAAATTATTGAGATTATTCCAGTTTAAGCAGATGTGTTAAAGGAAATAAACTGAGTTTGCAGATACATGCTTTGTAGCTATTATATTTTTAAAGACTGAGTTTTCACAATTCATCATAACTGACAAAATTGTTCTTAAATATGCTGCAATTTTCTATTGTAAAAAACAATATAAACTTCCAGACCAACACCCCAAAATTCTGTTTTGAAGCCATAGAAAGAAAAGAACTTATGGGAACCAATAATTTTTTCTTATTTTCAGAATTTAATATCTATTTTGTTTTTACAGAAATGGAAGCTCATTCTGGRAGTTAACTGTTTTATATTTGTATTAAGTTAAAATATCACTTAAAAYAATATGTAGATGCTATATTGCCTTAATCTTCATGAAAAATATAATGGTAGTTGATTAACTTGAAATAAACTCTAGGCCCAGAATTTRRGATGGAATCATCCTGAGCCAGTCAACAGTTTCAAGTTTTGTCCTCACTGAGAAGGTTTATGGATTTTGTGCAGAGCATCTATGGTTGTACTTACATGACAGTTTATTGAAATGTAATTAGACAAAATGTTCACTTGTGGAAGTCACAAAGACATTCCTGGMGGCAGTGCAGGATGAACAGAGCTATTAGTAATGTAAATGGTATCAGAGCACACAAGGAAATGTAAATTCCCAAGCACCACACAGCAAGCGCTATATGTAATTAAATACATAAATATTCACATAAGGCTTGTCTCTACATCTAAGAACCTCACATCTTCCTTCTATAAGTGGAACTGGAGATATTAATCTCTTTGTCATATAACAGCATTTTAACGCTGATGCTGGAAGAGAAACAATTATTCAGAGTATCTACATGGGTTTTCTGAGGAGTGAATGGGAGTGATAATCATCTGTACTGGGTGGATCAGTGGCTGTGCCTGCAGGCAGATGTACTTGTTCTTCTCTGCTATGTCGTACCTGATCAGGGTTTAACATCTCTGCAAGGCTGTGTCCAGAGCAAATTTTTGTTGCTGCCTGACTACAGAAGTGGTTARATTTCAGCTGTTTGACATGCACTGCAATGTATGACAGTGCATGTTCCTAATAATGTGGTGCTCTTAGTGAAGTAGGCCCTCCACACTTAAGAGGCATATCAAAGTACCTAACCCATTTTTCTTTGCCTTGTAATCAGGACTCCATCAGCACTGTAGATAGAGATTAAAGGCTTTAAAGGCTAGAGATAAGGCCAGAGACTGATGCGTTTAGAAATAAGGTGATATACAAGGGGATTGGGACCTAGTGAGGCTGGGAAGGAGGTCCTCAGCTAAACACAAGGTCGTGTTTAAGWAAATCTTTGTATCTGGCAGGTCAAACAGTTACACCCAAGTATTTAACAATCTGAATAAATGTCAGCAACTGTTTTTTTTCTGCCTTTGCCTCTGTTCCCTCTCGGTCTTGGAGCTGAGAGTTTTTTTCTGTACTATGTCTTCTTTAAAATTGGGAAGTTTATTTTTACAAATTGCTCACCTTAACTCCAGAATTTCCTACATTTGTTCTGTTGAATTGGGCAATCTTAATGCTATTCCAGTGTAGTTTGGTGGAGGTGAGGTGAGTGAGTTTATGAATCTCATTTTCTTTCATGTGAGTGAAGCAYACTTTTCACCTGGGTGCCCATAGAGAGAGTTTTGTCAATATCTATTGCTTAGGGTTTAGTTCTCAGGGCCAGAAAAGGAACTTTATAGTCATCCATGTTGGGCGTAACAGAGTCTGCAAAAATTTGCTAGGTTGCTGTTGTATTACTTGAACTCCACTTGAGATACTTTGGGTAAGAAATCAATTCTTAATCATGCTATGAAAATTGCAATAATACTCACACAACACAGGACAAAATGAAGGTCAGGTCTGAATTTTCTCACTGGGGAAATTAGAATCCTTGATGCTGYATAATCAGAAGTTTTTTACCTACACAGTCTATATTATAAAAGTGATCAGTGAAGCTATAATAAATGTTCCATTGCTCTCAAGCATCCTCCTTTATGAACCTCAGAAGTGCAAACTTATTCATAAACCTAAGCTGGAGATTTCATTTAGAATGTATAAGAGCATGTAACAGCATGTGTTCTACAAGAAGAAAGTGTTATTTGAAAAAGAGTTATAGACTTGTAAACCCTAGAAACATTTTCAGATCTTTGATTTGTTCAGCTGCATTAGCAGCTGTTCTGAGATTTTGGTATCAATGGATTTGCATGCAATAAAAGAATATTATTCCAGTTAATACAAAGGGAATCTTATAGGTAGGTAATTTATCTTGAACTTTCAAACAACTTCTAAATTAAATAATAAAATACAGAGATTAGCATTTGGGGAACTTTTTCTCAAGAAGTCACCTACCCTATAGACTATTTTTCTTTAATATTAGCTTTGGCTTTCCCTAGGCAATGCTCAGCTCCTTAGAACTGAGTGTATATTAACACACTCCAATTAGTGGCCAGCTGTGYATCTACATACTTATGACTGTAAGTCATTGCCCTTGTAGTCTGATAACTCCATCCTATCCTCACTCAGTGGTCATAGACTGAGCAGTACTATTTATTCACATGTGATACACAGGTTCTAACAAAATTTTGGCTGTTTTTATTTTCTTTCTTCTAGTTTTATTATATTATATTATTTTTTGACAAGGGAACCTGCACAGAACTGCATAATAATCAAGATAAAAGTTCATCATAGATTTATTCAGTGACATGATGATGTTTTGTTCTCTAGCTTTTTCTAAAATACTATTAATATTTTATTTTTTTCCATCCTGATCACTATCAGCCTCTGAATTACTATTTTCAAAGAGCTGCTGTAACTCTCAAGATTTCATTATTGAAGAGTAACACTCAGTTCTGAGTCTAATGCCTATTATTGTGTATTTAAAATTAGGTTTGTTTTTCTATCACCCTGTACTATGCTAAAATCAATTTACATTGAATCTTATCAGGTCTACTCAGTAGACCAAGAGGCTGTGCCAGAAGCTGCTTCTGTAGTTCATCAGTCAGCCACTGCCTTTACAAACCTGAAAAAATCAGCATAATGAGCAAGTTTCATTACCTCAATATTTATCTTTTTATCAGATAGTTTAGGAACATATGGAACAGAACAGACCCTAGTGCAGTAACAGGTATTTTTTAATATCCCTTCGTTGCTAAATATTTATCTATTCTTTAGCTACCTTCATGTGAAGACTGCCTCTCTCTCCAAAGCAGCTCAGTTTCTTTAGTTGTCCTTGCTTCAAGACTCTGCCAAATGCCTTGTGTGGGTCCAAGCAGACTGTACCATCTAGAGCTTCCTAGATGCCCATTGACTCCTTCAGATATCCTCAGCAGAACTGTAAGGCAAAACCTTTTTGTGAAGGCCACATCAATCTTTTCCCTGGTACAGTCCTTTGTTATTGTTATAGTCTGTGTTTTATTYTTTGTAATGCTGCCTCCCATTCTTGGACTTCAGGTTTTCTTCTTGACAGTCCCTTGGGTCTGTCTGTAATCCTCAGGAAAAAATTGGTGTCATGTTTCCCATTATAAAGTACAGCATGGAGGTTTTTTCAACAATACTTCCTGTAGCTACAACACACTTTATCACATAAAGTACATCAGATCAATTTTCATTAAAATTATAACTTACAGGTTTATACATACGCTTGAAGCATTGCAYGGCTACAGTGTAAAAATTTGTGGGATAGATAATAATTGGAAAGTTAAAATTAAACCTTCCCCTTCTTTTCCMCTTCCTCTCTCTCCTTRTCCCTCTCCTRTTCCTAGCTACTATGTGGTTTTCTTTAGCAGAATGCAAACTCAGGTGTTTCTCAATATCCTCTTCATTCTCCACCCCCTTTTGGAGTTTTCATGTTTTGAACAAGCATGGCAGCTGAAATCCTAAAATGTGCAAAGCAACATATGGRTATTGTAAAGAAAAGTGCACGATTGCAGGATGGCAAGAAGGACAAAGAGGCACGGGATCAGATTGCCTACCTGAGGCTGCTGAGCTGATATCCAGCTGTGTCTCCCCTTCAGATGAAAAGCAGCTGAATACCRGTGGCTGGAAGCTGAGACAGATGGCAGTGCAGCACTGGTTAGGAGCAGAGACACAATTAAGATGTTACTCAGTAATGATACATTTTATATCTTATTCTACATTAAGTGAGTAATCTGCTTAATATCCTTGGATTAAATGGCTGTTGCCATTCTGGCTCCTGCTATGGGACAGGGGATTAAAATATTGAAAATAAAACAAAATCATTGAATTGCTCAGAATTTGAGGTCTAAATTCAAATCTGTAAACAAATCAAAATTAAACATTCCATCTTTTTTTTCCAGGAGGTGCTAATAGTACTACTCAAAGATCAAACACTCAAACACTCACAGACAGACTCAAACACTACACAAGATCAGTGCTTTCTGCTCTATTTTAATTTCTGCAGTTACTTTTCTCTTAGTCTGGTAAACCAGACAATTCCACATAATCCTTATGAGCAGCTATAGAAATACAAAAGTACCTATAGCCTTTGCCTAGGAAGGAAGATGTGAGCAATTGGAAAGAATCAGAGAGCAGGTCAGAAAAGCAGTCAAAGAACAGACAAAAAGGAACGAARGAATAGTAGGTGAAAAGTGTTAGGAACACCACAACACTTGCATGGGAGGGAGAGAGAGAGTCTGTAACAGCTTGAAGATCTCAGTGTTGGATCAAGTGAAAGACTTAATCTGGACTTAAATGTAGAAAACACAAAAGCAAAGTTAACAAGCTGTAAACTAGGACTCAATGAAAAAATATCTTCTACTATTCATATTTGTGTTGGGTTTCTGTGGTAAGACTTTGGTAGTGGGTGGGCTGCAGGAGTCGCTTTTTTGAGAAGCTGCCAGAAACTTCCCCCATGTCCAAAGAGCTGCAGCCTGTGGGAAGGACTTTCCTTGGAGAAGTCCATGGAGGACTGATTCCGATAGGAGGGACCTCATGTGGGAGCAAGGGAAGAGTATGAGGAGTCCTCCCCTCAAGTAGGAAGAGGCAGTAGAGACAATGTGTGGTGAGCTGATCACAGACCCCATTCTCTGTTCCYTTCTCCACTGCAGGGCAGGAGGTTGAGAGTCATGGGTAAGGCTGTGCCTGGAAGAGAGGGGTGGGTAGAAGGTGGTTTTTGTTTTATTTCTATTATCATACTCTGATTTGATTGTTAATAAGTTTAATTAATTTTCCCAAGTCAAGACTGTTTTTCTTGGGTAATTGGTTAGTGAATTCTCCCTGGCCCTTGAGCCTTTTGTTTTCTCTCCTTCATATAGTTGAAGAGGGAAATRATAGAGCAGCTTTGGTTGGTACCTGCATCAGGCCAGGGTCAACCCACCACAACATTAAATATGGAGTACATTAATTTTCGAATCTTCACCTTGCATTTTGTTCCCCCAAATATTTCARGTTAATTTTATTATCAAGAAAAATCTAGGAAAGATGTTTTTTGACTATGCAGGCTCCAAATGTAAAGAATGAGAATGTTTTTCAATTAACTTTATTCAAGTATCTGTATCAGGAACTCAACTATCAGATTTGTAAGTAAAGTGAATGATACCCTGATGCTTTATCTGAATCAATTCAGCCTGAACTTTGTAATTTGTGCTTTGAGTAAAAAGGTGGAAAGTATGACATGAATTTTGTTTGTTTGTGTCTGGAGGCTCTGTAGATCCTGAAATCTGCAGCTTTTTAAAATAATAATTACAAATTAGACATTTTTGTGTACCATGTGCTGCACCACCAGGATGTACACAAATGCAGGATGTTTTTTATGCCAAGTATGACTTAACTGAATGGAGCTGCTGGAACTGGAGGTGTCTGACATTGATCTTGCTCACATCCAAGGGCATYTAGTTAGAGTCATCTGAGCTTTGCTTCTGGCAGTGCTCATAACAACTACGCTCTTAGCTTGAGAACTTCTACATCATCCAGCTCTCCTCTTCCATACATGTGGAAAAGACAGGAAAAATTTGGTGTTACTGAGTGCTTTAAGCTTGCTGCAAGAAAGTTTAGCAGCAGCTTTCAAGCCCCCATCAATCAAGCTGGTGAGAATTCACATGCTGTTTACTGTGGAAGTCCCTCACCTTGAATGCCAAATTAAGGATACATTAAAAAAAATGTTGTATTAATTATTAAGCAACTGAATATTAAGCAGGCAAATAAATGTCTCATAAATTTTTTACAGGAAATTCTTCAGTCTTCTCCTTCATCTTTAGTTTTGCCAGCTGTTGACTGCAAGGCTACCAAGTATCTCCTGGATKTTCTTCAAGAATCGGGAGATTGGAAGTTAACAAATGTAACCAATCTCAATGTCTCTCGGCTGGAAGTGAATGCATCTAACCCAAACTTACTGGTGGTTCAGCTACAACCACTTGCCAGGTAGGGGTTTATCACAAACAGAGCTGACCCACATGCGTGCATGACTTTTAGAGCTTTTGAAAATGTCAGTTCTATTCAGGAACCTAAAAAAAAAACAAACCAGAGTGCAAGTTTGGAGGGCTATCAAAATTGTTTCTCTTACAAGGATAAATTCAGTGTTTCTCAAAGTCCCCTGATGAGCTTACCAGGTGTAATAGATGAATTATGTTGAGAAAGGCAGTCAGGCATTCCTATTTCGTCTGCCTCATTATATGAGAACAAAGGGGCAGCTAATAAAACTAAATGGCAACACACTTTTTAGCACAAAGGCTCAATTATTTTACTCGACACATGATTTACCTGCAGAATTAATTGCTAGAGGCGTTCCAGGGGTCAAAAATTCTGGCAGGATAAATAAGCAAGCAAATAAACATACAGACAAACCTGAAGCTGATAAACAGCCTCCTTTTCCATYGTTATGGAAGGAAGGGGAAGGTTATAATTCTTCATGTTTCCAGCCCCATGAGGGCTGTGGTCTAAGAGAGAAAGGGAGAGACTGTTCCTTCAGGTGAATGTGTATTTAGAAAACATAAGGCATGGTTGCTGAGCTCCTTCTGCTTATTCTTCTTCCCAGCTTGTTACTTGGGCATTTGTACATGTTGGTGTAAGGTGCAGATATCAACGTGTCCTAAACAAATGCAATTCTAGCTGTCACGTCACTACACAGAAATAGGCATGATAACAATTTTAAAGAGCTCCTGAAAAAATGTTAAACAAGGGAYCAACACCAAATGAGAAAAAGCTTCTCAGAGGCTGACCAAAGTACTGTCAGTAGTATGGCTTCTCTGCTGCCTAGGAATCTGAGGGGCTTAAGAATCAACTGGAGATGTGGTCCTTACATTTTTAATGGCTATGCAGAAGAAAAGAGTCATTAGGAAGAGATGAAAGAAAAACAGAGGGACTGACAGTAATCCTTTTATCAGTCAGTATCTTCATACGTTTCTGATTCACATCATTCTTGCTTAGGAAAGATTTTTAATTATTTCCTCTTCCCTCTTTTTCTCTAGTGATTTAAAAGAAATTTCCACCCTGGAAGCAATTGCTGAAAAYGGTAAGTAATAGTACCTGGACATAACTAACATTTCATCATGTGTGGTTTCAATTGAGCAGGTAGTATTCTCTAGTTCCCAGGCTTTGCTTTGCTACTACCATTTAAAGGCTTTTATCCCACTCCCCTTCTACAGTATTTTTAAGCTCTGGCTGTCTTAGTTTTAATCAGACACTAAGTGTCTSTGACATGAAATGTAAGCTTGATAAATTCACATCTGCTTCAGGCATGGGCCTTTTCTCACTCTCTGAGCAAGCCCTGCATGTCTGTGCAGCTTGAGCTGCCTCCTTCAATCTCACCTTGCACACTGGCAGCTGGAGGTGCCAGGCTCATCTGGCAATTCCAAGGCCTTGGTCTCAGCAAAGGGTGTCTGTCTGAATGGGAAGTGTTTTTCTAATCTTTATAAAACAGTACTGATGGCCTCCTTTGCTTTGATATCAGTCTTTTATTGGTTTTGCAGTGTATTAAACACTACTTGTTAAAGTTGAATGTCTCAATATAATACTATAAAAAAAGTTTCTTGCCTAGCATCTGGTTGAAAAAGAGGTGCCATACATGAAAATGGCACTGAGAGGCATCTCATTGCAGAGCTTTCACTTACTACACTAAATTAGAAATCAARTTATAAAGCATGCAAATCACTGAAGTGGTAGTTTTGGAGGTTTACAGTGTAGTGGGCTGATAATTAAGCAGTGTTCTTAGTGGCTATGACTGTTTTTGCTCAGAACTGGGGTTGTAAAATCAGCAGCAGATTTGAAAATTGGGAAAATACCTTAGTTGTGTATCCATTTCTGTTTGTTTTTGTTCGAGTCCAAAATGAGTGGGTTTTATACTAYAACAAGCAGTTGGGTTTTCATCTCTGAATGGCAGAGGAGGTGTTTTGCTCTATTTTCTTGTCCCCAGAGCATACTGGGTAGCTGAGCCTTGGCTTAACGTTGKTCTTGGCTAAATAGTGGCTTTGTCTTTATGGGACATTTCTTTCATCAGCTGCATGGATTCAAGAATAAGCTTCTCACGCCCTAGAATCATAGTATTRTAGAATATGCTGTGTTGGAAGGGACCAACTGRGATGACTGAGTCCATCCTAGCCCTGCACAGGACACCCCAAGAATCACATCATGTGCCTGACACTGCTCTCCAAATGCTTCTTGAGCTCTGTCAGGTTTGGCCCTCTGCCACTTCTCTGGGGGGCTCTATTGCAGTGCTCTGGGTAGAAAACCTTTTCCTGATGYCCAGCCTAAACCTCCACTGATGCAGTTTCATGCCCTTTCCTTGAGTCCTGTCACTGGTCACAAGGGGTGAGATCAGCAGTGCCTGCCCCTTCTCTTCCCCTCATGAGGAAGCTGTAACTGCAGTGAGGTTTTGCAGTGAGGTTTCCCCTCAGTCTCCTCTTCTCCAGGCTGAACACACCAAGTGACCTCAGCCACTCCTCATAGGGCTGCCTTYCCCCTTTTGACCCTTCACCATCCTCGTTGCCCTCCTTTGAACACTCTCRTAGMTTTATATCCTTCTTAYATTGTGGCACCCAGAACTGCCCCCAGCACTCGAGGTGAGGCTGCCCCAGCCCAGAGCAGAGCAGGACAATCCCCTGCCCTGCCTGGCTGGGGATGCTGTGCCTGATGCCCCCCAGGACAAGGCTGGCCCTCCWGGCTGCCAGGGCACACAGCTGCTGTCCCAGGCCACTTTGTTTTGGGAGAGCAGAGTTACAAAGTGATCTGTGGGAGGATGAAAGAAAAGGCTATGCCAGCTTTTTGGTTATTATCAGCTAGATTTTAATCAGGAAGAAGCTGTGTGAAGTAGGGAACATGTGCCACTTTGCTTGGCTAAGTACAGAATCTGCACCATTGTTCCCAAGCAGGCACCTCATTTAGGTGCTCTAAAACATGGTGGACAATCAGAGCTCTTTTCTTTGGAGAATTTGAAAAAACTTCATAAGAAAGGTGTAGTTCTGATCACAGGCAAGCAAGAGATCTGTATCAACCCTCTCGTCATAAGGATGTTCACAGGAGCTTCTCTGGGTGAAGGAGTTACCTCTAGAATCTTCCTGAAGGCAGGAGTTATAGATGTTACTGGTAACTATAGTTACACATAYCTCCCTTCTGAAGGGAAATGCAAATAACATGTTATTTCAGAAAGCTATTGGTTGCTTTAATGAAAGAAAACCCAAAGTCAGTCTCTGCATTTTTATACATATTACTTTTTTTTGTTCTGCAAATTTTTGCTCAGGCTGAAGAGAAATTTCTATGAATCCAGATTACAAAATCTGTGTTATATAATGCCTTGGATCTCCACAACCAGTGTAATTATGGCAGTAGTTTTTAGGCAGTTGTTTTTCTGAGTAAGTACATTTCTCATAGTAGGTTCTCTTAGCAATAATTTTGAGAAGGAAAATTCACACAAGCTATGATTCTTGACTGATATGAGGAAGTCAGTTCAGCTGAAACCCTACAGAAAAAAGCAATACTTGAATTCTTACAAAAGCCAAATATTTTACTCAGCCAGGACACCATRATTACAGTAAATAGAATGGTTAAGGAGGATCATAATATAAAYTCTGAATTTCAGCAAATGCAAATAAAACACAATTCCCCTAAAGTACAACGTCAAAATCGGAGAAGTTTGTATGTCCAAGTTACAAAATCTCCATCCTCCAGACTGGTACATGAAGGAGAAGTGGGAAGGCACTGAAACAGTAAATGTGAGTCCGCTTGCTTGCTTCTCAAGCAGTCCCAATAACAACACTAATAATGGCTCATGAGTCACAACTATTGTGCTCCTTATAAGCTGATGTTCATGTTTCTGCACAAATATTGAAAACATTTATCAGTTGAAAGCATTTATTGCAGCTGCYTGTGGTTTCAGAACTAGAAGAGGGTCTTTTGTAGAGGCATATTTGGACCTTTTTGAAAGGCCCTCTCTTCTTATTTGCTTCTTCTTCCTTTTTCAGAAATACTCCACCATATTTCTCCTTTGGCCCCAATGTAATTGGGGAATTTTTTCTGTGTCCTTTTGGGGGTGCAGAAGCAGGCTTTAAATCCACAGAAAGGAAAAGAATTATTGCTACCAGTATTATACATATCATGCCCCACACTAAACACCATGTTTTGAGTGTTGTTTCTCAGTGGTAGTTRCATGTATTTTGTAAATTACAGAACAATACTGCTTACATTCTGTTATTTATTTACTAACTGATCACTTGACTAACAGTATATGCATCCTGCATGTACTCTCTTAAAGAATGGAAAGAAACCTCTGAAGTGATTTCTCCTGCTCATGCTTTTAATTGCCCAAAGTTCAAACTTTTGGGTATATTTTCCATGGTTTGACTTTTCAGTTTCAGAATCACCCCTTTTTCTGAGCTGTATTTTCTTTTTAAATCATCTCACTGAAATTGTGCATTTTTCAAGACACTGAGAGTGTCTTATCCCATTTGTACCTAGATAGAATGAGCACTTAAGTTTCTTAAACAAACTGAATTAGCTTAAACATCTAGCTCATTACCTCTCCAACTGCTGTAGGATTTTAGCTTTCTCAGCTTACCGAGTTTGTTGAATTATACATGTTTCTATTTACAGACAAAATAATTGGAAGAGTGACCATGGATCTGCAGGAACGAGGGATTCATTTTTCAGTCATTTATACTGCAGCAAGACCTTCAAGGGTGAGTAATTGTCAGTGCCTACAACCGTCAGATTTTTATCATCCAATAGCTTAATGTTTACAGGAGAAGTCTGTAGATTATTTTCAAGATTATACAGAGAAGCAATCTATATTATATGAGGTTTTGACCAGAAATGATTGCATGAATTTTCATATATGATAGCTATATCACATAACTATTGATGTTTTACTGTTCTAGGAGACTATAAATTTGCCTTTGTCCCATTACTGTTTTTAAGAACTGTAAGTTAATTTTTTTTTTTCAGTTTAACTCTGGTGGTTTTGTAGTGAGTTCTATGAGGAACATTATCAAACTTCCTAGTGTGGCTGGTTAATATAGACAGAGTGCTATTAATTAACTGAAGGCTACTAAAGTATCCATTTAAGAATTAATTGGTTTAATTTCTTTTAAGCAATACTTGGTATTTACAACTGCAAGGTTAAGTTTTCACCCTTGCTGATAGTCAGAATATAATTTGTAAATCACATTGTATCACATTAAATAACAATGCAGGATAGTTATTTATGCAGAGTTATCTTTTTGTATGACATACAGGTTACAATCAAAAAATATGAAATTTTAAATTTGAATGTGAATAAATAGGAGAAAGTCTTGCCTTGAGAAAAAAAAAAGAATTCCCATTAAGAAGAGGAACATTTGATGGATGGGCTGAATCCTAAAAAATGCAACTTTGAAAGAAACATGTCTATCTGTTTCAGAGGTAACACAATCTGAGCTCCATATATTGTAATGGACTCATAGAATCATTAAGATTGGAAAAGATCTCCAAGATCATTGAATCCAACCTTTGACTGATCACCATCATGTCAACTAAACCAGAGCACTAAGTGCCACATCCAGTAATTTCTTGAGGACTTCCAGGGATGGTGACTCCACCACCTTCCTGGACAGTCTTTTTCAGTGCTTGACAGCCCTTTCAGGGAATAAATTAATCCTGATGTCCCACCTGAACCTCCCCTGGTGCAGCTTGAGGCCATTTCCTCTTGTCGTCTTGCTGGCTGCCTGGAAGAAGAGGCTGATCCCACCTGGCCACAACCTCCTTTCAGGCACTGGGGAAATGATGAGATCCCCTGAGCCTCCTCCTGTCCTGGCTGAAACCCCCAGCTCCCTCAGCCCCTCYTCATGTGGCTCGCTCCTTACACCCTAACCCAGCTCCTTTGCCCTCTCTGGACACACTGCAGCCCCACAATGTCTGTCTTTTTGTTGTGAGGGGCCAGAGCTGGACAGAGCCCTTGAGGTGTGACCTCACCAGTGCTGAGAACAGGAGAACAATCCCTGCCCTGGCCCTTCTTGGCCACCTGGGCACGCCCTGGATCATGTTCAGCTGCTGTCAACCAACACAGCTGGGTCCTCCGTACTCACACAGACTCGTGAGTGTCCAGGTGGCACAGTGGGTCACTCATTGCTCCCTCTTGGATTTTGCAGGGCTCCTATTCTGCTCCCAGACCTTGTCTAACAGCTCAGCATGTTGCTCTGTGGATAACCAGTCTTGCTGTTAAAGACTGAGGCAAAGAAAGTACTAGTACCTCAGCCTTTTCCTGGTACTTGGTTACAAAATTCCCCCCTTCCCCACATCCAAGGAGAGAATTTACTTAGCTCTCCTTTTTTTGTTAATTTATTTATAAAAACGCTTTTTATTATCTCTCACAGCAGTTGCCAGATTGAGTTCTAGCTGAGTTTTCAACTTTGTAATTTTCTCTCTACATGGCCTAACAGCACCCTTCTGCTCTCCCTGAGCTGCCTGCCCCTTCTTGGAAAGGTCATCAACGCTTTTTTTTTTCCCCTCTGATTTCCAGTGAGAGCTCCCAGTTCAGCCAAGCAGGTCTTCTTCTCTCATCAGCTTGTCTTCTGGCACATGGGGATGGCCTGTTTCTGTGCTTTTAAGATTTCTTTCTTAAAGTGTGTCTAGCTCTCCTGGACTCCTTTGTTATTAAGGACTGTCCAAGGTAGACGTTTTATTGACCCCCTTCCTCACTTCACCAAGGATTGTGAACTCTCTCATTTTGGGGTCGCTATGCCCAGGGCAGCCTCCAAGCACCACGTCTCCCACCAGCCCTTCTCTGTTCATAAACAGCAGGTCCAGCAGGGCACTGTCCCTGTAGGCTCTGTCATCAGGTGTGTCAGGAATTTCTCTCCTCACGCTCCAGAAACCTCCTGGACTGCCTCTTCACGGTGTTGAATTTCCAGCAGACATCTGGCAAGTTCAAGTCTCCCACAAGAGCAAGGGCTAGCGATCATGAAACATCAGCCAGTTGCTTATAGAATATTTCACGTGCTTTTCCTTGGTTTAGGCAACATGAAAGACATTTGTGTGATTGTCTAGATCTAACCTGAGAAGTCCCAACAGGATCTTGAGAGGCTGGAAGGTTCTCAAGAGATAGCACAATGAAAAATGGACTGCTTTTCTTATTACAAGAATAAAACCTAGAAAACCTGTGTTCAGTGGGTGCAGAGGGAAGTCCCTTTATTTTATCCAAGAGAAGAGTAAGAGGCCACTTAAATGGACTTAATAAATGTTCTTTAAGTGGATGAGCCCCTCAAAGGTGTTCYGTGCTCTTCTGAAAATAGTGTGGGGTTTTGTGTGGAGGCAGGATCTTGAACCTCTGACTAATGCAAAAAGGTGATCACAGTACTCAAGGCTCTGGGGCAAAGGCTAATTCTACTGACGAAAAGCAAGGATTTTCTTCAAAAATTCACCCTGGAAAATTAACTTCCAGAGACTGGATTTTGGAGATCAAACTTTGAAAAAAACCCAGTAGCATGAGGAAGCAAGCTCACATTGCTATTCTGTGTACTGTGTGTTTTTTGTGGCAAAGGAGAGAATATTAGTCCAGAACTTGTGATCTGCCTTTTCTTGTATTTATTTTTTTAACAAAGACCCAAAATAAAAATAAAATTTATTTTGTTATTGTGGCCATTATGGTTTGAAATCAAAGGCACATGGGCATTCTTAGATGAAAATTGCTAAGAATGGAATGAAAAATATTTTTAATCAATGAAAAATTGGAATTAAGAGAAGGAATTTTTTTTACCAATTTAAAAAAGATTTTAAATGTATGCATATTTCAACAGGCTTTCCAARTTAAAGTAACTAAGTTTGAGCAGCTGAAGCACTTTTAAATAATTAAAACAATGTATTTTAAGATGTTCTACATTTTTAAAACAAAAGCAATTTAAACTTTTCTTAAGTATAAATTTAATACTTTATAAAACCATTTTAAGCATTTTTGGCCCCTCACAATAACTTTAAGTTATTTCAGTGCATACAAGGTTATCAGCTTCTGCACAGAGCTTGAAAAGCCAAAGCAGAATGTACTTTTGAGGGCTCATCACTCTGTGTATTTGCATATAACCTCTCCTTGGTATGGATTGCATATCTTTGGCTGTGCTTGAACTGCAGAAGGTATGAACTGTTTGGTAACTGTAAATGAAAATACTGAATCCCTTTGCTTAAACTATAAAGACTATAGTTCATGATGTAGAACTTACAAGATCATTCCCCAGTGATAGCCAGGATCAATATAAGAAGTAAAAAATCAATATATATGAGAAGTTTAATAACAATGAGAGTGATTTTCAAAAGCACTATGTAAACTGTATAGCTATCATTCACTATGGAAGATTTTGCATTCACTCGTGGTCTTATTCTCAGTGATGAAGGAAATTAGCTTTAGTATTGAACTTTTTTTAAAAAGTAATCTCCTTCTAGTAAGGTAAATTAATTTTTCACAATAAAGCTCCCAAAAGATGATGGTTTTGGGATGCTTATTTTCTGAAAACTCTACCTCCTTGCTCTTGAGCTGTTTGTAGCTTAATAACACCACTATGTCATATTCGTTTGTTCTTCCACTGCCTCAAGCAGAAAAAAATAAATGTGAGAAATTCATACATTAGAAGAGGTTCCAGACTGGTATTGGCGTCACAGAAAATGAATTAATGAGCAGAACTCACCTATGGTTGAGCATTTTTTCTGATTTGATGAGCAAGAGCTGTTTGGTTTAGTCAGTGCAGACACAGATGCCTTTAGGCTGTTATAATTATCAGTTCGTTACCCCAGTGCAGGATGGAGATTTGCTCAGGCTGGTTGGTTCTTGTTCTGCTCCAGTTTCAACATGATTGGAGGGCTMGAGCACCTCTTCTACGAGGAAAGGCTAAGGGAATCAGGATTGCTCAGCCTGGGGAAGAGGGAGCTTCAAGGTGAACTAATTGCTGGCCTTCCATTACCTGAAGGAAACCCACAGGAAAGCTGGAGAGAGGCTTTCTTACAAGAGGGTGTAGTTGTAGGAAAAAGGAATGGTTTTAAACTGAAAGAGAGTAGGTTTAGATTCRATATAAGGAAGAAATTCTTCACTGTGAGGGTGGTGAGGCCCTGAAACAGGCCAATGCCCCATCCCTAGAAGTGTTCAAGGCCAGGCTGGATAAGACCCTTAGCAACCTGCTCTAGAGGAAGGTGCCCCTGCAAGGGGCTTGGAACTAGATGATCTTTATGTGCCTTTTAATTCAAGGTGATGGTTCTGTGATTTGAAGCTCGAAGACAGAATTAAGACTCTGAAAGGGACATCACTTGGTGACCGATTTGAAATGGTTTCACTAACCAGCTGATGATTCCTCCCACCATCTCATAAAGGAGCTACCTTCCTCCAACAAGGCAACTTCTGAGTCTTGTGGCTCATGTTTTGAAATGCTTTGCCTTGTAGGTCTGGCTGAGTTAGGATGAGTTGGGATCTCTCTGGCTGAGTGATTTGTATCACCTAATTCTGGGCAAGTGAGGTCTATATGTCTATATCTGTAGTCATCCACCAGGGTTCTCTTTACAATCAAGGGTTTTTAGGTTATGATCCTCCAGACTGTTTTGTAGGAGATGGCTGCAGGATGAGATGAAGCTCACCCTTAAAGGCAGTCATCATGCTTAAGTTAGATCTTGACATGTACATATAGTCAGACAACTCTCACTCAATATTTCTCATGTTTTTTTCAATTAAAAACCAGACACTTATCTCAAGATATGAGGAGTGTCTGGCCAAGACTTTCCTTCCCTTTGAAAATCATTTCATATCTTATTTTTCTTCATGAGAACCAAACCCCTCTGCAGCCCTTTTTCTACTCTTTCATCAGGAGTTCTCATGCTTATATGAATTTCTGTGTTCTTGAGGAGTTTGGTCATGGTCACCTCTCTGCTTTCTTCTGGTTAGCTCTCTGGCTTATGGTTGTAATGCATATTTTTACCTTGCTGTTGTAATTGGAGAGGTTAAAAAGGATGCAATGATATAAAGACAGATATGCTTCAAATCATAAATCTTAACAAGTTCCCCATCCTTCTGATACTCACAGGTGTCCCTGTAACATTTTACTAGTTTTCTTCTGAAACTGCAAGACAGTTTTATAGTTGTTATCTTTTCTCAGTGAGATTGAATGCTGAGGGACCACATACTGCTAAAAGGAGATTTATGGCTACATTCCAGCTGATACTCATTTTGTTGACTCCACTTTTTACAGATGCTTTGTGAAATGCTGTTTAAATTTTCTGTACTGCTTCCACATTTTCCGAGTGCTTCAGTTACCATCAGCTTTGGACTCCATTCTACAAGCTGTCGGCTCTAGTTGGTGTTTCTGTGTGTTGAGTCTTTGATGCCACTCAGAGCCAAGCAAGAGTTACAGAAACTTTTTACAGTCAGAAGTAACATTGGAATCTGTCACACAAATGGTTACTTTTGACACTTAAAAAGTGTCTCTTGGGGATATCTTSAGGTGCTGTTGTTGTGCACTGCAGCTGAAAGGAATAAGAAAAGTTTTCATCTGCTTTGATAAGTGCTTGTGGTTATGTTTTCTTTGTTTCTGCCTTCCATCTAACACATTTTAAAATGCATCATATTTTGCTCTGCTGCATCTTCTACTTACATCCAGCTCCCTTTGTTTTGTTGACTATTCAGTTTACCACTCCAAGGAGGCTAAATGCTGCATCAGCCACCCCATTGGCTTCACAGCTTCTGGCTAATGGAATGCTTTTGACCATTTAATATACTCAAACTTTACATAACATGAGCTTTCCCATGAATAAACATTAGGAAAATGCTTATAATGCCATTTGAGGAGCTGGGGCGTAGACTAAATATCCTCACACATCCTTGAGTACAGGAATTGCCTTATTCATTTAGTCTTTATTTATACAGTTGAAGGAGCAACTGTAGTTTGACACAGTATAATAGAGCATTGGTGTTTCCAGCCTAAAAGAAAAAAAACAGGAATTCCTTATCCTTTGGTCCTCTCCTCTCCCCACTTAATGAATGCTATTATAATAAAACATAAACTTGTACGTGAAGAAAGTACATTTGATTATTTTCTAGCAAACAGTTTTGAGAATTTTTTTTTCTGACAGAGGTAGAGTATTTTTTAATAACTACAAAAGAACTGCTTGAGGCGGGTTGAAGCCAGTTAGTTGTCATTCTAGAGGAACAAACATTTAGCCAAATTAGTTTCAAAATTGAGTGATGAAAATGTGAGAGATTCTTGTTAGCAATTCTGTATGATTCATTCAATGTGTTAGTGAGGAATTCAGAGAAGTAACTAGTGTTTTGCCTTTAACTCTAGACTTTGCACCAGAGCAAGTTGATTCACTTACTTTAAACATTTTTGCAACTTTAGCTAACATTTTATATTTGTATATATATATGTTTATGCATTTCACTGCTCAATAAAGGGTAGCATGGAGCTAAACTATTATTGTTATCTGATCAAAACAGCTTTGTTATTTTCAGGTGCTAAGTTTTTACAGTATAGGTGAACCCATAGATGTATAGATGTTCCATATGGATCAAATCAGAAAGTTGTATTTATTTTGCTTTTAAAACTAAGGACTAAGAAAACTGGGGTGGAGTAGGTATGGAGGGAGAAGGACACAGGTAAGAATGAATTATGTCTTAGGAATAAAATTTACCATAAATTGGTAAAATGCTGGCATAAAAGTTGCAATGAGTATTCTAAAATATACAGTCATATATAAGCAGAAGTCATAAAAGTAATAATGCAGAATGAAATTAAAGTATATGGGTAAAATAGGATAGATTGAATGGAATGTGTAACTGTAAACAAGCATATTTATATGACACGTTGGTAGGCATACTAAATACTTTCTAGAAGGAGAATGCCTAGGTAAAAAAAGTATTGGAGTGACAGAATAGAGCTGTAAACGACTGATGTTGTGTCTTAAAGTAATTTTGGATTCCAGGGGACAAAGATAAATATTCTGAGAATCCTGGAGTCCTATTCTAAGAACAGTCTTTGAAGACTAAGGTTGAATGCCATATCCTAGTGATATCTCTCAAACATAAAGGTTAAAAATAAACCGTCTGTCTCTGATTTGATAAATTACCCAATAATCTCCTCTGATTATGTTGATTGACACTGCTTATATCTGGAATACAAACTGCTTCAACGCAACATAATAAAAGGTCAAATAATGTGTCAACAAAGCATTTTTCCCCTAACCCACCTCCCTACATGGGAGGGGAGTTAGGGGAAAAATGCTTTGTTAACATATTATTTAACCTTTTAATCTGTCATAATCAACAGAGTGAAAGAGGTGAGGCTATTAAAAGTAATAGTCACACTTCAAAAAGTATAGTCCTGTATGATACAGAAAATTAAAATAAATATAAATTCCTGCAAATTTAATGCAGCATCATATGGCAGACCTAAAGAGATTCAGAGGAATAATGTGCACAAGACCCAAAAACTATTCATAAAAACACATTAGATAGGAATTCTTTCAGAGAGTAATGGATCTAATGAAAAAGAGGAGTGCAGAAAAATGAGTAACAATGCAAAGCCAAATGGCCTTTGTGTTGATCTTTGCTGTGGTAGAACATAAAGAAGCTCTCACTTCAAACACTCTTTCAATAGTCATTGAGCCTCAAAACATTTTGCTGCTACTCCGTTAGCAATAGAAGAGATTTCAGAATAAATAAATAAAATTAATTGTGTCGTATCATCAAGGTCATTTATTATTCACCTAAGTTTAAACTAAAATAATTAAATGACAAACTGTCACCATGATTTCTAATTTACTATTTTTGAATTACAAGTTCTATAATGTATATGAAAACTAAAAAATAGTTTAGTCTTCACCTCAAGTGCGACATGGTGCTTGAAAAGAGGCTCCATATGTCTGGAGAAATACTTCCAGGAAACCTGCCTTCCATACTGACAATAAATGGTTGAAACTGTAGTCATAAATATGTGGATCTATGAAGAAAATACAATGTGGTTTCAGTGCTCTAAGAGGCATAGGATGTGCAAGTAAAAGTGACTGTGTTGCTAAAGTAAAAAGGGTAAAAAAGTAAAATCCTTAGAGATTAGCAGAAGTAAAATCTTTAAAGGTAGGAAACGAAGGATAAAAATAAAGGATTCATGTTCTCAGTGGGGAGTATTTGCCAGTGGAACTCTGTGGGGATTGATGTTGATGCCTGTGCTGTTCAGCAGAGTCATTAGTATGGAAAGGGAGCTGAAATCCAAAGTGCCAAAGTTTGCTGATGTACTGACAGGTTGGAGAAACCACTCACAGCACTGCATTACTGAGTGATGAAAAGACAGATACAATCCAGCCTGAAGAAAAGTAACATGTAGGAAAACCTTAAATATGCATATTACACTGTAGTGAGTGGCTGCTATTTCTCAGAAGAGGAATTGCAGTACAGACGTGGGTAGATCTCTTGGAACATCCCAGCAGTCAGCAGTAGGATGAATAGCAAGCAGAGTGTTGGAAAGGAGGAGGGCAAAGCAGCATCAATTCACTAAGCCCTTACTGAGTACAAGTCTGCCAGTGGAATAGTGCATGTGGCTCTGGCCAACCCATCTCCAAAGGATAAACTAAACCCACAAGATTAAAATACTTCAGCTAGGAAAAGTGAGAGCAATTCAAGAGGGAAATAATAAATAAAACTGCCAATTGATTGCATGGACAGGCGGAACAGGAAATATTACTTGTCTCTGAAAAATATTCATGACAATCACCACTCAGATCATAACATGGAATTCAGGGGTGCCAAAGCCCTTTAAAGAAAAAAGTGAACTATTTTTGGATGACAAAAGCACACAGATTTCAGTGATTACATAAACTAATGGAAGAAAGATAGGAAGGATGGATGGAAAGAGGTCCTATTTACATGTGTTCATTCAAATGCAATCCTCAGCCCTGAAGGTTTCTAACCCAAAGATTACAGAACTCAAAGAGGGCATCCTAGGACAAGTATTGTTTGTATTTACTCTTTCCTTATCTCAGCTGCCAGTTACTATTAGGAGCTCTGGCTGTGAGCTAGGTGGACCTTTGCCCTCACACAGTTTAGCTGGTCTCATGTCTTGGCAGTGGAAGCTTGGGATATTGACATAGCATTTCTCTGGAACAGGAGTGTGAAAGTAATATGTAACTTATTTAACTAAAGGCCAAGAGCCAGAAGAGGCAGCCAACAGAATAAGCAAAGCTCCACTATAAGAAGCTCACGGACTTTCCTCCTCATGCTCGCCTATTAGGTTGTTGTAGAACTGCCACTTCTGGAAATGAAAATAATTGCCACATCATAAAAAAAAGCCTACTGCGTGCAAATCATTGTTCTGCCGTCAACCAGGAAACCCATAAGGAGAAGTGACTGTGTCAGATGGAAATTGGGTAGGTGGCAGCTCAAGCTTGGTGCAGTCTTCCCTACTTTCAGTACAGTGAAACAGGCTGGATTCTCAAGTTCCTTGTGATTAAGCATCTGCAAATTGCCTCTGGGAGCTCTGAACCTTTTCCCTGTTCATTGCTACTGGGGAGCACAGAGACTTGGGTCTTCAGTGCATTCTCCAGCCACCAAAGCTCATTGGCATGATCTTTTTCACAGGGAGATACACGTTCCCATTTTAGGCAAGCACAGGGTTAGAAGTGGGAAACAATTACATCTACCCAGAGGATGACCAAGTATGTGAATCCCCCCCAGGGATACCTGGAGCTGAAAAGCCAGGAGCTGGGAGGTGTGTGGCTGTGTGGTTGGGTGGCCTCTGCATGTGATCAGAGCAAGCCTTACCCTAAATATCTACCTGCAGTATTTCTTGTCTTCCTTCCGTCCTTAGGAAATTAAACTAAAGCTTGTAAAAGAAAAAGCTGGTGCAATCACAGGGATGCCCCATGCACTGAAAAAACCATTTGTATCCTGTATCATTTGTTTTGTGCTTCAGCCTCTATTGTCTGTGCTAGAGAAATAGCTGTTAGAGGAACAATGCAGATCACATATTCTGGGAAATGGGAGATCTGATGGCAGAATAACAAAGCCCTAAGTTTTAATGCATCCAGTCTGTAATACAGTTAGAACTAGTTAGAAGAATCCTGGATTATTTAATTTTAGTTTCAAGTGAAATTTCTTATTCTTTCTTTTCACTTTATAAAAATTTCTGAAAAAAAATATTTTCTATATGTAGTGCCACAGAAAGTTTTGATTTTGGAAGTCAGTGTTCTGTAGTAGGAAGACATTTTGTTGTGAAGTTCTAGATCTGCTATATTTATGCATGTAGCTGCTGTGTTTTTCTCTAATTTTGAACTCTTACCCTGAATGTGATTCCCTGGAGTATTAGACTGTSCAAAGCCATCAACTAATGATTTTCTGCCATTTGGAAAGGTAAAGAGGGGCCATCATTATTCATACATAGTCACTGTGTATACAAAAAATAGAATCATTAAGGTTGGAAAGGACCTCTAAGATCACTGAGTCCAACTGCCAAACTATGCAGCCTTTTAAACACCTAAGTACAGCATGCATGCCTCTAAAGTTAGGATAAAGAATGATAATTTCTTAATGGAATTTTCAAACATATTTATGATTTTAGCAGAGGACTGTGTCTTTCTTTTAGGGAYGGGTATTGAAATGTTCTCTCTAAAAGTTACTTTTATTAAAGTTTAAGTAACTTTAAAAAGTTACTTTCATTAAATAATGAAAGGCTTTTCCATAAAACTCTCGAACCTGGAATTGCATGCAAGTCTCTTTTCAAAGTCTGTACATTAGAGCACTAAGCATACAAAGCTAAGGAATAGCCAGGGTGTTAATAAAAGGTTAACAGAATGTTAATGTACTATTTTGGTATTGAAACACAGAGCTTACTTCTTTCTGAGGACTGTATTACCCATTCCTGCTAGATGACCACTTTAAATTGAAACCTATTTGAGTTTACTACTAATACATTATATATTTCTTTTTAGAAAGTTGTCTAACTAGAAACTAACTAGTCTAACTAGAAAATAGACTGATCAAAGAAAGCTGTGGTACTAACATCCTTTTAGGAAATAGTCCTGTGTGGTCAGACCCCTGTACAGTCATCTGTGCTAGCAGCACTGAGAGTACAGCAGAGCTAGAGGCAGTGTTGGGAGAGCTYTGGGACTTGCCAGTGTCCCCCTGGACTGTTTACTGGGGAAGGGAAGAGGCAGATTTGCCCWGCATGAGGATGACCAGTCATTTTTTCTTCTGAGATCCCACCTAGTATGTTCTGACCCATGCAGGCCTGCAACTCCCTCCAGCCTCACACAGGAGACTCTGGCATTGAGTTGCTTCATTAGTGTCACTGGTAGACCAGTAAAAAGGCAAGAAACTAATCCCTTTCCTGACAAAATGTCACAGACATATTTTTTAATTTGTTGATGGAAGAATTACTTTGATGGAAGCTGTACGTAAAGTGATGCCTGACATCAAATTTGATATTACACGGCATATTTTGTTCTTGTTCTGTCTTTTCTATTTTATGAAAACCTCAATGTTTACAATTTTATTGAAACACTGCAACTATTATTCTGTGACTTGATTTTTTATTTAGACTAAGTGATTGAGTGATTTCCTAGATTGATATTTAATGAATCAGAAGAAGCACATTCTACTTTTTAGTGCACCACAGTATGAAGGCTAAACCTCAGTTATTTTAACAGCTAGATTTCTYTTCTTCTGGGACTTTCAGCCAAATCACTTGGAATCAGCCAAATCACTTGGAAAATTCTGCAACAGAACAGAGTGTTTCTTGCCTTATGTTGAGCTGAACTGTTGGAAGGTCAATGTCGGATTCTGCTGTGCTTTATTGCTGTTAAAARCTCCTTCCTTCTCCCCAGTAGGGGAATTTTTAGGTTCCTTTCCTTATGAACCTAAAAATATTCCTTGTTCCTTATCCTCAGTTCTCAGGATCTGAACTTCCAGCAGGAGTTACTGTCTGTGGTTGAACCAAATTCCCAGCCAGGCTTGCCATTACCTGGCATTGAATCCTGGATATGATGTAAGAGCAGCAATAGGCATCAAGCTGCAAAAGCAATCCCACAAGAATGGTGGAATGAAGTTGCTGTTTGTTTTCTAACAAGCCTCACCTTATAAATTTCCATTTTCCAAAGTTTCGTATCAAAGCATGCTGACAAGGATCCATAACTAGCAGACACAGAGGTCGTAGTTCCACCTAACTGCTGGGAAAGATTTCATGCTTTGGTCTCATTTTGGTTTATTTGATGGGCTAGAGACTGGTGGGAGATAAAGGAAATTATGAAATTTTGGTTGATGACATTGGCTGGAATATTTAACTAGGTTTTGGTGGAAACACATCTGTTTTGAGAAAAACTTGGAAGAGGAAGAAAGGTTTGTCAAGAGGGAAGCATGGAAATCTTAAAAAAAAGCATGGATATTATTTCTAAGATCAGTTTTGTCTAGACTTTCTGATGTGGATTCCATTTATGTATATACACCTTCTAGCTTCCATATCCTACTGTCAGAAAAATTATATGCATATTAAGTGCAAGAAAGCAGAGTAGAAATTAAAAACCTTTCAATAGATTTTCTGTGAAAAAATGCTTGTTTTAACTTCCCTGTCAAAAGATCCAGTTTGCTAGATTTATTGGCCAGTTTTGCAGATTAGTCCTCCGAAGTCCTGCAGGATCCAAATATTAAGTAGAGAAAGGGAAAATTTTAAGGGTCTTCAGATTTTTAATTTCCCTGTGACTAGCCTACATCTGGGACAAACAGTGCTGGCAAGTCTCCCAGCACTGTGAGTAACACACTTTGGCTCCTGTCTGCATTTTTCAATTAAGTGACCCACCAGACCCCTGTGTAACCTCTGTCCAACTCTCACTGCATATCCGTTCCATTTTATTGCAGCAGACACTCCTCCATCCTTTTTCACATCTCCCATAGCAACTTGAATTTTGCATATGGACATAAGAAAGGGGGGAAAAAGCAACCGGTTGGAAGTGGGTATTCCCCTAGCAGTCTAAAAATTATGCAAAATCTGTAGCTTCTTTTATCTCTGTGGCAGAATTGCCTGAAACAGGGCCCAAAATCTAATGCTCAGCCTGGGGACATTGGCATCAGCAAATAGTTCTTGAATGATACATMTGGTAGATTCCTTTCAGGAATAATTTTGTTTTACAAGGCAAGTTCTTAATATATTTTTTCTCTCTTTTGTATATTGCTTGCAAAATCTGATTTACTTAAAAGGGGTAAGTAAGTACTAACACTTTTGAAGATGACCAATACATTGTTTTCATTGAAGTAATTGTGTTTGGGTTATTTGTCCTAACTGAGATTTAAGGTGGCGAATTAAGTGTAGTAACTCCTTCCAGCTGCTATTCCAGCTTATGTTCTGTTTTACTTTCTAAAATCAGGATATTTTTGTAGAAAAATACTACTYTTTCTTAGGGTAGATGAAAAAGTTTGGTATAAAAATACATTGAAAATTGTAGCAAGAAAATAACAGGAAAGATACATTTCTTCAGAAGATGGGGACTGCATTTACAGATGTTCTTGTATGTTCCATACGTTACCTGATTTTAAAGCCTTTCAAGTGGAATTGAATTGAAGTTTTCTCAAGTGCTGCATCCCAGCACCTTGCTCTGCTCTGGGTTCTGTAGCTTGCATGGTCCCTGCTAACTCTTGTCTCTGCACAGTGTTGGTGACACAGAGTAGTTCCATTCTCTGTAAATGACAGCCAAGAGATCTTTCATCCATCCCAGTGYTGCTACAGGACAGGCCTGTAAAGAAGCAGATCTAGCCATGAATATGTGAGCTGATCCTGCAGATCATGTTTATGCATGGATGGGTTTGGCCACTGAACTGAGCAGTGTAGTAAATACTGTGGTTTTGTTGTCTCTTCTAACAGAAGGTCTTGAAATGCTTGCTCATGACTTGGTAATCTCCACAAGTCACAGCAGTTCTATCAATTATAAAAGAGAACATTRTGTTTTACAGTGAGATCATTATCTCTTGCTGTAAGACATTCATTTTGACTTTAACATTCATGTCCCAGTCTTGTTTTTGTGAAAAACTCTGAGAGATGCAGAACACCAAGCACGAGCTGAGTGTCAGTTGCCAAGCCATTTGGCTTGCTGCTAGAAGTGTGYATGGTTCAAGAGGGAAGCCATCAGATACTAATGTGAGACATTAAGTTTGGTTTTATATATGCAAGGCACTACAATGATCATAATCACTGTTAATAAATGAATGCACATTTCTGTGCATTCTTTTTTACCTGCTTCATAAGAGTAATCATAGAGATTGGAAAGAGAGGTCAAGGATTCTTCTGGGAAAAATATCAATATGGTATTGAAATTTATTCTGATGTCTTGCTTAGGCTTACAGTTGCAGTACAAATACATAAAATAGGGTTGGAAGGGATCCTAAAAATCATCCAGTTCCAATCCCCATGTAATGGGCAGAGGCACCTTCAAGTAGACCAGGTTGCTCTAAGTCCTGTTCAACCTGGCCTTAAACACTTCCAGGTCTGAGGCAGCCACAAGTCAGCCTAGAGGGGAATTAAAAAACAAAATCCCAAAATGTTAGAAATAATAAAAATGTAGACAGTTAAAACTTCAGAAATAGAGATAATTGGTAACTCTGCTTAATGTTCTAGATTTTGACAGCTTAAAGCACTGTTATGTTACAGTCTTCCACTGACAGGTGAAAGAATGAAGTCCAATCAAATATATTTCTGTTTGCTGCATGTATGATTTTGTAAACTTGACACCATAAAGAACATTTTTTCAGTTATGCCAAATTCKAATGCTTGCCTTTGAAATTGCTGACCTTTAGCAGTGAGATTGCCTGCRTCACAGATTCGTGATACACTATCCTTCAAGAAAATTATGTAKTAGCAGAAGCGGTCGTGATGCTATCCATTGTGAGACCATGAGGCCATATCAAATAGAGAGCATGGAGGAAAACTGATCTGTTTGTGTGGGAAGGAATATTGAAATGATAATTTCAAAAAAAGGAGTTGAAGTGTACTGATACTTGGCTGGGATGTGAATGCTGAGTGGCTTCTGATATGCCACAGCCAAACGCAGAAAGAAGCATGATCTGCCATTTTGCAGTATCCCTCTACTGAGCACATGGCAGCCTCCTAAGGTCGTTTTTTTAAAAGACATCTTGCAAAAAAAAAATTTTATTGGTCCCTGTTAAAGCAAATGAAGAAAATGCAAGCATACAGTTCTTTTGGTATCCTGTGAAAAGAATTACAGTTGGTACATGATATGTAGGTGCAGTTCCATCTATCAAACCCCAAATCCAGTTCAGATAAAAGGTATTTGTCTTTGTGGTGTTATTTTAGCAGTTGCAGCACCTGCCCTCCCTTCCTTGGACCTTGTGCTTCGTGATTTAGGGCATCATATGWGATCCAAAAAGATTCTTTGTCCTCATTTTTACAGTGTATTTTGAACTTGTCTCTACATGCATTCCCTAAATATTTTCAGGTTCTTTTCTTCATTTGTGCTATGCTGTGCAATGCTAATAAGCAATATCTGGCTCTAATACTGCACTTTTTGTTTTTAGTAGAATCCTAGAAGCTAGGATTCTTATGTRGTTTTGCAATACTAACAACTGGATTAATCAGGTTATGACTAAAATTGGAAAAATTGCCATTTGTCGTACAAATTAGGTATATACAGAGAACACATTTTAGGGCACAAAGTAGTATGGATGTGTGGACTAAACTAAGTTACAGCCTAAAAATAGAAAGGGAATGGACCCTTCTGCCTGCTCACCTCCCTCCTTGAAAGTACAGAAATATCCTTTCAACAAGAGCAGCAATCCCACAGAGAGGATGTGGTCATAAGTCTGTGCTGTTAGAAATGAAAAGGAGCAGCAAGCACCACCAGGACAGTTTTCTTATTCTTGATGKGCACACTTTAATGCAGCAATAAGAAGTCAAAAAACAAAAGATTGAAACAGAAGACACAAGCGTCTGTTGGACTGATATCCAAAAATCCCATGTTGTAACCTGTGTAAAATGTCTGTTTCTGTTGTTCATTACCATTCATCAGTTCAGCAAATGAAAGTTTCATTTTCACAGTATTTTGTGTGGTTTTCATATGTGTTTACAACTGTTTGATCTATATTTCTTTTCAAGTGTAATTTCAAATGGATAAAATGCCTCAAATCTTTTTTGTTGTCTCTAGCCACTCTGTGTTGGAAGAGCCAACAAAATTGTGGCAACAACAAAACAAGTAATTTTGGATGTAAGGTCTGTTTGCTTTGAAAAAGATTTGTATGTTGGTGTATCAAAATGTTCCCAGATCTGCTTCCTTTCTTGTTTTCAAGAGAAAYGATTCTGTATTGGAAGGCTTGAAAAACAGATCAAAGGGAAGAAGTCTTTCAGGCTACCTCTATTGCAGGTTCAGTTAGTAGTTACAACATTCCATTGTGGTCTAGAAAAATGTAAGTTCTTTGTTTTTCTTTTCTGCACATTATTTAATCAGGTCTTGCTGTTGTTCACTGCATGACTGAGRTCAAAAATGCCATTGAGAAATTCAGAGAATAAGACCATGATTCACACATCCCTCAGTTCAGGTTAGCTGAAGGAGAAGAGTGCACTGAACGACAGAATTAAATATGGTGTAATGACTGGCAACACTTCCACGATGTATTGTTCCTAAGTAATCTAATTTGATTTACAGTAACTYGGTGTAAATATAATCCATTTGTCAAGGAAGTGTCTTGTAATTTATAGTTTAGCATGAAATATATGACATCTGAGAATGATTTTGATTTTATAAGCTCATGTTTGTGCAGCAACAAAAGAAAATGTTCCTTAAACAGAGAAACAGGGACATAGTGGGGAAGCTCTCAGCTTCCCACTGCAGTTACCTGGAAGGAGCAATTGCTGTCCTCAGGTCTCCAGCGGGCCCCAGGCTGGGCTGTTTCAGAGATCTTCCTTCCAGCCTGAAGACTAAATTTTAAAGTATCTCTCTCTGATTTCAAGCATGCTTAATTCACAGAATCGTAGAATATCTGAGTTGGAAGCAGATTGAGGGATCCTGTTAATGCTCATTTCCCCAAGTTTTGGCACACCATCTCATTGCTCATCATTGGACAGCCTKGTTTTCTTCCTTTCCCCTTTCCAAGCTCATTTAAAGCTTTGTCATCAAGCCCTAGTGGCTCCTGGGCTAGAGCTCTTCTTCCCCTCTGAGACAGGTACATTCTGTCAGGTATCACTGGACCWCATGTTGAGTAAATTATCCTATGGTCAACAAATGCAATATTTTTCCACTGACACTGACCTTGGAGCCATGCATTGACCTGATGGATCTGCCTATTCCTATCAAACTAGTGAATTTCTTTTCCTCTGAAAGCCCTTCTTTCCAGGTTTGCATTCTTTTGGTTCATACGCTTTCTGAGAGAGACAAGGGAATCTGTATTTAAGAGCCTCATGGCAAAGGACTGCTCAGAGAGCAATAGAAATAAAGCTGTAGTCTTATGATTATATTTTAATAGCTTTCCTTTTATTTTAGGGTACTTTGACCGAATCCCCAAAGTTATCCCAGTCACAGTATCCAATGTAGCATTGTTTTCAGCTCTTAGCAGGTGGTTTTTAAAGCCCTCTTTAGATGATAGATGGGGCCCACATAGCAAAGTCAATAGTTAGACAGGATATAATTTAGACTTCAGCTTTTCCTCTCAGTTTGAAATAAAATGATTACGTTTCAGGAAAGTCTAAGGAAAGATTTAAAGTTTTATATCAAAAGTTGAATATTTTCTTTTGTTGTACCCTCTTCTTTTAAAGAACATGGTATTCATTTAAAATAATGCTTGTTCTGATGTATTTGAAAAGGCACTACACTGAATTAAAAAGAAATTCATAAAGTATGCATGTATGGGAGGGGAAGACTATATTCTTCACTGGAGCATTTAGTCATAGGGTTTTAATGCAGCCCATTCTGCATAATTGATAGAATGAGGTACCTGCAAAGACAAGCTGTAAATAACAGATGGCCAATAGTGTTTACAGAGCAGCYGTTCAGGTGACAAAATCTTCTGGGGCTCCTTTCCACAGGCTGGTGATAAAGTGATATTATAGTCTCTGTTTCAGACTGGAAAATGACTGACTGTCATTAAACCTGTCGTTTTACACTGGTTACAACATTTACTGTCTTTAAACCCATGAAAAGGAGCTCCACATAATTACRGTAATCCTTGTAACCTTTGTGATGCCTTTCATTTCTTGTACCCTAAAGTTATACAAGGGTAGAGACCACTTGTAGCATACAARGTTGTAAAGCTGACATGGGAATCAAAAATAGGTGGAATATTCCAGATATGAATAGAGTAAGAAGTGAGGAGTAAGATAAGAAGAGAATAAATTGTTGTGTGGTAAAGTTGCTTTAGCTGTTGATATCTGTGGGGCTGCATTACCAAGGATGCCCTGAGCACATTTTTTAAAAGCATTACCTATTAAGTAGAATTCCTGGAAATATCCTAAATATTCATGCAAATATCCTAAATTCCTGGAAATATCCTAAAAACAGATGTGTCTCTTGTAGGCTGATGTTCACTACATCACCCAAATGAGTGAAGGTCTTCTTCTTCCAGAAGCCATCAGAAGAGTCTAAAAATAAGCTTGCTGTAGCTTAGTAGACTGCTCTCATGCTTGTTAAAATGAAGMCTGCAAAAACAGTTACTGTTACTTAAGGGGAGAGTGTCCCTGAACTAGCAAGCTGAACTTTTCTCATGATGTTATTGCAGAAAAAAAAGCTAATTTCTTTCAGTATTTTCTTCTGGRAAAAAAATTCTTCTATCTGTTAGCACCGATGAATGCTACTATCTTAAGGCAACACTATCAACACTGTTTTACATTCATTTGCCTAGTATCAGTGGTGCTTATTTTCACACGTGGACAGCTGGCCTTGGGAGCCTCATTAGCCTCCACATCACCAATTAAATAGACAGTAACAACTATTGAGGTCGATTGAGGATTTAAGAACAKGTGCTCGTGGTACAGAATGGTGAAGTCTGTTTTCAACTGAAATGACTCTTACAAATGGATGAATTGTTAATGTGTTGTTATTCCAGATTTCTAGAAGAACTGATGTGGTGGCAGAATTTAGACGACAATTAATGGCTGCTGAGGAAGAAGAAAGTTCATCATATCCTCCTCTGAATGTAACCATTGGAAATGATACATGCATCCTTTTTTATGCTAGTAATTTCAGCCTCAAAGCCAACAGTTCAGTTTTAATAGATCTGACAAACGCAACATTTTTAGCACAGAATGTGGATATTTCTGCCTCTGAGTGCACAGACAGCAACACAACGTGAGTAGCATAASAAATTTCATATCATAATACATGCAATTCAGAAAAAATTCAGAAATATTATGTCAAATCAGTGMTATTTTAATTGTTTTCTTCTAAAGCATCCAAAACTTAAAAAAAAGTGTATTCTTAGAAGAAAGACGTTAAATCAAGATCACAAAAACTGTTCAGATGAGGCCTGTTAGTTTCACAATTTTTTTCTTCTTATGTTTCTTTCTTCCTTGTTTATTTGTATTTGGTCCAAACAGGTTTGCCTGTGCCTGATCTGACAATCACAAAAATCTCCACTGGCATTAATGAGACTATAATTTCATCCCCTCAGAGGGGAGTATTGCCAGTTACGAGGTAGTAACTCAGCTAGAAGTACATTAATGAAACATGATCTCTGTTTTCCTTTACTTTGAAGCACCTGCTCTTGGGTAAATAAAACCCTAGAAATATTTAGTCATATTTTTCTATGTACTGAACCTTTGCTATATGACTTTTGTAATTGCCTACTGATTTACAATATATCCCTCAAATTGAAATGTCACAATGATCTAATTAAAGCTGACTACTCTAACATTAAAAATCTGTTTCTTATTCTTAGACTGTCATTAAAATACACAAGACCAGTGAATGGAATCAGCAGCCTGGAGATTAGGTAACTTAGGATTTATTTTAAATAGATCTTTTGTGGTTTACAATGCCTGTTAATGAACTAGGAACAAAAAAAAGGGGAGAAATTAAATGAAAATATTTTTTAATTTATTATTTGCTTTCTCTTCTGAGGAGTCATGATGCAGGAAAACAACAGTACAGTCTTTATACTGGAAATATATTATTATTCTCTGGTAAAGTTCTGAAAAAATATTCTAGGCAAACATCCATACTATAAGGTACTGGTATATGCAGCTTCCTGTTTTGCTAATAGGATTGTTCCACAGTCCCCTCAGGTAAATCTAACTGTCATTTGTAAAAACTTTGAGGAGTTGAAGTCTACCTGCATGGCCAGGRCTGTATTGAGTCCTAATGTGGATTGCCAGTGCACCCTGTTAGTGCTAGCTTGTGGTTAATGAGGAGTGCAAAAAGTTTTACAGTCTTTACTCCATGCATGGTGACGAGACCATATAAAGGATCCCAAAAGAACTTGTCTTSAGGAGAGTTAGTGATGTGTTTGGAGTGGTATTCAGAGTGCATAGAGACACTTGTATTCAGTATTAGAGATCATTACAGGTGGCTAATAACCAGACATGTAACTCCCTTCTCCCTCAACCAGCTAGAGCTTTGTAAGAGAACATACTGTACAGATAAGTTTGCTGTTGGTACAGTATTTTTACTTTTWTGACTACTGAAGTTAGCTGTGTATAGGATCCCTGGGACTTGTCCTTGGTGATTGTGTCAAGCATGCCTTGGTCTGTCATGTAAATTATCAAAGAGACATGTATTTCCCTAAACACCATGGGGAATTAAGAAAATATTTTCCTTGGATCCCATTTAAAAGATACTGATCTCAAACCAAGACTCTACCCAAGTTGTGTTTTTCCTTTTACTACAAGTCCCAAAATACCACTTTCTCTGGTGCTGCCCTGATGCTTTTTTGTCTACTCTTTAGTGCTCCTCTCCCACTCTGACAGAGAGAGGCCGTCCAAAACACTGCTCTGATTCTCATTCTTCATCTTTGCACATCCTAGCACAAGTCTTAGCTGGTCTGCTGTAATCTCTTTCTGTGTGAATGAGTGAGGTTGTTTCCTACATTTGTCCTGAATATGGCTATCCTCAGCATAATATAATCTTTTCTAGTATAATTACAGTTCCAAAAAATAGTACAAATCKCAAAGCATCCTATGGAGCATGACACTGTGCTTCAGAACTAGTTCACAACTAGATCTTAAAGGTGTTGTTTCCTTTAGTAGTCAACAGGCTTCACTTAACTGTTCAATGGCAAATTTCAAACCTTGAGATAGTACTATAGAAACAAAATCCTTTGGCAGTTTATCTTAGATTTTGTTTTCTGCAACTGCATTTCTGCAAGATCAAATGTGATGTTAGTGCACATATGGATTTAGTGAAGATTATTTAGAATTATGTTTAGTAATCTGTTTGTTAAAAACTTTTAATTTTAATTAATTATTGGATGAAAATTTTAATGCAGTCATGAATCTGAGTTGCATCTGGAGAGAAGAAATTTGGAGCAACTCTGCAGACAAACTGTAATTTAAACGAAAATGCCAGTACAAAAGGTGAATGGTTCATGTTTTCTTTCTTTTTCAGGAAAAAAAATTATATCCTTTGAGCCTGTTACAGTAGAGGCAGAAATATTCACAAAGTCTTTCTTGACCTGTGCCTCTGCTTGAACACATTATAGCTAAATACCAAAATGCATAAACAGCCCTTGAAGCTGGAATAAGAAACTCAGGCTATACAATAGGTGAGGACTTAAAAAGAGAGCTCAGGTAAGGTCCTGGATGTTTTCATGCCAAGCAAATAAGAGTRGCATAGGCTGACTGTGTTTTACAGGAGAATTTGATTTATTCCATTGGGCCATGTGTGATCCAGGTTTTTTAATAGACCTTAAGGGCAAATAAACACAAATATGTCTAAATTGATGAATTTTTATTTATGGCACAGGTGCTTAGAAATATAAAATGGAATAGAGGAAGAATGAAGGGAGTAGCTTCCAGGGTAACCATTTCTTGGACCTTCACTATGCCTTGGACTGTATGTGGGTGATAGAGACTGTCTCTGTACTGCTTTCTTCCCCTCTCCCCTTAACTTACTAAGCTGTTTTCATCTTGACCCACAAGTTTCCTCATTTTTGCTCTTTCTATTCTCCCTCCTGTCCTGTTGAACATGGGGAGTGAGCAAACAGCTGAATGTGTGCTTGGCTGCTGGCTGGAATCAACCCATAACACCTCAGAGCCTTTATAAATTAACAATAATTCTAATKACTCACTTGATTATTTTTAGTTTTCTGTTGGATTGTCAGTTGATGGGACAATGCTGTCATTTTAGGCCTCTGCTAGCTACCATAATATAGCAGTGCATGCTATATAATGCAAATAACAAGGTACATGGAACAGAACCTGAACGAGCCATTGACTTTTTTCATGGTTGGCTAACACTTTATTCACCTTGTGTATCTCAGCATGTCTCTTGTCAGAGCTTCTAAAATCCATGGAGATATGTTGCAACCTCTGTGTTTCCCCTCTGGTTCATTTCGATTTGATTTCTTTTTCAAGATTACACCTTGCTAAGATCATGGTCTGCCTTAACAAACAGGATACAAGCAGGGCAGAGAGGTGGAAGGAACAGAGCTGAGAGCCCTGAGAGCCATGACTGCACTTTTTGCCTCTGTAAAGGCCTTTTACTAAGTGTAGGATAGCATTTCTTGAAAATTACTCCAGAGAGGACCATGTTCAAGTAGCTCRGTTTGTTCTTCAATAAAGTAGGTTCTAACTTCAGCAGCATGAGCAGGATCCAGAGGCTGCCCCCCTTATCAACACCAGTCTATGCCCACGTGCAGAGCAGCTGGTCACATCCCACCTGCACTGACAGCTGCACTGCTGCTTCATCCTGTGCACACACACAGCTGGCACCTCCCTCTCGCTCTAGCAGCAGCCACAGTCTCACTCACCCCGCGCTTGCRCTGGGAGATGAGCTGTAAGGGGGTGCCTGTAGAGTGGTCTGGTGACAGYGTTAGGAAAGTAAGCTACTGCTGCAGCAGGAGTGGGAGCAGTGGGCAGTAGTCCTTTGCTGGAAGAAGATCTCAGTTCTCTCATAAACTGATCCAACTGTTCAAGCACTTGTCTGTCATTTTTTCTGGGAAAGTGTCAAAGTGAATGGGAGTGCACAACATTAGTATTCCAAACTTACATTGATACATACTTGACTGCTGTTGTTGCTCCGTGTATAGACCAGAACAGAGCTGACCCAAACAAYGTGTTTTAAAGTCTTTTGCTTAACAGTTGTGTTTCTCTTTGAATATTTGAAACAGTAATTCTAGCTACCTTCCGCTTCAGAAATACCTCTGCTTGTAATGATTAGCCACATGAGACACGATCAGTGGTGGTGGCATTCAGAGTTCATACAGTTATCTGGCACAAAGGCATCCTGGCCCATGACCAAGAATTTTTTGTGCCGCCATACATAAAGTACATAATGTCTCTAATGTACCTAATTTTCTCTAATGTTTAACATGAATGTAACATTTCCTTAAGAAGCCAAGGTACTTTCARTTCTGCAGATAAAACCTTTGTTCTCTCTCTGCTCTGTATATTAATTTGCTATAATGTGCTATATTTGCTATCTACTCATTTGAGAAAATATTAAACTAAATTAAGTAATTCTATAGATTTTTGTTGTTTGAATCCCTTTTTTTCTTGTAGTTTAATGAACTATATTTACATATATTTTCATTCGTTATCAGTTAAGTGTGTGCTTGTTGGAGGCTATTCACTATTAGTTTGGAAAAATGCTAAGSATAGCAGCCTTCATTACTAAGTTAACTGTGATCAACTAGTTAACCAGTTAGAATGTTAATTCTCATAAGTCTGCAAGTAACACAACATTTTAGTCTTTGGTGTAATATGAAGAGACAGCATTCCCTTCAAAGTCGTTTTAGACTACTCATATGCATGGCCTTATAAAACTTTTCGTTCATAAGGTTAGTTTAAAAGGAATTTCCTTCTTTACCACTTTTCTCAACTTATCAGCAAAAGTACAGACCACACCCAGCCTCTGTGATTGTCATAAACATTTAAGTAATCTTCTCTGTGTTTATAACTGGCTTTCAGGTAGTTATAAACACAGTACAGTGCTAATATAGTGCCTATAGCATTGCTACTGGGGCACCATGGAAATTCTGTTCAGATTGTAMTGTACATCAGGAAAAGGTTCCTTTCTTCTAGCAATAATTTAATTTTGTAACTGTATAAGAATAGAACATTTTCAATATATAGCTATTAATGTGGACTGGATGGAATTTTTTTTTTTCTTTTTCATTGATGCTTGCAGAATGCCATAAGACAAAACATCCTTTTCTCACTTCAATGACACTGTGTTCTGGAATTCCTTCTGAGCATTTTGAAACTCTTGACGTTTCTGAACTTATTTACCTGAATCAAAAGCCACTGATTATTAATGAATATTTTTTAAAAAGCATCATTTGTGGTTAGATTCTATGCTGTGTGGATGACACAATATTGAAAGTAACTAATTTGAGCAAACAAGCAATACTCTACAGAGAGAATATTTTCTCTATATACATATACCCTACAGAACATAAAATAGTTTATATTGTGCCTCATTTAAGATGACTATACTTCTTTTTCGAATCAATCATAATTGTATCTAAGTTATTACTTCAAATTTTAAAGTGAACATACAGTGTCACTCACTGTGGATAAACATATTAGAATATTTCATTTTGTAGCAAGTCTTATTTATTGATAAATAGATTTCTAAATCTTTTCTGGTTACCAATAATCAAAAGAAATTATCAGCAAATTATGTAGAGATACACATGCATAGACCAAGTAGGGTTAAAGTATCAAACAACRTACAGTAAGGGTAAAGGCTTATAATTTCCTTATGCAATAGCTTGAATGTCTAAAAGTAACTGTATAAAAACTGGTGAAGAGTAGCACATAGTCCTGGTCTGTAAAGGATCAGAATGTACTTCTGGAAGTCTGGATGTTCTCAGTTATGTCTGCTGGGAGCTGYTCAGACTGCATTGGTAGTAACATAAATTCCATGATTATAAACTACTGCAATACTACACATACACAGATGCTTTCAAAATTATAAAATAGTTTTTTGTGCCTAGCCTACTTCAAATTGTGAAACTAGAGCTGACAATCCCTCCTGACCCAGCAGTGAGAGAAAGCTCTGTCTTCTATGCCAAATTCAGACCCTTGCAAAGGAAATTGCCATTTAGGCATTTGAGCCAAGAAAGAATTGCAATGATAAATTAGAATGGCTATCATGCCTATACCTATCAGAAAAGCAATTTTCCAAAAATCCCATAAAATGTTTATTCAGAGCCACTGCAGTCCTCCTGACACTTTCTCAGCTTCGCCTCCATTTATTATAAACTGTTGGTAACTGATGAAATACAGCACTGGCAGAGGCCCTTGAAGAATGAAACTGCATTTGCTTCTTGCCTGCCACAGTTATAGAAAGCTGGGCTTGTGAGGTGAAACTCTAAGTAGTGAACACATTCACAGAACCTCTTCACTTGAAACAATCTTAATGACATGGGAGGCCCTGTCATCATCAGCTGTGATCTTTTCAGCCAGCAATAGTGAGCCTTTATCTGTTACTTTATCAAAAGTATATTAATTTTTTCCTTCTAACCTGTTGACTTTTTTTTTGTCCTCTGTTGTATTCCTAGGTTTTTAATGACCAACAAGTTCTATGAAGTCTCGGCTAGAAGATGGTCCACTTTAGATTCAGTTGAGATTGTACAAGATGGAGAAAAGTTAGCTAAATTTATTGTTTCTGGCATCTCTGCCCCTGCAGAGTATTCATTTCATTGTCAGCTGGTGGGAACAAGCAATCTCTATCCTGCAAGGCTGGATAGAGATCCATCCAACAATGAGGCAAAAAATTGGGATGTTTTCATTTCCAATTTGCAAGTGAGTATGCTTTGCCATTTCAGAGATAACTCCAAGTACTATTAGTTGCTATTGTAGGTGGTGAATGAAACACATTCATAATGCCCTTTCTTTCATTCCAGCCAGAGGGAAAACATAAAAGAAAAGCTGTTCCCCTAGGTGAGCTGTTCAGTAGAGGGGTAAACAAGACGCCAGTTGCTGAACAAGGAAAACATGAAAGCRCAGCTTTGAAAAACAAAACTATAAAGTTGACCACAGAAAGAAAACCCAATTAAACCAAATGCRCCTAATCAGGCAAAGAATGGCTAAGTCCTCATGCCTGTTTAATGAATTGGGCTGCTCTTGGAAACAGGGGCCTCTTAGGTGGGTGGCTTTATGCTGCTTACTTTGTTTTTATTTGATTTCTTGGTGCTTTGTTTACCTGGGAAAGTACAGCTTAGTGTGGCTCCTGTTTTTGGAGACATGGACTGTCTGTACTCCTGCAGATAGAAACAAAGCCCAGTGCAAGTAGATTTAATGGGAGGTTTGCCATGGACTTCTGTCAGGAGTGGTACTAGTTCCTGCATGACCCAGAAGGAAAGCAGATGGCTTTTTTGACACATAGCTTTTCTCTTAGTAGTGTATAATACTTAACTACTACTATTAATTACTACTACTATTAATACTCAACTACTACTATTTAGTAGTAGTTAGGACTACATATGTGAGGTGTAGATGATTACATCTTTACTACTTTGAGCTTTGCTCCTGACTTAAGAGAAGCATAACAACATTTATATTTTAAAACAGTATTTCACTAAGGGATCTCTTTGATGAAAGATATAATGAAATAATAGCAATAATTGCAAACTGTACTCCATTTGTCAAACATGAGCTAACCCCACAATAACTGGATACAAATGCTGATATAATTGTATTTATAATTTTGATAAAAAAGCAAATCTCAATAATCTGATTCCAGACTTGACACTTCTGCTTAAGGAATGGAAATCTCACAGAAAGAGCATTGGTGCTTGCATTTATTTTCCACAAATTCCAAAATCATGTCTCACCATTTTTTGAGAAACAATATTGCATCTAATACCAATGTTGTGAAGGTTCTTTATGATATTATTTTTTGTAAAGGTCTGTAAACACCATAGTTCATACAACTGTACTTTGCCTAGTAAACTCTTTGGAGTTAGGCTTTCACATCACTAAGATATGAAAGGACATGACCTATGAAATTACAAAGTGTATACTTGCCACCTATCTTTCCTGTGAGATTCTATATGCACTGATATTACTGCCTTCTTAAAGCTTAAATAGGCCTTGCTCCAACCTTAGTAGGCATCCTTTCATTGTGGTCTTAACCAAGAGTAGTAGTGGTTTCCCACCATCCTTATTGACTTGGAACAGCAGCGGCTTCCACTGTTCAGGTAACAGAAACTCCAGTTCCTCTTGAGAAAGGGCTTTCTCTCTGATCAAATCCTAAACATAGARCACAACCCAAAAACTCCCAATCTGATATTCTTCTGTGGTGTGAGAAAACAGAAGGTCACCATCCTGGGCTGATTTCCAGGTTCTCTCTGACCTAGATCATACTTTTTCCAGGTATCTTCCACTGATGCATACTGAAAGGGGATCTTTTTATCAGTCTTATTGCATAAGGTTTAGAAACCCCCAAACTCTATTGCATGGTGAAAAAAGCATGTGGGATGTGCTCAGTAGTTGCAGCCAGCACAAAATCTAGTTCCTGAAACTGAGAAACGTGATTTTCATGTCAATGTTACGCAATGAGTTAGAAACCAGGATCCAATGCCAACCAAACTGGCACGATTGCAACGCTGGGTCCTGGAAGCTGAATCACAGCAACAGAGGGACAATGACAGCTGCACAGGGAAGCCTTGCACAGCTTGTTCCTGGGCAAGGTTGAACAGGTGTAGCCTTTACCTTCAGTTCTGGAGCTGCCTCACTCACTACCATCTAAAAGAAGCTCTGTGGGRTGCTGGCTAGGCATGGTCACAGCCCAGGGTGTCACCAGACCTCTGCAGAGCACCTAAACTGCTCTGGGTTTGGTGAGGGTTTGGTTGGTTGTTGCTGCTACAGGAATGGTTGTTCTACCATGATATCTTTTGTGGTTTTGAGGATCTCATATTTGTCAAGGAAGTTAAAGAGGAGGCTGCCAGCAAAAGCACTGCTTTTCTTTAGTATGTGGGGTTCAGAAGTACTTTGAAACCCATGAAAAACTGCCAAACACTTCAAAGTCGAGAATAGTTTGATTCTTTGTAGCTAAAATATCTCAAAGTTCAAGAATTTGAAGTTTGGTGTGCACTTAAGAGCCATAAACCCAGCATATTTTACTTGAAGTTTTTGTCATAGGCCATAGGATGAGAAATCTACATTCAAAATATTTAAAAATTAACAGTAAATACACACATGTGTAATCAAGACAAATGACTGGTCTAAACACCAAAATCAAATCTTCCACTGGACAAAGGCCTGTATGCAAAAGACTTTTGTATTCATAAATATTGGAGAACTACATGTAAGTACTTTAACTTTTCTATATATGCTGCTGAGATTCGCATTTTTTGCCTGGTATCTAACACCCCCACAGAAATGATAAAGCTTCAGAAAAGCTATAAAATAACCCAGCATATTCTTTATCTCCTCCCTAAAAGTAGACATAGCATTTTAGGAAGGTACAATTTAATCTTTCACCTACATGGTTCAATAAGCATCATGCTGTTTTAAAAATATATAAGACTGCTAGAATTGAAATAATAAATTCCAGTATTTCTGGCTCTAAATCAGGAGTGGCAAAGCCCTTCTAAACTGAATATACCTGTGAAGTACTTCAGAGAGGCCTTATAAGTGTGGTATGAAATATGTACTGTTTTCCAGAATTTCAATTAATTTTTTTGAACACAAATGACATAAATCATCACCCTCTGTCTGTTTTTATTATCAATAAGTCTTTCAGACTACATTTCACAATTCCTATTCACATTCTCACTTGTGGTCAAAGCAGTGGCTTAACAAGCAAAGGCTTTTGCAGTCTTGTATTCTCTAAAGCTGTGCAAATAGTTGTCCAGCCCTGCAGCTTGTGTTCACTAATCCTGCTTTAATCAGAAGTCTGAGTACCTTTGGTGAAAGCAGACAGTCTTTGTGAGTTAGCTGCCATGATTTGACTTGGAAAGATTCTTCTAAAAGGTTGAATTGCTAAAATTGTCTTCACCTCCACATTATCTAAAGAGCCTTTAATTCCTCACAGTTTTATTAATCACCATTCTGGAAGGTACAGACATTGCTCATAACACACATATTACATGAACATTAGGGACCTGAGCCATGCCTGAATACAAGCCCAGAGTGTTTACTGGTGTGTTTGTTGCCTGGTAGTTTTGCTTGGTTTGTACCAACACCTTTCCTAGGAAGTACAAACTCTTTTATTACCACACATAAACTCAAGCTTTCGATTTATTTTATTGTAAATCATAGAATAATCATGGTGTGGGAACACATAAAAGTAGAAATCCATGATCTTCTGCTTTCTTGCTTATTGCTGGGTGAGAGAAGTGATTTAAATAAAATAATACTTTTAAAAATTTATTTGATAATATTTTAAGGAAAATAGTAATTTTTAACATGTCATTTCTTTACCAGTGGGTTTTTGATATTTAGTGCTTTCCTTACCCACCCATTTCAAAGATTCTCTAAATGTATAAGAATCCCATTCTTAATTTTTCTTTATAAAATTATTTAAGAATGAATCAAAATGAATCAGATTAATTCTTTCCTTCCTCTTCTTCCATCAGTTTTGTTCCCTTCCTTCTAAAGGAATCAGTGCCTTTGCCATTATGTACAAGTTTGTAGAGGGGGATTGTCTTCCCTTTCTTTATAGTTTTCTAATCCTTTCACTGGTTTGAACAAAATTTCTAGGAAGTCATTTGTCTCAAAGGCATTCTGTTTGTTGATATTTTTGTACAAATGGGATCTAGACAGAGAATCTATCTCCAAATTGGTTGATTTTTCTGAGGAAAATAATATGGTCGGAGGACAGTCAGTGGTAGACATTTTGAATTCAGTCAAATCAGAGATATTACAAACTTTTCTAACTGCTGGAAAAGTTTATATAGGTTTTATAAGTTAATAGACAACATATATCCCATACCACAGTAAAGCAAGCCTTTTCTTCTGTTTTGAATTCCAAAGAAGGAGGAAGAAAGATTTTGCAACTTTTTCCTCCTTAAACTCTCACTAAAACTCAGCCAAGAAAGGTCATCTTTATTAGATGCGTTTTAAAGTAGGTTCTAGGAATTTTGTCTGTCAAGGAGCTATTAGCTAAAACTCTCAGACTATTTCAACAAATCTCGTGATCTGAGGAGCCTTAACTCTCATGCCTTTGAGTGATTTGAGTTTCCTGGTTCCAAAGTGGTCATAGAGCTGATGATCAGTAAATACTGATAATACTGATTATGTGAATACAGAATACTTATCAGAATACAGTGAATGCAGAAAACTGACCACACGTCCCCTCTGGGACTTCACTTCTATAAGTAATACAAATTTCTGAAGTGGGGAACCTACTGCTTACCAAAGAAATGGATTCTACATTTTAATTTCTTGGGTGAAAAGGAGATCTGGAAAATTGATTCGCAGAAAATTTTGTTCTCACTCTTTTTTTAATGAGCAGAGAGTATGATTGATAGTTAAAAGCTGTGGGATTTCTTCATTACCAAATATATCCTGAAAGTAAGGACTATGCTTAATTGCACTCTTCTATCTGCCTTTTCTCTTTTTCAGATTCAAGGCTTCAACATTGTAAACAACCAGTTTTCCTATGCAAGTGACTGTACTGGTTTCTTCACTCCTGGAATTTGGATGGGCTTGGTGACATCTGTAATTTTGCTGTGGATCCTGACCTATGGCATCCATATGATCATGCAGCTCACAACAAACAGCAGATTTGATGATCCCAAAGGTCCAGCTCTATCAGTTCCTCAGACAGAATAGCCATGGATTGACTTAATGCCACTGTGGCTTTCCCCAGCCTGGTGTTTATGATTTTTATAGCCTTTTTACTTCAAAATATGTTTAACTTAAAAAGATATCATAGGAAAACCAGATAATGAAACTACATATAAAAATGATCCTTGTGCTTAGCAATGATAATAATTGTATCTGTTTTTATAATCATTTGTTAACAGCTTTGTTTTAAGGTTCTGAAGTGAGACTGTAGATTACTCTCTCTGGCTATTAGAAAGACCATTAAAAACTTTCTTCATATGAACTTCTATTGGCAAAGAAAACATACCAAAACACAGATAATGGGGAAGGAAAAAATATTTGATGAGAAATTATATAGTAAAAATACTGGTCTCTCTAAAGGCTCTTTAGCGTCATGATGATGCTACGTCTTAAGAAATTTTTCCTGTGTTTTAAAATTTTTTCTCTTGAGTAAAACATCCAGAAATGTACARAACTAATAAAGTATAAGTCACTAAATAAGTGGTCCTGAGGAGTCTTTTCTTTGTTCAAGTGTAGTATCACARGGGAGAGTAGATAGATTAAGGTTTAGCTTCCATCTACTGTTATCTTACACTTATGAGAATTTTGTTGAGTAACACTGACTTGTGTTTGTTTTAGCAATGGACAGCTGATGGGAGGTCAGTCAGTGGCAGATGGATCCTTGTCCAAACTGATCACAAAATTAGATTTTGGTGTCACGGCAATGAATGCAAATTTTCAAGTTGAGAACCTATTATGATTCAATGTGCTGGTTCAGACAGCATCTTAACAGAGGTAAGGTAGTTTTCTTAGCCTCCTTCATTTTCCAGGCATCTTTGGAAAAGTTATGAAGTTCACAGTAAAAAAAAGGAAAAATAGTATTATGTAATGTCATTAGAAGCACTGTGTCAATGTACTGTTTAAGTCTGAGAATTTTATGGTCATTTCAGTGCTTCTTGAAGCCTGAAAACATTCACAGTGTTCTTTATTCTTCTGCAATTAATAGAAACACTTCATCTTCTAAATGAGTAATCTGACTATGGAGTGAATAACTGAATTTTATGTAGAACTAGGAAACAGTAATAGAGCAGTGGTAAAATRGTAAAAAATTGTAAAAATAAGATTTTTATTCTTTCCTCTGGAATGTTTTTATGACTGTGCATGTTCAATTAGTACTTCAAACCCCCAAAAATATAATTTTGACAAAATTACATTTGTGAAATGAGAAAAATTCTAACTTTTCTGATCTGGGTCCATGTCATAGTACAATGATACAGAGGAAAGACTGTTAGAATCAACTATTTAACTARACAGACAGTAGTTTCTATCCATCATTTCTGGGTGTCACACTTTTATTATACAGACCAAAAAGTAGATTAAATATTGTCTGAAGCTATCCCTTCTGAATCTTTCAATCCTGACCTGTAAAAYAAAAGCAGAGGTGTCTCCTGCGCTGTAATATTTTTCCCAAATGCTTTTCAGAACCTCAAAAAATGCATTTGATCTACACAGAACCTCTGTGTTAGAAAGGCATATTTCCTTTGAACAAATTAGTTGCCAGGAGACAACTGGACTTGTTCTATTAATTCTCCCTTCGGAGCAAATTGTATGAATRTGACAATGGAAAATTGACATAATTGTCATGTAACTATTGCTAGAAAAGGGAAAGGCTATGCAAAGGACTTGATTCATAGAAAACAGCTTTCTTAGGACTTTTATCTAGCTTCACTAAAATTTGGAAAAGATTTTGTTGAACAGTGGCAATAATAAGAGATGAAGAGGAGCTTTACCAGGCCACCTAGCTTAGGATTCTATCTCCAGCAGTGGTATGAGTATAGAGAGCATCTCTTAGTGGTCCCTGCAGATGTTCTCCATTCTCCACTATTTAGCTCAGGCACTTCCACAACCAGAAGTGTTGCCTTTGTATTTAATAACTCTGGGTATAACTATAGCCCATAAATTTGTCCAGCCTGCTCTGAAGCCTCTGGGCTCTCATAGAGCTCACAGTGTCCTGATTATAGTATGGCATGGGAATCCTCTCTTGCTTGCCTAGGATGGACTCTGGAGAAGAGGGTGAGGAAACAGTCTCATATTGACTGTACCATGAAGAAAAGATAAGTCTCTTTCAGAAGAGCTGTTTGATGTGTTTGGTATTACACATTCCAAAGTGAAGGTGAAAGCATTTTTAATGGGGAAAAGCTTTTTCTTCCTACCTTCTCTCACAGCAAGGATACCGTGCTCTGGCAAGTAGGGCCTGTGGGGCGCATAGTCTGTTTGTACAGCAACTTGGGATGTCTTTGTCATGGAAAGATGAAGCCACAGGCTTATCCTTGTGATGTGCTGGAAAACACATCAGGAACAGAAAGGAACTATCTACAGCTCTTGCTGTCCTGTGAGCCAGGTGGACTGGGCTCTGGGGAMAATGGCCTGTCTGTCATGGAAAGGAACTGCTCTCTGCCCACGTGGGATGGGTTCACCTTGGCTGGCTGGCAAATGCCCACCCTGCTGCTTGGGCCTCTTCTCACAGGAGCCACCCTTGCTGGCAACACCTGGACAGACATCCAGAGCCCCACCTCAGAGGACCATGCAGGCTGCCAGAGCGCCCATGCCCTCTGAAACCCCTGTAGCTGCCATCACCCTCCCTGAGGCTGGAGACAAGGACAGCTGATCACTGTTCAGCAGGGCTGGGTTCCTTCTTTGTAAATAGGACTTCTGTGCCTCAGGAAATTCTAGGAGGATTTTGCACCTGTCTGTGTTTGTTTCCCCTCCTGAATAAAGTTGAAACCCTGTCAGGAGCCTTCCAGTTCTAYGTACTTCTGATTTCACAATTCAGCTTAATCATAAATGTACTTGTTAAAACATGCCTGTTTTGGGAGCTGTTCCAGACAGAATATTAGCTCTGTCTGGAAAAGTGTGAGCCTTTAGGACTTCTACCAAACTTCACTGAATTTATCAGAAGTAATGACTGCTCTGTGTGCCGGATCATTTCTCTACTGATTTAAAAAATATACAGTAAAGATGAAGGGGATGATGGACAAGAATATGAGTTAGAAAAGTAAAAGCTTTTTTTTTAATTTACATATATATAAATTAAAACTTATGGAAAAAAATCAGGAACTTTATAAAACTATGGCAAAACTCAAGAAAATCAATTTAATTCTGAAGAATCAAGAGTTAAACCAGAGAAACCCCAAAACTAAACACAGAAGTCCTGAATAAATAAGGTATTTCATCACAAAATGCAACAATAATCATTTGTCGAAAGGGATAGCTGAGATGAGCTAGAATCTGAACCTCCTGATTTATGTCCTGGTCTGTTGGTTTCTCTGCCTGTGAAACTACTTATTCCACAAATCCTACAGAAACCCATCAATGACTTACAATGACACAGAATTATAATAGAAATAGCCCAAGAATAGTATTTTCATGGAGACCATAAAGGAAGACAGGTTATTCCATGTGCAGGGAAAACTCAATGAAGTAATTAGCTCCACCTTTCTTTCTGTGTGACTAATAAATTATACACAAATCTAAATCAGCTGAATTATTAGACAGTGCCCAGGCATTGAAGAGTTCTGTAATTATTTCAGCTTACACTGAGGTCAAACAGGAGAAGCTATAGAGGCTGAAAAAAGGAATTACCTTGATAAGCTAATTCATAAGATAATCAGAGACMCAAGAAGAAGTCTGAATGTTGGATACTGGTCTCTGCTGGCAAAAAACATAGCAGTGGTGGTGATGATTTTCAGGGCAGGTAGTGACAATCTCATTGTTACACTGAACAAGAGGAAGAGACAATGCACACAAGGGGGGCAGGGGACTCCTTTTCCKGGAGGCTGTGTTTTAATCTTGCATTCTCTGATGGGTTGACCTTGCTTGGCTGCCAGATGCCCACTTGGCTACTCTCTCCCTCCTCCTCTTCCTCAACAGGATGAAGGAAGAAAATAAGATGGAGAATCTTGAGAGGCAAGATAAAGACAATGATACCTTTTAGCAGTTACCACTATGGACTAAAAAGATTTATGGAACATTAACTTATTGCCAGTTAAAATAGGTTAGGAAGTAAGAAACCAAAGCAMTGCTAAAGCAATGCCTTCAGTCTGCACAAACGCCAAAAAATCCCATGGTGCCTAATACCTTCAGTAAAAACCCCTGATCTTCAGTTTGCTAGTAAAGGTTCTGTTCTCAGGTTAGTTTATTCCCAGTAAAAATAAAATAAAGGAGAAAAAACCAGTTTCTTCAGAACTCAGATTTCTAAAGGCTTAAAAATGTTTGAAGTACAGGGAGGTGGGGCCAGGGAAAAGAAAGAGGTCTTACCAAGGGGTGGTTCCTTAAACAAGTAGTCTCTCCTCACGAGAATGCRGGCCAGTGTCTTTCTTAATCTTCTTGCTTGTGTAGGTGGAAAGGAGACTTACAGCAGTGMCTGAGCCCAAGAGCAAATCAGCTGCTATTGATGTCCCACAAACGAAGTGGCTTCCTTCTCTCCACCACAACTTTTTGTATACCTCCTGTGGAAACACAGRTTCCCTGCTCCAAATTATCTGGATTTCTGTATAACCCCTGGAGCTGGTATGTTCTTGAATTATTATAGTTGGGCTTCATTTTAGACTGTCTTTTATGTCATTCATTATTGCYATAATAGAAGATTGTTTACTGATGTATGCTTTCTGCTTTGCRGAGAGAAATGTAACTGTCCAGTAGAAGACTGAGAAACTCATTTTTGGTCTTCCTTAGTATTTCTTTAGCTAGTTGTGTAAAAGTAACATAATGAACAAATGAATGGGTTACAGTCAGCATGACATCATATGCAACTGGCTGTCGTTAATGAAAACTACAAAAATAATGTTTGAAATGTAAAAAAGAACCCTAAAAAATGCTTTCATAAAAGTAATTTAGGAAGGTGGATAAGTTAAGGAATTTCTGATGTAATGTTTGAATTATAATTTTGTGTATCCTATTTACTTTGAGTAAATATGAGTGCATATGGATAGCAGAGTGATCAATTTAGTTATTTAACAGATATCTTTCACTGAAGTGTACTGGCATGATTTAAGATATTGCTGTCCCTACCTACCCTGCCTTTCATTCATGTGTATCTGTGCCTCAGCTGCCTGATAAGACCACACTGCTGTGCTCTCTTGTTGCACCAGTGGTGTAATGTGTCAGATTGTACATTCAAGTAGCAGAGATGCAGGTTCATGTCTGGGTCTGCCCTTGCTGCTGCTGAGTAATAAAATCCTGGCAGAGGAGAAAAGCAGATAGCTGCAAACACTGATGTGTAGCAATACTGAGGAAAGATCTTTACTAAAGGTGACAAAAGGGGAAATATAAAGGATGCAAACAGCCAAGTGCCTTGGCAGGACCAACATTACTGACAGCCTGAGAGGTGGGACCAGCTCCAGTTCAGGGAACGTGTTTTCTGTTTTTACATGCCTCAACACACTCCAGCTAATAACTGTGTCAGGGTAAGGTCTGGAGTGATCTGTTTTGTGTCCTGCTGTGGAGGCCCCTAAAGGCTGTCTATGGCAGAAGATAGTTAGAGAGCATCTAGATCCAGCTGTGAACAGCTTCTCTCATTCTGTATCTTCAGACTGCAACTGAATAGGGATGGCCCAGGCCCCCAACAAGTCTCAACTCTCCTCTTTAGTGAAAAAGAAGAAAAACAAGTGTGGAAGGGGAAGGGCAGAAGAGATCTCTTCCTCCACAGTGAGAATCCTTGCCCTTCTGGGTTGTTTCCTGAGTCCTTGCCTGGAAAAGCAAGACTGAAAACAAAGGACCCAGCCACTTTCAGTAGAAGTATGCACACCTGTGTGATGCTGGGCTGTCTTGGAACGTTGTTCAAATCTTCAGCTTTCTCTCCCATAACCACTCTTTGGAGCTGTCTGCAGACTAAGGCAGAAGTCACTGCTTTGGCTGCTCTCCAGAAATTCTGAGGTAGCTGAAAGGGAGTGTAAGGAGGGTACCATGCAGCTATATCACATTTATCTTACCACCTGCATGAAACATCAGAATTAGACTGCAGAGTACTTGAAACAGAAACCTGATTTCTGAGTAGAAAAATATGAGGTTTCATCTATCTTTTTACAACTAATTAATATTACAAGACTRAAATACAGTCTGCTTTTGCTTGTAGAGCTTTCTTGGATATGTACTTATACTGCAAGAGTGGACTGGTTCCATCAGTTTTTATTGATTTAGAWTTTCACAGGAGTTTTTGCCAGTGTACTCATTTTGACATCAGAATTTACACCTTAATGGCTTATTGCTACCAATTTCTGTAGTCTAACAGTGATTAATAGATACCTAACTGGAGATAAATTAGTATGGTGAGGTTTTCATCTGGGTTTTGTTTTGGTTTGGGTTTGTTTTTTTTTTTTCATTAAATAGCACAAAAAATTATTTACTGGATAGATCATGGAATTCATAGTCCACTCATGTTTTGACATAATTTGAACCCATTTCTTCTATAATTGCTTTCATAGCAATTATGAAGTTCAAGGAGGCAGAAAGAGTTTATTGGGCTAAGCATGCTTCTGGCAATGGGTAAATGAGCTAAAGGTTAATGATGACTTTTCTGAATTTTAATATCTAAAACTCTATAAAACTGGTGTCTAAGAATTAARAAAGATATAGATTTTTTCCTAATGAATTACTATCTTCTGTTTGTTATAAAACTCTTGGTTAACACTTGATCTGGTTACTTTTACCAGCTTTATTGGAAAGGTGAGGGCCTGCTTCAGCACAGTCACTGTTTTCATCTGGATAGCTGGTGGTTTCACTCCAAAGGTTCAGAAAGGCTGCATGTTACTCATGAAGTAAATGTGCCCATTGCCCAATCTGGAGTGCATGCATCTTCTGCAAATCCAGGGTCAGATTCAGGYGCTCTGCAATGGGACTCTCACTCCACAAGCTCTTTATGTTGTATCTGGAAGTTACATAGTGATCAAAATTATAGCACTAACAGTGTAATATATAGAGCCTCCTGCCTCAAAGCGTCAGCACAGTTTAACTGCAATAGAATCTGTGCTCTAGCACTTTGCACCCTGAAGGGCACTTGCAACAGGGGACATAATGCCTGCCATTTGTGTTCTAAGTGAAATAATTTCAGTATTGTCACTATATATTATTGTTTTACTGTRTTTGGGAGGAGGATGATCTTTCCCCTTTAAACACTAAGGCCAATGTTAARCAATTTTATATTGGATACTTCTTTTAAGGAACCTTGTATCTTCACTCTACTAGTGGTGCAGTGGTGGTAGTCATTTCATACCAGATAATAATACAAGCTTCTGATACAGAAAGGGTCTCCAAATATTGATGTATTAATTGAARTCAGTTCATGTATACATTAAACTGAAGCTTTTTGTCAGAATACAGTCTCTTTTTTTCTGGCATGCTACTGTATATTGTCATCTATAAGCATGAATAAGCTACAGCTAATATCTGAGATAGCCTGGTTGTGTAGGCCATGCGGTTTGTCCAGGACCATGAAATTAGCAGTTCTCCCCCAAAACCYGAGGGATTAATGTGAAGATTATACAGATTTACCTCTTCCTCCTCTGCAGCATGGTGGTCCTTCCCTGTCTTCTCCAAACAGATAAAATATTATCACTCTCCCATCACACAGGCAAAACTGGTTTGGCATTTGAATGTTGCACCTGCTTTTACTTCATCATTTTTGTTCATAGGWCTATGCCATTCATCTGGACTTCTGGCTTTAAGCTTGGCCTGAGTTGAAACTTACATTGTTTCTCCACTTCTCAACGTTTGCAATGAACCTTCTTAGCCAGTAAGCAGCAGAAGTGAGGGTTAACCTGATCTGATTTGGAAATACTGTCAGGTGTGAAACTTGAGGCCCCTTCTGCCCACACAAGGCAACACCTTCTAGCTGGTCCTTCCTGTTAGGTGACCTGCTTGCTTTGAGATGACCTCTGTGCTTAAAAGCATTTGACAAGTGCAATGCACACCTGAGAGTAGCACAAGGCCCATTTACAGCCCTCTGCAGAAGGAAGCTGCTTATTTGTTTTGAAAATAGAGGCTATTGCTTAACTAACAGTACTTCAGTCACTTCCATGGCAACAGGCTCTGAGAGACAAGGCAGGTCTTCATCAGAACACACGGCAGCTTGAAAAGAGAATGGAGATACTTTTACACAGCAGCAATATGAAGTTTCCATTAATTTTTGAATTTTACCTGTTAGCTAGCAGATGATTTAATCAGTGAAGTWATGGCTATTCTGCTAACCATTTATGAGCAAATTTGCACTGATTTCTTTCAGTTGTCAGGCATCCCTTGTTTTTGTAATGACTGGGGATCTGCCAGCACAGTGTGGTGCCCCCTTCCCTCCTCTGCCCACACAATCTGCCAGGTGCCTTGCAATGATAATTGTATTTAAGGGGGAGCAACATTTGGAAATTGTGGCCTAGTTCAATGGTACTGAAATTTTTATATGAAGAAKTCAAAGGAATCTGTAGCAAGTTACATCCATGTTTGTGATTGAATATGAAAGAATATGAAAGTAATTGGAATGAGCAAACATGGTGGATGTGGTCTTTTCATTGTCCTCTCCCCCATATTTTTTTAACTGGTTCTTGAGAAACAGAAAAAGCCTTGATAGATCTTCACAAAATTATAGTTCTTTCTGCTTTTGCTCATGAGTGTTTGAGTCCAGTATTCCTAAAGAGCATCTGGGAAGGACAAGTGTCTAGATATTCAAATTATGGGCAAATACTGAAATTTTATCCTCTTATTTTATCATTGCACCCCATTTTATCTAATGATTGCATCAAGATTKCAAGAACATAAAGTACCAAATTCATAATCTCCTGTTGTTCATGCTTTCAGATGATGTGGTATTTTTTTAACGCAGGTAATTTTGAGAGCTAAAAAGGAATCCTGTTTTAGAGCAGAAACCCTACAATACTGTTGTAGTCCTATTAAGAACTACTTAGCCRTAAGGTAGCTGCATAAAATCCTTGATTTTGGACTGAAAAAAAGGTCTCCTTGAAAACTGCTTCCTCAATTATATTCTTTCAGTTAAATATGTAGGCAATGTAACAGRAATTTTTGGCAAATAAAAGGCTGCTATGGAAGCCACCAGCTCAGCAAACAACAGGAAATATTCTAGCTAGCTATTCATCTCTGCATCTGTATATCTCACAGAATCACAGAATGGCTCAGGTTGGAAGGGACCCCAGTGGGTATGTGGTCCAACCTCCCTGCTCAAGCAGGGTCATCCCAGAGCACATGGCACAGGACTGCATCCCGATCRTTCTTGAATATCTCCAGGAGGGAGACTCCAYAGCCTTTCTGCACAACCTGTTCCAGTCCTCAGTCACTGTAGAGTAAAGTTCTTCCTCATATTCAGGTGGAGCTTCCACCCACACCCCTTGTTGTTGTTCAGACAGAGAAACAGCATCTCTGCTTTGCCATTGCTGCACCCACATGCACAGAGGCACAGCAAAAGCTCCAGGAGTCAYCATCACTTGTAAGGAGTCTTACCACCTCTTAGTCTGTCCTCAGACCTTGCTTCCATGGAGCACTCCCATGAACTTCCCTGAATATCTGCTCTAGTATCTCATTAGTTTTGGTGTTAGGAACAATTTTCATAATTCCACGCATTCAGAACATTTTATTTTCTTCAATTCTTAYACTGGGGTTTTTCTTGGGCTCTAAGAAAATCAGATCCTTAGATGCCTAATACATGTTTTTGCCTTATACAATTTGCTGAGATGAAAAATTCTAACTTTTTTTATTGTATATGAACTGAAAAAAAAATCAGGAGAATCTCTGTAAACAGTCCTGTATTCAAAATATTTTTTGAATGTTCAAAGTGGAAAAGGTCACACATATTTAATCCCTTGGTCTTCATGCAGAAGTTAGTCCTTCTCCTTCACCCTTTAAAAACATAGTCCCTCAAGCCTGGTCAACATTAGAATCTCAGGAGCMCAGTATTAATTGTTATATCTCATTATCTGAAGAATAAATGAAAGTTATTAACATTTTTGTRGCTAGATTAGAGACAAATAACAGAGCATTCACCTTTTGTGAAGCCTGGATATTTTCAACAAGTTGGTGAAAGCAGAGTCCTTTGAAAAGCCGGTGTTGAAAACCTTTCAATTTCTCCTGAAGTAATACTCTGCCTGAATGTGACAAAATTCCCACTGTGRTTAAATGAATTGTGAGGATTCTGTCCTGTTAAGCAGGGAAAGGAACCATTTTTAATTAAATTTTTTTGTAGTTTAGTCTGCCAGAACTTTTCTGTAGTTTAGTCTGCCAGCAAGTCCACTGAGGAGCAGAGAAAAGAAAGAGAGCAGAGAGAGAGAAATGACAGGGCATACTGAAAATGAGATGAAAAAGGAAACACTGGAATACTTAATTCTTCCTGAGAAAAAGTTGCTTCTGSTGCTGCAAAAAGGGCTGAGCTCCACTGTCCAGGAAAGCTGAATATATGTAACAATTACAGCTGGATGAATACCATGAATAGTCATTCACATTCCATTTTGATTGTATTTATGTCATCTTTTTTGTTTGGTTTTGGTAGATATTCTAGTGAGCTTGTGGTAAACAGTGGCTAACAGTTGATTAATGTAAACTCCTTGGATATACAWATCAGCTTTAACAATATAGTATGAATAATTCAGAATCTTTAGCAAAAGAGATGTAAACAAACATAAAGTACTTCCCCTGCCCACCATTCCCCCCCCTCCAAAAAAAATCCTTCTTCAGTCTTTCCTTTGGGGTGTGATAAAACACACAAAAATATATGTTAGTGAGGATCACTGAGAATTTTTAACAAAKAAATCTTTCCTTTTATGTACCAACACTGCACTGTGCAGCCCCTAAATAATCCTAGCAAATCCTCCCTAAGTGAGCTCCTATACTTATAAAGGTTTGAAAGTTTACTGCCTTTAGAATTCTAATGACCATTGTAACAGCAGAGCTTATGAGAAACTTTAAGTAATAAAAATAGTGCTTTGTTGTAAGTTTGAATTTGGCACACACGTTACAAATACTGCATGTGCTTTCTACAAAATACAGTTCTGCTGCAATGTATTAGCAGCCTGTTTTCTGTAACTTCTGTCAAATCATACTACAGCAGACCATGGAGAACCACTGCAAAAAGAAACCTTGCCAAAAATAATGTAAATTAATTAAGTGAATTAGTAGGAAATTAAGGAATCTTGTATACAGACTTCTAAAACTCAGAATAACAGTGCAATGTATGTTTTGGGTTATACTCAGCTATAACTCACCCTACTGCCAGAATTTGACATAGCCACAGTTTGCACCACATCAGTCACTAGCTATAAACCAAGTGTGTTCAGCTATAGAGATTAGTCAATGTTAAATTACATTAGGTAAGGAGTTTCCTCACTAATTATTATATTTATAGTCCCACTGCCCACAGTATCGATAACAGTGGGCATGGACTTAACAAGAATGTTGTTTTGCAGCTTAGTCTGTTCTGATTATGGCTTTTAATTGGGTTGTTGTTTTGGTGTTTTGGTTTTTTTAAAATAAGAGATAGGCCTTAATTGCAATGGCCCTTTCCACAATACCTCTGACTTCCTGCACAAGTGTGCATGTGCTTCTCTCAAAGCTTGCTGATGCCCCTCAGATTCAGGGGATACCAGCAGCTCTTTTGCCATCTGTTTTCAGGGAACAGGGCTGGCAGGAGTCACCTGTGTCTTGGAGAAGGCAGCCAGGGTGCAAAGCACACTGCTGAGGAGACCCAAATGTGACAGTAACAGCAGAGCCCTGGTGACACTGCCACGTCCTTTTGAGCAAGTGTCTGAGTTTGCTGAATTTGCTGTGTGGTCTGTCAAGAGACAAGACAGGTAAGGAAGCTATCCACAGAGTTAATGGCTTTTAATAAGGCTGAGGGCAGCACAGTTCCCTGTGCCTCCAAGGCTGAGCAGCAGGGCCTAACTAATCTTACCCTAGTGCTGGCCACCAAAAAGCCAGTTGGTCGACACAACTGAGAAATTCTGAGCCAGGCAGTTTTAACACTTGATTTGTTGCTACAGATGTACTCATGCTGATCACTTAAATAGAAACTTAATTGGCTCAGCCATCTGGAAAGAAGGCAGGATGAGGGAACTTGCTCTGGAGGGGGAGTGCTGAGGGTCTGGGCAGGTTCAAGAGCTGTCAGGGAGGGGTAGCAAAGGATCAGGGTACAGAGATGGGAACCTGTAGCTCAGAAATGGGAACTGCTGCAAGGAGCACAGAGCAGCTGGCCAGGCCTGACRGGGACAGAGGGAAAACTGTCCACGTCAGAGAGCTGTGCAGAATGTGCTCTGGCCAGAAAGCCACAAAACTAGCTAAACCAGCATCAGAATAAAGGACTGATTTAGAGATGGAGTGGTCTGTGTAAAAAAGGTAATATTTATTTATTTAATTTTCCTAGCATATCAAATAGTTGATTATTTTCTATTTAAAATGTTAGCTGATTCACTTTATATTATGATAAAGCCTATTTATTTTAAAGAGTTGTTTGTTTGTTTGTTTGTTTGTTTTTAAAAGTTTTTAAGCCCCTCAGTTGCCTTTGAGTAGACCTATAAGAAAGTGGATTACAGAGGCCACTCGAACACTGTGGGAAGCTTGCAGTCTCATCACCCAGCTSTGATCAACTATTCCCTGGCCCCACCAATACAAACTTGAGCCTGGTTGAAGACCAAATTGTTATAATACAGATTATTTGTCTCCTTGGTTGCTCTGCAACCAGCAACAGCAGGTTTCCTGTTGTTAGATCACCCTGACACTCTGCAAAGGAATGTGGAGGCATTGAACCTTGTGACAGAGGAATTTGCAGGCTGCTTGAGTAGCCAGGAGAGTTTTCAGAATCTGACAGAAAYTCCCATTAACCTCCCAATGTCATTGTTCAGAATACCTGGGGAAAGTGGTGTTTATCTGCATAGCCACACAACATATTTGTCTTTCAAAAGACATCATGACCGCTCTGCATGCTTGGCTKCAGTGGGTTCACAGCATTTACTGTCTGCACATAGCTAGTGCACAAGGACCCAAAGTGAAATGGGAGCCCCTTGATGGGCTGTTAACACAGCAGAAATCTCTATYCCAAACTGTCTTGACCTCAGCAGCCAGAAGAGACTGGTTTTGAAGGTCAGGSTATCAGCCCTGCTCTGGACCAGGGCTGCAGAGCTGGCCTCTGCTCCCCACTGGCACCTCTGGGCAGGCAGGAGGAATGCGCCAGCTTGCCAATGATTGCTGTTAGCCAGCAGCTGCCTCTTCTCAGGGAAAAGCAACGAGCCTGGTGAGGCTGTCCCTTTGGAAAAGCTGATTGGGATGAGCCAGCATTGAGTTGTGCCTGTCTTGTTACTGGAGACAGAAAAAGGGAGTTGTATTGCCCTCATCAGGGGTTAAAACAGAGAAAGCTCAAACAGTTGGCTCTGTATCAATTTGGCCCTGGGTACCATAACTGGGAATGCAAGTTGTTTTCAGGAAGTATTTCCTTTGTACTGATAAAAAATTGTGCTCTACAGAGACCCTAAACTGCTAAATCCAGTAGAAAACAGTTTTCATAGCATAAGGGAAGTTGACCAAGAGTGTTATGGTTGTTTTTTCGACATGAAAGTTACTGTGTCACACATCAGGAAAGTAGAGGAAAGGATAATTTTGTTGAAATGCAGGCAATTTGTTTAAAGTGTATCCAAGAGTTGGCTGAGAAGCTAATTTGAGCTACTGCTGTTCAGTTTGCTCKGTTAAGAATCCAGCCCTTGGGAGCCCGGTGTTGCTGTGCCCTGCTACCCAGCAGTACACAAAAACATCTCTTACCCTTAACTATATTCTTCTGTCTTCTTCATAAGTAAAGTTATAATMATGCAGGATATGTTTTAGGAAAAAWGTGACCCSGTTCTGAAAAAGTCAGAWTAAGAGRCAAATTTGTTGTGGTATTTTTAGGTACTGTTCCACTATTGTTGGATGGATTTAATTTTATTTTGGGGRAGAGGGGTGGTGGGGAAGAGAACATATACTCTTGAAGTTGATTTGGAAGAGCCCTTAAGATAGGAAGTTTGCCAGGAAATCTGAAACTCATTCCTACCATTTGAACCTGTAAATCTTTTACAGAGCTATATATATGTAAATTGGCTGATTGTTAATCTTTGCAAAGATTWAGAATAGAGGTAGTGACCTGAAGCTAGGTTAGAGGGGACAGTGATTGATGTCTCTCCGTAACTAATTCCAGTAGGGAATTCCAGATTGCCATACTTTACATATTTGTGCTGTTGTATCTCTCTCCTCCTTGTCCTTAATGTTTTTCTGGGACTTGGAAATATACAGCTAATGAAGCCTTTAATATAATTTTTAAAAAATACTGTTAGTTTGTAAGACAAAAAAGATGTTTCATGTTTTTTTGACCCGTAAAGTATGCTCTTGCCACTTTCTTCTTGACTTACACCCAGTGGATCTGGAGATTTGACTCCCCAGATCTAAGCAGATCCTTTAGGCATGTGGGTCAGTAGGGCTGGCAAAGGCTGTGTGTTTCCAGGCCACAGGAGCTGTTAATATACAAWCTAGATGGTTTAATCTAGTTTCAGATCAAAACTAGATTAAAAGCAAAAAAAAACCCTCTTGCATGTTAGAAAATTAAGAGGGGGAACACTTATTTCAAAGGCATGAGGTGTTTCTAAAATTAGATTGTTCAGCTGATACTGGCTTTGGGAGCAGCTGCTGGGAATRTAGCCTGGCCATCTGAACACGTTTCTATGCATTGCTCTCACTGATATGAAATAATCTATGGTCATTTATTCCTGCTTCATATCTGCCACACGAGGCTAACAGCTGACATGCTGCAAACCCATCTCCTGAATTTCTCTGGAAAGCTCTTGTTGAAGAGGCCTTGCCCACCACTGATGTAAACTTGCATTGGCCCATTAACCCTGGAGGCTGGGGCTCAGCCTCACGTGGCTGAGCTGGCTGGCTTGGAGCCAGGCTGCTCYAGRGATATGTAGGAGGCTCAGAATTACATCTAATAATAAAGTAATAGCATCTTTATGCATTTTTTAATATATCCTCTTAAGTTCAATTAAGAAATCTGATTCCACAAAAATGGCAGGGTCATACAATATTAATTTAGAGCTTTCTTTAAACCTGAAAAAGGTAATTATTTCAGAATAAAGGAGAAGGGGATAGTGCAAGTCAAACCTCATGATTAGTGCTCCCTGATCTTTCATGCTGTTAGAATTTTATACTGAATCAAATTCAAATGAAACAAATTAGAAGAGCCCTAAAATATGGTTCAGTGCAGCTCTGGACCTGATYCCTGAGCTTGATCTATTTTAAAAGAAAGTATTAATGGTTAAGCAGTTACTGATTAATATTCTTCTCTTCTGTATTACTTTAATAAACAGATATGGAAATCAAAGTGGGATTTTTTTAGTGTGATTTCACATCTGAATTTTAGTCTTTWTTCACTGAAATATGTTTTCCCTGAAATACATATTTTCCTTTWCTGTTTGTTAAATGACAGATACAAAAATGCTCTCTTCTTAGGAGGCTGATCTTGCATCCCAGAAAAAATCAACTTTTTGTAAGGAAAAAAACCAATTGCAACAAGGCATATAAGTCTCATGTTGCCTGAATCATGAGACATTAAAGGGATTGCTCCCCAACTCAATGAAACCTCCTTATCCAAATTAAGGAGGATGCATATTAATTCATGCATATTAATTCTGTGGATATGAGAGAACTTTCACTTGGTCAATTTTCATCTCATAACCTTTTCAAAAATAATTTTTCAGGTGATTTTTTTCCTGTCTCTCCAGTACTCCCTCAGAGAATTCCTGTGAAAGAAGTAATCTATGGAAACACATCATTATCAAGCAGAATTTACTCTTCAGAGTTGAGCTTTCTTTAACACGACAGCAGATGTTTTTGSCTTGGGCAATGTAAACAGTGGGACAATGCAGATGCAGAGAGAAACATCCCAGCACTGCTCCTGAATTTTAAACTGCTCTTCAGACATGCTATTAACGACATAYCTTCCCTAATAGTCTGTGAATAATTTCTGTAGGTATTAAAACACATACACATGGATATAAGCATGAAGAGGAGAGCAGAGRCTTTCTTCACCACTTCTATTCCATTCCGGTGAAGGTTATTGGGCTGCAGACTCTTCTCATTGCTCAGTTTCAACCTGAAATTTAATTTTGTTAACAGGAAATTTCATCAGCCATGCTGAATGGGGCTGAAGATGTGAAATGTGTACCAGTACCTTATCTTCTTATTCCAGCAGAAGCTTGAGCCTGGCCCATTTTCCTTGTACTGCCAGGCTTGGGGCATATTAGGAGCTTCACTCACTGCCAGAAGTGCTGGGTGTCCTGGAAGTGTAGGAGACACTCTGCCAGCCCAAGCTTGGAGAGTGTTTGCTAGGTCTTGACAGAATGAGGAAAAAGAAGAATGTGTACAGTTGACTCCAAGGCTTCACAAGTCAGTTTTATTGCAATTTGAGTTTGTTTGCAGCAGCAAAGGGCAATCGGAATACTTGTGTGGTTTGTTTTGATGGTAGACATCATAGACATCTTTTATGAGAAAGTTAAGATTACAAAGAATCCCTGAGTAAATACATTTGTGCCTTTATTGTCCTAAATTAGTGTAAGAATAGGAAATAATGTTTTGAATAAGACATTAGCCTACCTTTGATCTGGCTATGAACCATTCTCAGGACCTTACAGAAATAAATTACTGAAACAATTTTATTGATGATAAACTGATCACTGAAAGTTCCAAGAGACACAAAGAATGACTGAAAATTTAAGAAAGGAACAAGGAAAACAGAACTGAAGGGTGGCTAAATATATCACTGTCAATGAGAAAAATGTGAATGTAGTCATCTAGCATTTTGATAAACTTTATAAAAAAAAGAGCACATAAGAAGACTGACAGAAAAGATTTTCCCCTGAACTCAAAAGTCAAACACTTACACATTATAAGATACATTTATTCATGTACATTTTTTTACATGTGGAGATTTATGACAAGCAGATATTATTCAGAAGAACAAAGTTTTAATGCAAAGTTTTGGGTCAAAGTGAGAGAAGACCTAATAAAAAACTCTAAAAATCTCCAAAAGATAAAGTWAAATTATGCAGATACCTGATTAACAAAATATCACCTGGGGGAAAAATGTGAGAACTTACAAAGTATATTCATAAAATGGAAATAGAAATGTCTTTTACTGAAAGGAAGCAAACTGTTAATATCATTAGTAATTTAAAAAAATTAGAAAAAGTAAGATTAAATCTAGGAATTATCTGTTGAGAATAATWATGCCACTGAAAAATCTCATATAGTTACATCTATCAATTAAAAGTTCCTGCATAATTTTGACAAACTACCTTTATTCAATTTTGTGTTTCACCAGAATAAATTTATCCAAGGGAATGAATTTGAACTTTGCTCTAAGTCAAGCACAATAGTTAATGGTTTTGGCTGATTAACATCTTTCCTCAACAATAACACAACCGATCAAACATCTTAGATAAAATCCAGCATGGTTGATGACATTAGCATGTCATCATCACACAGACAACATCAATTATGAGAAGCATAACTCTAGCACTTCCAACTATCTGTCATCACCTGGAATAATTAAAAATGAAAAAGCTAGCAAATGATGGGGGAAAGGATTTAAATATTTTTCTTTCTCATGTTGCATCTCAACAGACATCATTATGGTATTACTGACTCACACTTTATTTGATATAAGTCCCCATAAAAGATTTTGCTGTCATGAAGGGAAATCCCATGCAAACAAAGACACCTTTTATAGTGCCACTGTAGGTAGAATTTTTTCCTGCTGCTTTTGCATTCTATACAAAAGCAAACAGAGAATAGTTTGGGTTGGAAAGGACCTTTAAAGAGCATCAAGTTTATCTCCTGCTGTGGGCAGGGACTTCTTTTATTAGACCAGGTTGTTCAAAGTTCATCCAAGCTGGCCCTGAATGTATTGAAAATTTAAACTCTTACCTGGGAGTTATACAACTAATTTTAAAACAAAATTTCTCCTACAAAATGATAAAAATCAAAAGTATAGGTTGGTGTTCTATCAGAGCACACCTAGTTTATTTGCAGTTCAGATAGTTTGCTGRCAATTATGGACTATTTTCAGACATATATTTCAAAATTCATTACCAAACCAGTGTTTTGTAAGTTTGAAGAATATTATCAGCGCTTCATGAAATTAATTCTTACAAATCTGTGTTAACTCTACCACAATCTCTATCCTTTCATGAGGAATGTGCACATTTCAGTGGGAAGAGGTCTGAAAACTCAGTGCTGTTAGAGAATTAGATGATGGTGCAAGACCAACAGTTCTGTCTTTATAGCTGCTCCAATGTGCACATGAACTCTCCCAGGCTGTGAGAGGGTCTCTTCTAGTAAGAAGGCTTGTCCATGTAGATCCACTGCAGGCTAGACTTTGGGTTCACACAGCACCAACTACACATCATTCAACAAGAATAAACACGGAGCTCTATTTTAAGGAGGCAAAAAAATTGTTAAATGATAAATTAGGCCTATAAATACTTTGAGGTTTGTGTTCTGATTTTGTACCAGGGGCACACAACGGCGGCCCAGAGGACACGTCTCTTACAGAATACTACTGCCTGTTCAGTCGACGAGTAGAATATGCAGGAATATGAAAAGCTTATGAAGGCTTTAGGGTTTTCCCAGCCCATACTGGTTATTGGCAAGGGAAGTTTATCAGAATATGAGAGGTGTCAGTTTTCAAAAGGCATGTGTCTGTTGTCCTTAAAAGGAGCACATTGGACACCATGTACAGGAGTCTGAGGCATTCAGTGAAACCTCTGGAATGAGGGTGGAGAAAATTATTGGGCAAACTGGAAGCATGGCAGCTCCTTCATCGAGAGAACTGTACTTACAGAGAGGTCCTGGCCAGGAAAATGACATGCTGTGGAAGCTGAGTTACAGGCTTGCCTGACAAGTATCCAGGATGGGTTCTGAGTATGTGGAATTTGACTCACCTGGTTAATGCCATGCTCCAGCCAGGAAAAACTCTCAGCAGAACTTGTTTGCTGTAGGTACAATATCTCATTGATGAAGTTAAATTTCTTTCGGCTCTGAAGTCAAACTGCTCACAGCTGCTTCTGAAGTGAAAAGAAGCATTGTCAAGGAGCTGTTTGAGAGAAGCAGATTGATGTAGAGACAGTATGTATAATGAATCTCAAATAGCTGATACTTCTTAAGCTCTCAAGGTGTGCTTCAATTAAAGGAGACCCATAAATAGGCCCTTTATTTTCTTAAAATCCCATTATTTCTTTGTCTTTTACTTTTTTTCATGAACAGTAAGTTTACGTGTAGTTCATGTCCTGGAAATTCCCCTTCGTGTCACTGGGCAGTGATTCCAGTGGGAAGTATCACAGTAATGGAGTACCCAGAATAAATGAGAATACTGGAGAACCTCTGTGCTATCTAGCATCATTGGAAGAGAGTAATTTGTTTCAGAAACTTGTAAGAATATATAGTGATTTCTATATATAGAATATATATAGAATATATATTCTGTATATAGAATATATAGAATATATAGTGAAGCGCTTGAACTGAAGCACTTGAACCGAAGCACTTGAACTTAGAGCCAAAGAAAATTGCTCTAAGTACAGGTCATCTTGAAAAATCACCACACTAAAGTACTTTAGGTACAGTGGGTTTCTATTCAAAGGGAGAAGGAACATGTTTACAATGAATAGTGAACTTCTCGCCCATTAAAATTTTCAGTGTTGAGTAATTGGATTTTGTTTCTTTTCGGTTTATTTGCTTTTATACAGTAAGGAGTGTGAAAGTGTATTCAATGTGTCAGATTCTTTCCATTCAGAAATACAGACTGAATGTAGGTATAAAATGTGTTTCTCCTCTCATAATATGATGACAATTGATTTAATCTGGTTTTTGTGAACTGCTTCTCCAAAAACTGTCAATGATCTCTTTCAAAAAGAACTTTCTCAGTTGTTTTGTAGTGTACAAAAAGAAATGCAAGGAATATTATGAAAATAAATGGGGTTTAGTGTTCTTTTACTGTTGCTGTTTGGTATGTCAGGCCAAAATTATAGGAATACAACACCCAAATTATTTCAGAAGCCTCCAAAGTCGCAATCTTCAATCTGCAGATAAATATCACATATTATTCAGAACTTCATGCTATTTAAATTCCCAAAAGGTACTTTTGTTTTGATTCTTTACCTCTTTTTCCATACAAATCGCATTGTCCCTGATAGCATTCTGCTAAGCTTAGAAGAGTCTGTTCCTTAGGAGATTCTTTGAAAAAAGAAAACACACAGTTTAAAATACAATTACAGTTCCATAAAGATTTACTAAGCTCGTTTTTAGAGCATTTAGAGTTGTTGGAGCAGTTGTCTGTTATCATCTTGGCTATGTACTTAGAAATTGGAAAACTTCAGGATGGGACAAGTGACCACACATCCAATTCCACCACTGTGGAACTGCACTCAGTGCAGCTCTGCTTTCACTTCTGTAATAAGAAAAAGGGAAAGAGAAGGAGTGTTTAACTCCCTCTATATGCCGTTGGGGATGTTAATAGAATTTTCAGTTCCAAAAGCTTTTGTGTTTTTGAAGAAAAATAATGAGCAGCAACAATGGGAAACAGCCAGGCAAAATTTCCTGTGCCTGTTAAAAGCTTTGCAGAACCTGCAAGTTCTTGGGGAATTAGTGCTTTTGACTTGATTTTCAAGCTTTCTATTTTGTGAAAATTTATTCTCAATGGCATCTTCCTAAAGGTGGAGATCAGTATTGGGTACAAAAGACATTTAATTTTCCCTGGCAATAATGAAGCCCTCTGATCCTAGCCACTGGAAAATTAATACACAAATAAAATTAGAGATGGTTTCCAATTTTTTTTTTCAATGATAAGGAGTGAAAGCTAATTATTTAACAAAAATAATAATGTTTAAAATACTGATAAAATCTTGTTTTATGATGGGTACATGCTATATCAATTTACTTAAACCCTAAGACCAAAGGAAAGAAGACTGTTTCTTTGCTCAGTGCTCCAGGTCTTTTGTAGCTGTTCTTGACTCCAGAGAGCTTCTTAAGATTTTTTCCCAAACAAGCAGAGGCTAAAACACATCTGTCCTACCACAGACAGCTAAAAGTTAGATGCCTTGAATAAGGTTTTGTAGTCAGTGAAGAGAAACACCCTGTAATTCACCTCAGCCTGGTTAAAGCACTTCAGTTGAGCAGGTTGGGAGTACATCCATCTATCTGTAGATTGTGAGACAGAGGTTATAGGGACCAATTTGGATATAGAAATGTAAAATCAGAAGTAAATCCCACAACAGTGCTTACCCAGGCCATTTCTGGAGCTTTCTTCCCTTTTCCCTACAGAGTGGAACTTAGTAACTCCAGAATTCAAGTTTTTCTATATAAAAATGTTAACATTTTGGAAATGCTTCTCATTTTTCTTATCAATAATTTTGAAAATCATTAATATAATTTTGTAGAAGCATAAATCCTTCAAATTTCTGTGAGAAGATTCTTTCATTACTTTCCTTTGCCCTGTTTTTCCAGATTTCTTCCTGTTGAGTAATACTTTATTCATCTTACCGTTCTTGTTGTGATATGTGGTATTTCTGTTACTATAATTAGTCATATATTGGTGTAAAAAAACTTTYCTTCTAGATTGGCTGCTCTAATAAAGTACTTATCTCATTCTATAAACCTATCCTGAATGATCAACCTTTGACAAGGAAATATTGATTTTTCTTTTGCCACTTCACATTTCTATGGATCCTGTATTGCTGAACTTTGTACTAGATTCTGCATACTTTGTAATTTTCAGAAGCTTAACTGAAATGTTTTTCTGGGTCTGGTAATATTACCATACTCTCTGTGATGATTGAAAGGTTTTTAAGTTCATGTTAAGATGAAGAGTGGTACTGTAAATTACAAGGCCATTGACAAGGTGTGGTGGGTTGACTCGGCTCACCAGCCAAACACCACTCAGCTGTTCTGACTCCAGCAGGACAGGGGAGACAATAGGAAGGGCAAAGGTGAGAAAACCTGTGGGTTAAAAACATTTAATAAGCAAAATAAAGAGGAATAATAAAATGGAATAAAAAATTAATACAAAAGTAAACACTGACCACCTCCTGCAAATAGGTCAATGCCCAGCCAAGCTCTGAGCAGCGTCTCTCATCCCAAAATACCTTCCCCCCCCACCCAGTTTTAATTGCTAAACCTGCTTTTGTGTGGCAGAAAATATTCTGTTTAATCAGTTTGTGTCAGTTACCTTTGTTGTGTCCCCTCCTAACTTCTTGCACACCTTCAGCCTACTCACTGGGAGGCAGAGTGGAAATATCTGGGTGCCATGGAAGGACTTCTCAGCAATAACCAAAACACAGGTGTGTTACCTGCATTTTCAAAACATCACATGGTCCAAACCAGCACCATGACAGACTGCCATGAACAAAATCCGTCCATCCCAGCTCAATCTCTAGCCATTAGTCCATACAATGGATGCCACACTCAAGTCTTACACTATCCAATACAACCTTACTAATCACCACTCTCTTTCTTGTCATGTGATACATATATATACAGATAGGATTCTCATAGTCTATGGGTCACCCCTGTAAAACATCCATAAAATGTCCATTGAGTTSTGTGATGCATGACTTGGCCTTCATGTATTGTGCTGGCTGCTCAGGACAGGAGAGGTTGTATTAAATTGTTTCCTCATGTTGGGTTATCAAAGTGCTTGCCTGTCTTCTTGCAGGGCTCGTTCTCCRTTGCTTCAGGTGATTCTTGACAAAGTACTTCCTATAACATGGAAATCAAATCACATTTTACTTTCCCCCAGGGTTTAATGTCCTTGGGACACACAACAGATATCCCCATTCTTCCACATTACCCATGAGCTGCATCCACATCTTTGAGCAGATTGCCCTGTAGCCCTGGCACTGCTGACCTTGGGTGTCTGCAGGTGCCTTGTGCCAGAGACTCCAATGGAGTGGTGCATCCTGGCAGCAGCATAGAGAGCATTTCTCTCATCTGGTCCTGCCTGGAGTGGCCCATGGGGACTGCATGAACTACATGCTGCTTGATCTGTGCAAGAATTTGTTGCTCAGGGCTTCCGTCAGAGCAGTTCTCTTAGATAACTCAAGAGAAAGAACTCACAATCGGACTGCGAGTCCTAGAATATGCATTCTACAGAAAATCATAGTGCCTAGGAAAGTTGTTTTTTTATTTTTTGTCTGCTAACCAGCGAGGACATGACTTCTGTCTCATTGTTTCTGCTGGGATGTGATGATGGCCCTCTTGCCATCTCATTCCCCATAACTGGATCCCTCGTCTTCCTTTATTTTATTGAAAAATCAGCTTTTGAAACAATGAGAATTTTTCTTTCCTCTTCCTCAAACACTTCTTCTTTGCTGTCCCACACAACTATGTTTTGGAGCATACAAGGCCTTCTTCAAGTATTAAAGAGAAATAGCTGTCCTCAACCAAGCTGCAAAYACAGCTCTCTACACAAAACTTCAGCATAAAAGGACCATTCCTACAGGCTTTTCTGAGGTCTGAAAAAATGAACCAGAAAATTCAACTACTGAGAAAACACACAAGGGATGTCCACAGTTAACTCAAGACATAACAAAAATAAATTAAACTTTCCAAGAGGGCTAGGGATTAAGAGATCAGTGCTGACCCAGATCAGCTAACACTGGATAGCACAACTAGAAATATTCCTTATCCTGAGAAACTCTGCCTCTTTTAAACTTTTTCCCCAGTGTTGCAAATATGTCCTTTATTTTTCAAATTGAATTTTTTTTCATAATCATTCAGTAACACCTCAAATCACATTAAGACCACTTCTGTCCTCACATGCAGAGCTGTGTGTTTAAGGTTCTTAAGCAGGATTGCATATCCTCTCTTGTTCCTTCTTCCTGCCTGTAAGGAAAGTTTTGTCCCAAATTCCATTCTTTCAGAAAGCCTCCAGCTCTCCACCATTAAACTTACTCCACTGCACATTCATTCTCTCTCTAACCATCTATCTGCCTATCTATTCTCAGGTTACCTGTAGAAGCTTGACCAGAAACATCTCAGTATAGTTTGGAAGGAAACCTCCTCAGTGTAACACCTTGTTCTCCCCTGATCATCTCTGATAGGTGATCAGGGACCTGCAGACAGGTTTGAGTATTTCAATGTTAATTATGCAGGACAATTTCTTCATCAGCAATATTTTATTTGAATCAGTATTGGAAGTGTCTTTTCTCCTTTGTTCCAGACTTCTATCTCCACACAGCATTTAGCTATAGCAGTGATTACCTAAGAATGCTGAAAAAGCAGATTTTATGGTTTAGTATCAGCTGGAAGATCTTATCTTTGTCCTGCTGATTACAAGTTTATGATTCAAAAACATTAACAAAAATATGGGCAAGAAAACTAAGCAGAATAGACCTCTTAAGGATGCCATTTGAAATATCGTCAAAGTATGAATGTATAACAATTGCAACTGCTCTTCAAGAAGAAATTTTAAAAAATAAATTGTACACACAGGCATAATTTCCCCTAAAGCATTTCTTCTATGCTTACCTCTGACTTGCTCTTGGTTTATCTAAAAAGTTCACAGAAGTAAAATAAAATGCATATAGTTTACATCTTTGGTCACTAAGTGAATTGCTCAAAGAAAAAAGAAAACTAAATTGAGTTCATGTGACATTTTTTATTTCCATTTCTGTCTGTTCAGTCTTCTAGAAATTTGTAATACTCCAAARTTTTTCAAGTATTTGGAATAACAAAATATATTCAAATATATTCTAAAATAGTTCTCAGATTACTGTATGAATTATCACCCATAAATTCTGTGTGAATTTCCTATGGAACTGTTGACTTGAATACATATATTAAATCTAAATATTCACTACTCCCACCATCACTGTCCCCACAGTGTGTTCCAGTTTTCATATTAAAATTAATTTGACTTCTATTTACCTTTGTAAAGACTCAAGCAAAGAAAATGTTGAATACTCCAGCACTGTCTGCAGTTTGTCTCCCCTTATGCTTACTAAATTACTCTCCTGTAATTTTCTTTTAGTTCTGGTACTTTAATAGAAATTTCTGTGGCTTCTCCAACTGAAATATGTTTCATATCACAATCCTTCTGAATTTATCAGTCTAAATGCTTGTTCTTCCTTTATAGCACAGATTTTTTCCAGGTCTCACACAATTCTCTCTGGATTTTTGAATATTTGAAGATTTTCTAATTCTGTCTCTGAATTCTTTAAGCAAGTTTGTCTTTATATATTTGGAACAGTCCCTTTCAAAAGTTAGCAGTTTTCTTGAATATCTTTAATCCCTTACATCATCTTCCCATGAGGTCTCAGTCTCATCTCCCTAGGTTGTGTCAAAGATGTTTTCCCAATTCCTCAGTAGCAAGGCTGTTATTCATTTTACTTTTTYCAGTTTGTTTCCCACCTTTGGGTTTTCAGTCAATTGATTTCTGACAGTTAGATATGAGATACTGCTTTCCCATAGCCAAAGTCCTACCTTCCTGAAACCAGAAGTGTGTACTCAACACTGACAATCTAATCCCTTGCTGTGCCTGCACCTTGACACRTGGGATTCTTATAATCAAAAGATTATATGGATAGCAAAAAACTACCTTTATTACCTGTCCTTTGGATGGTTCTGATGGCAACTCAACACTTCATGTCTCCTCTTCTGATTTTCTGCTTCATATAAGTTTCCAAGCACAAAACAATGTGTTCTTCCCCCTTTTAATCTTCACCCACAGATAGTGTACAAGCTTCTTTCCTATTTTTTCCTGTTCCTTATGTGATGCTATTTTGTTGTATTACAAAGACAGTACCAAATGTTCTTTTTATTGAAAAAGGGGGAAATTCAGGCAAAAGGATTTCTTTCTTTTTTTGACTTTTATCTCAAAAAGTCTCCTACTCTTAGACTTCCTCAAAACTTTATATGATGTACATAAAAAAGAACTTATCCTTTTTCTGCATGAGAAGAAAAAATGAGCTATTCCCTGACTGGCARGACAGAGAAAAAGGCCTTCTTTTTCTCATATACTTTAGATTCTAGACAGATAAACGCAACAGAAAGGCTGAGGCTGGAAGGGACTTCTGCAAGYCATTTAGTCCAACCTTTTACTCAGAGCAGAACAAAGTTCAGGTCAGGTTGCTCAGGATCTTATCTTTTGAAGTTTTGARTATCTCCACAGATGGAGAAGACAATGAAGAATTTTTAATTCTGTTCAATAAAATTATCTTGCTTATGATTTTACATAAATGCCTCAACTGGTTTTGAGCACATATTTCATGTATGTTATATGTTTTGACTTCCTAGGGAAGTCAGCAGTGACTGGGAGAGCACCGGAAGGTTTTATTTTTCTTACCCTCTAGAACCTGTTGTAATTACATAAACTTGTTATGAGGAAGAGCAGGGAGAGAAAGTCCTGAGAGGGCTGACATCTAGCCCTGGTTTAAGGCGGACACTTATCTTATCAACCTACTGTTAATAAACTTGCTAAAACAGTAAAGAGCCAGATTTAATTTTAACTTGCTTTACTGGCCTGCTTTAGCAATGGCTAAAGGTGATAGCTTGGAAAAATATTAATCAGAGTCAGCTATTTAAAGTCAGACATGTTTTTTGGCAGTTTCTTCAGGAAAGTTCATCTAACAGCCATCAACCATGAAGATTCTTAGCTACCTCCTGGTTTACCGAAGGTTCCTGCTCATTGTCCTCACCCCACTGCTTTTACTACCACTTCCACTTATCATCAAAACCAAAGTAAGTGACCTGCTTGGAGAGATAACTATTTTGCACCTGTATGGAAAGATTGAGATTTCCAGACCTTTTCAGATTAACAGAATCACAAATAGTTTGAGTTGGAAGGGACCTTGAATGAATAATGATATTTGCATTGTGATTATTTTTCTGTCARTTCAGKGTATTTTCACAGAAATGTAGAGAAGACAGCTTCAACATAAAATTCTGTACTGGATGCATGAAGCTCAGAATCACATATTCGTTTCCTAACATCTGGGCTACATTGAAATTAATGTTATCATTATTATTTTTTGGACTCTTTTAAACAGCTCTGTATAATTGACAATGGAGATGWACTGTCAGGAAAAGAGCTGCAATTACTTTTTGTTTAATAAATGATTTTAAGTTCATCACRTTTTGTGTTGTCTGATAGGACATGACTGAATTCAGTGATCTCACAAACTCCCTCTGGTTCCTAAATAGAGCAAAATCTATAGTTTTATTTTACTTGAAATAAATTCTGGCATTCACTAGCTCTTGGGACRACTCCAAGCTGATGAAACAGCTTTCTAACAATGCCATTAGTGACTCTATTTTGTACAGCTCTGATGCCAGCGGATTGAAATGGAATTCTGTAATGTGTTATAATGTGTGTGTTATACATACCATGTATGAAAATACATGAAAATTTGGTTCAGAAGTCTTTGCATCACAGTTAGATGGTGGGTACAGAGCAATGTACTTCAGCCTTTCACATCCCATTCCAACATTTCAGTTTCCTTTCTGAGAGGAAACTCGTGGGAAATACTTAATATCATAGGACTTCAGTGAGATGAGCGTTTTGTAGGTGAATGGATATTTTCAAATTGTTTCATACATAACAAAAATTTCTTTCCCAAAATAATTGATAGCCACAGCTGACTGACTTAGGTTTAATATTGTTGTTTTCCATTCAAAGGTTCCAAGAGCTACATCATCAAGCTGCTCCTTTCCCAGTACAAAACATTTCTGCTGTTGTTGAGTAATTTCATACCCTAACCAGGGGCTCTAAGAGTTCCAAACCATTTTCCTTAAAAGCAGAAATATAAATTAAAAACTACACAAAAGAGATTTCTAATACTCTGGAAGAAACTAGATTTAATTCACCTCATTATATTTGTCTGGGGCTGCATTTTACAGACAGCATTGAAAATTATTCTCCTGGGTGGGAAAAAAAAAGATAAAAAAAGGAAAAGAAAAAAACTCCTGGTTTTAAGGAGTTGAAGCAAAAGACACTCGCTAAATTTATAAGCCTGAAATCAGCAGCAACGTTTCTTGTCAGAATTGCTCGATACCTTTTTYCTTAGATTATATCCTGGCCTTATTGCTACTGATGACAAAACTTCAGGAGAGAAAACATTTGACCAATTATTGACTGCGAGTACGCCTGGAGTCTTAAAGGTTTGCTTACAGAGGCAAAATGCTTTTGATTTATAGGAATTCATGGCCTGAGAATGCTTCAGAATGACCTCGAAGGTGATTAATTGTCCTTGAAGGAACAAGCAGCTGACTTTTTTCCCACTGTTCCTGAGTGATAGAATTGAAATAATYTTACTGTCTCTTAGAAAAATTTCTCTACATCTATTTTACTGAGTCTGTTTCACATCTCAGCTGGATTGTCAATAGCACACAACAACTACCCTAAACACAGGTCCTTTGACTCATACTTTTTCCAACTGTGGGGAATCTCTTTACTGATGGAGCTGTGCTTTTTGAATTGTGATTTGTTTTTCCCCCTGAATGATCAGCTCATRTTGTTATTGGTGCTTTTTGTATTCTAGGAAGCAGAATGTGCATACACACTGTTTGTAGTTGCCATCTTTTGGCTCACAGAAGCTTTGCCACTGGCTGTTTCAGCTTTACTCCCTGCCTTTATGTTCCCCTTGTTTGGTATAATGGGATCCAAGCAGGTAACCTTTATTTTTCTCTGTTTTATACTGTGCATATCAAGAATCAAAACTCCAAAGAATGAAACACATAATGTTGAAACCTGTAAGGCAAATGCGTGGGTTTGCTGAGTGCCAATCACAGTAGTTCTACCTCAGGACTTGCTTACATGCTTTGTCTTCAGGATTTGTTCACATTTTTTAATAATTTCTKTAATAATTTCTTATAGATAGTGGCTCAGTGTTTAGATGTCAGTTGACGGGAAAGTGCTAGGTAGTTATGAAATATCCTTAATATTACAGAGGCAAAATGTCACAATAATGACATCATGTGCAAACTGCTGACTATACACCTTCATGCCGAAGAGATGAAATCACAGCTAATCATAATCTAAGTCTATGCTTGAAGTTGTTATTTTACCTGTTGGATAGATAAGAAAGTAACAAAAACAACATTTAATTGCTGATTTAGTATGCATGTGAGATGTGACTGACAATTTTGGATTGTTCTGTCTGAAGCTTTATTTTTTATTTTGTTTTAAACCATATGCACTTTAGTGCATTTATCCTTGAATTATTTGGTTAAATGAATTTAATAGTTCCAATGACCTAATTTTAAGAAAAAGAGTCTCATTATTTATTTCATAATATAATCTTACAAATTTTTTTCATTAAATTGGTATTACCAAAGGCTAAAAGAAATTCACCATTTAATTTTAAGAATGGGTTTATTTTCCTTTTTGGTTTTGGGGGTTTTTTATTTTGTTTCAGGTAGCATCTGCTTATTTTAAAGACTTTCATCTGCTGCTGATTGGAGTAATTTGTTTGGCAACATCAATAGAAAAATGGAATCTTCACAAAAGAGTGGCTTTAAAAATGGTGATGCTGGTGGGTGTCAACCCTGCATGGTATGTGCTAAACAGTGTCTTGAAGGATACTAATAYTTGTGGAAAACTATGTATTACAGAAATAATTGCCTACTGCTCTTTCTACAATAGAAATCCAGCCTTTCTTTTTTACTCAAACAAAGCAGATATTTAAATTGATATGAAAGGTTTGTAGGTGACACTTTAATATTTTGCAGAAATTCTAATTGAAAGTTCCCTGCAGTGCTTCTATTCCTAAGGAGGATCCTTCTGAACAAAAAGTAGGATTAGATTGTAAATAATATAGAGGTCCCATTTTTTGATGGTTGTTGGAACATTCCCACCCAATGCCTACAATATAAAATTTGTTCTATGCTGATTTTTTTTAAATTTCAATAGTGTTTTCAAAATCCTGGACATTCCCAAAAATACAAAAATAGTTCAAATACACAGTGAGGGGGAAAAAGACCAACCATACAACTAAGGTGGTGGGGGAGGAAAAACACATTAATGTAATGTCTTTACTTAAGGTGTCATCCTTTGTATGCATATGAAAAAACAAAAATCAAAGGATAGGCACTTCCTCAGCTGGATGAGGGGATAAGGTAAAAGAAATCACACTCTCTGCTTACTCACTATCAACATATATTTTTGGAAGTGAAAAATTTTTTCAAAGCTTTGCTTTCTTTACAAACTTGCAGAAAGGGTTTAGGCTGACAGAGGCATCTGTCAGCATTCAAGTAAAGCTGCTTATAAGATCTACGGAGCAAGTTTAGCTTCCCAGAATACATCAAGCTCATGACACCTTGCCAGGAAGCAGAAAGGAAGCAAATGGTCAAAAAAACAGAAACCCCAGGCCTAAAAAATAAGATGCCTCCTAAGTGATTTAAATAGTGACACTTGATAAGAATGCTGGATTATTTCTATTCATCAGTAATATGACTGACCTAATTTTAAATATCTCATATGTTTTGATTTAGTTGTACCTCTTTTGATAGCTGGTAGATTTCTGTTTGGAAAAAATTTGCCTAACATTCTTGTTCTTCTGCCTCCCATTATCTTAAGCTGTATTCTTGTGCTATGCAGGTTTAATTATTTTGACTTCTCTTTTGAACACTCCTAAATTCTCATCTTTTAGCTGAAATGTCGAAAGGGAGATGACAAGTGGATAGTGTGCTGTGCTAAGTTGAACATTGCTGGGGAGCTTGCTGTGAACAGTCATACCTGAAGCCAGCATCTGAGGATACCTAAAGCAAGTCCAGAGCTGTAACCCTGAGGAAGCATCCTTCATACCTATCACATTTCCTGGTCATGACAAAGGGATGATAAGATTATGATGATCTTTGAAGGATGAAAAGATCTTTGAAGGTAGATCTGTGATCTACCCACCTCTCAGCATCTGCTGCTCACTAGCTGTGCCCATGGCAGGCACGGCGCAGCCTGTGCACATTGCAGCCTCATCCAGCCAAGGCAGAGGTATCACTGCATGAGAGCTCTGCATTGCAGGTCAGAAAGGGYGCAGCAGTGAAAGTAAAATAGCAGGACACTTCTGGATTTTCCATTATATATTTTTCTAGAGAAATTGATGTGTATTAGACATATGTGCCCARCAGGAYCAGGACAGGGATGGTCTCMCAGTACTCAACACCAGTSAGGCTGTAGCTCARATCCTCTATGCTCAGTTCTGGACCCTTCACTACAAGAAAGACATTGAGGTGCTGGTGTAAGCCCAGAGAAGGACAATGAAGCTGGTGAAGTGTCTGAAGCACGAGTCTTAYGAGGAGCAGCTAAGAGAGCTGGGGTTRTTCAGKCTGGAGAAAAAGCTTCTCAGGGGAGACGTTATCACTGTCTACAACTCTCTTGAAAGGAGGCTGTAGCCAAGGGAAGGTCAGCYTCCTCTCCCAGGTGAAAAGTGAAAGGACAAGAGGAAATATCTTCAAGTTGGGCCAGAGGAGGATTAGATTGGATAATAGCAAAAAATTTATTCAGTGAATTGTTGCTCAGGCATTGGAACTGGATGCCAAGGGAAGTGATTGAGTCATCATCCCTGGAGGTATTTGAAGACGTGCAGGTGTGGCACTTCTGAACATAGTTTAGTGGYGGACTTGGCAGTGTTATGTTTATGGTTGGACTTGATGATCATAACGGGTTTTCACAGCCCAGATTTTTCTGTGATCCTGTAAAGGCTTTCTGTCATTTGAGCTATGCAGTAGAATCTGCAGACTAGCAGAGAAAGGTRAATATGTCTATACAAGCTGCAAGGGTAATAAAATACTGGGTTTTTTGCACTACAAAGCGAAGAGTGACTTTGTAGTTGGATATAATGAAATAATTATCCAAGATTTCATGCTTAATATTTTTAACAATGCCACAGAGAAAATAATGCAGAAAAACTAGGGCTGAACAGAATAGGATATATTTTATTATTTTGCAATCATTTTTAGAGTCCCTCAGTAGAGCCTACCACATTGTACCAAATGGTCACCTGACTATCCATTATACCTGACCATCAATCCATCTAATGCTGGAAATTTATGATGAATAGTTTTAGAATACGTTAGTGAATGTCTTAATTTGCTTTTATTTTTAAATACGCTTGCAAGTTCTACTAAAATGGCATTTTCCTACAGTGTGAAAATTCATATTCAGTGTGCTTATTCTGACCTGTATTTTCTGCATAAGAAACAATTCTGCCTCAACTTCTGTCTGCAGACCTAATCCAAAACTGCCTAAATTAATGGGTTTTACACTACTGATGACTATTTGTGTTGAATCAGGTCTGTGACTTGCTGGTCTACAGATCATTTCATCACTGCAGTTAAAAGTGCACAGGGAAAGACAAGGTTCCCCTACTGAGAAAAAAWCCAGTTTGAAATGTTGTTGCCATTAGCTGAAATGAAAGGCTATAAGAGATATTTTGATGGTATTTTTACATCATCAAATAATGTTTACATGATTTTTATATAACATCTATATTGGCCTCATGTACTAAGTAAAACTGACTTTTTTGTGAAGCTTCTGATCAAGGCTGTGCAAAGAATTTTACAAATTGCACAGAAGTCTTCTGATGGAAAGGTGCAACACCACCATCCCTCCACTATGTTCTCTTGCTGTGATGATGTATGGCAGGTATTTCATGTCAGTGATAGCACCTTGGAACAGGGATTTAAGAGGAATGTTCACATTTCCAGCTCCAAGAAATGCATTAAAAACAACATTGTGACCTGTATTCTAAATTTACAATCCAACTTCACCACATATAATGCAGAACGTTTGATTTTTCAGTCATTGATGCAATTCAGTGTATTACATTACTATTTGTAGTAAACTTACAAAAAGTTGAGTCAAGACCAGATTAAGGAGTTGTAATGACCCTTCCCGTTTAATATTCAAGATGACATTTATTGAAGCCCAAATAATGTCTATACTTGTCCTGGTGCTCTCAGTRAGAACTAAGTTTTGTACCTCTTTCGGAATTTTTAATATTTCTTCCTGTAACAACCAAACTGAATATATCTAGAGAACTTAACTAAGTGAGAACTCCAGGGTTTTGACCTAGACTGTACAATATGAGATTAATGGCATCAGCAGTGTAGCCATTTTAACTCTCATTTGAATTTGTTACATGCATGGTACTCTTTCTTCAAAGATGGTTCATATACAGTATAATCCTGTAAATAAATATTATTGCTTTTGCTTCACTTTAAAGCATATTTGGATCTCTAAAATATGATAATTTCAGTGTCCTAGATCAAGACAATTTTAATTAAAAAATGTTTTTAGAGTTACAAGCTCAAAATTTTCAGTGTTTCAACTTTTCTGTTGACAAAGTTCTCATTTATATTAAATAGACTGATGCTAGGAGGTGTTACTGTAGCAGTCACAGACTCTTCTCTCCTATTCCAGGCTTACGCTGGGTTTCATGGTTAGCTGTGCTTTCTTGTCAATGTGGCTCAGCAACACCTCTGCTGCTGCCATGGTGATGCCAATCGTAGAAGCTGTAGCTCAGCAGATCATCAGAGCTGAAGCAGAAGCTGATGAGCTGGAGATGTCCTGCTCCAATGGCTCCATCAACCCAGCCCTGGAGCTGGACGGTAGGCATGCTGCATCTGTGGCTTTGCCACCCTCACTGGGCAGGAAGGAGCACAGCAAGTACACTGAAATGCCACAGGAGTACTGGCATCTTCTTGTGCTTCACTGTGAGACTTCTCTTGGATCACTGTGTGTGAGCTCTCTCATGATCACAAAGATTAATTAAAACTGAACAGGTGCAGAGGGTTGCAGCTGGATAAGAGGAGAGGAGACAGGAAGGGGCTGGCTTATCAGCCTCTCTTATCATCTATAAGATGGCTGGAAGGAAATAGGCCTCCAGGCTATGGATACACTAAGGCTTAAATGTTAGTACAGGAAAAGAGCTCTTTAAACTATAGGGTAATGTTGGAWGAACAACTGAATCTAAACTGATTACCTTCACAGTTAGATTGTAAGTTAGGAATATTTCTCCTCATGAGAATATTCAGATTCTGAGGAACAGAAATCATGAAGGAGTAGGGCACAAATCAACTGTTTCTGAGATTGGTGCATCCCATCAAATRTATTGATGGGATGATGTGAAGTGCATGGGATGAGACGTTGATGGAGCCTTTCCAGTTTTACTCCCTTAAATGCTTTTCTGTCTTTGCATCACTGTCTTACAGAAAATATAGGAGAACATGAAAGCCCAGATTGGAAAGAGAAAGAAAAACCAGTAAAYGGGTAATTGTTATTAATTTAGTAAATTCTGTTCTAAGAATTCATCTAAATAGAATATCTGTTTGCTACAATATATGCCTTTGTTTTTCCAGATATAACAACAATGTGGGTAGTACTGTATGCACAGTTGAAAAGGAAAATGAAAAAGGAAATGAACAGGTACTTRRCGTGTCTTTTTATTATGCGGTAAAGCTTAGTTTTAACCTAAATTGCACTTCTATGCCACACCTAAAATGGCACAAGTTGTAATGAAGTTGGTTACATGTGAATAAAAAATATACCTGTAGTCAGACACATRTACACACTTTGCTTGTATAGCTATTTCATTACTGGATTTGTCCTCCCATTTCACACAAGTTAAAGCAACCTCACCAGAGTACAAACTCTATATCAGGTGTGTGTATATGTATCAACCTATACAGAGGCAGTTCTGTAAAGACTAAGATCAGGGAAGGGACTTTGACTCTGCCTCCTTTTCCTTTACATGAATAATTGCATTATCAGTRTAACTGTGAGCCAAGCCACACTGCAGACAACTATACTGCCAGTAAATTGTCTGGCTCTTCTGAGMTATCTTCAAACTCTATTTTTGTGCCAGATGATGAGCCCTTCTTATACAATAATTAGTGTATATATTTTCTAAGCAGAACCTACCACCTGCTGAAGCACAGAGAAAAAGCAGAAAGGACAAATACAGCGGGATTTTCAAAGTGATGTGTTTATGTGTGGCTTACTCTGCTACCATTGGAGGACTGACCACAATCACAGGAACATCGACTAATCTGATTTTTACTGAGCACTTCAATTCGTAAGAGACTATTACATTATTTGTACTCTTCTTAGTCCAGAAGTTTAACTTTCTTTCTTGAGCTCTCACATRGCTCCCCTAAAATGAATTAGAAACCTTGCCCTTTGCTTTGATATTATTTGATTCTAKTGCTTTTCCTAATTTTTCGTTTACTGAGATAAAATAAAATTGCAGGTTTGTATTTGCCTTACACAGGGAAAGTCTGTAAGTGACCTGCCAACACATGCAACAAGATGACCATTGTTTTGTTAAGTAGTACTTTACAATTTCAGTAGCTGCATGGAAAAAGATAGATTTTTCTTARAAGGAAAGCAATACTTGGCATGAACAGAACAATCACTATCTAAAGATCTGTTATTAATTTTTAAGTACAGCAGGAAATAAGTTCAGACTGCTTAGCAAAGAGGATCAGGAGACTTTCAAGAGGCTAAGCACTGTTGAAATGAGAAACCTGGGTCCATTAATCAACAAAAAAAAGCAGATAATTTCAAGGCAGTCTGAAACTTTGCATTCAATGGAGCAATGTTTTAAGTTTTCCAAAGCATTTTCTAATATCAATTTTCTTTCTTAAGTAGAACTGCTTTGAAAAGAAAATTGGTAAATTTTGTTCTAAAGCCCTTGGAATCCAATAGTTCTTGCTGATCTTTTTTTTTTCTTCTGCAAACTACCACTGTCAGTAATTGTCCTRCTTGAATTCTGAAATGAAACAAAATAAAGCAAAATCCTTTTTTGTCCTCCATCCACTGTTTTGTATTGCACATGACAAAATTGTTGAATACCAGTTATTGATAGCATTTTTAAAGTTTGCCTGTGAAGAGTTTACTGTCAATGGCACTAAATCACTGCAGAAAGAGGATTGTTAAAATCAATCACACTTGTACACTTTCCAGAGGAAATAGGTCTAGAAAATAAATCAGTGTGTCCTGCCCATCCTTAATTCAGGCAAGACCTGTAGTAGATAATCCAACAATAGCAGATAATCCAACAAGAACTATGTAATAGATTATTTTTAAAAAACACTTAAACTGATCATCTATTCTACCTGAGGGATATTTGCTCTGGAGATGAAGAATACCTAACTTCAATTTCCAGATTACTAGAAATACTTACACAAATATTCATCCCTGTACGACTTGAATAGTACTAGTACAATACTAAACAATAGAAGTTTCAGTGTTGCTTCCACTGTTGTCTTCTACATCCATTGGAGCTTTTTCATGAGTATATTTTCTTGTTCTATATTCTCATCTCAAAAAATTCCTTTCTTTCAAGATCTGTTTCTTTACAGTCCGARCAGCCCTTAGGCTGTGCATGGCCCTCCCTCACTTACTGAACTCACTTTAGACACACCTCAGTCCRTGTCAGATCCCCAGACCTGTTGCTGATCCATTGCCCAAATAACTGGCACAGGCAGTTCCTGTAGTGGTCATGATGACCAGGAAGAGGATGGGAGGGTGAGGCAARAGGATACCACAGTCCACCTCATGCTGAAGTCTGCTGCCAGCCAGAAATATTCTACCACAGAAGTGCTTTCTGGTAATTCTCACAAGTCTTCATTCCTTTGCAAAGATGAACTAAACTTTTTTTTTTTTTTTGCTTTCATCCAGACGTTACCCAGGTTGCCAGTGCATCAATTTTGGATCCTGGTTTGTCCTTTCCATCCCCATTGCAGTTACTATTCTGCTGCTCTCCTGGTTCTGGCTCCAGTGGCTTTTCCTTGGGTTTGAGTAAGTGAACAGTATAATCAGTAGAACTAAAGGTTATCGATATAAAGTATTATTTTTACCAGGAATAATATTRCATCTTAATTTAATAGCCTCAATARGAAGAAAATGCAGCRACAGCGATTTTGTGACCTTGATTAGTATGGGTCAATCTCCAGATGGACAAAAATTTTCTATAATGAGAATCCTTGAATATTCARCCCCGTGTGAGAAGTCCGTACCACAAATGGACTCACTCCTTTATAATATACACACAGAGTCATTAGTCAGTGCATGTGTGCCAGACAAAAGAATACTGAAATCACATRCATTTTTTTTACTGGAAGAGTCGTAGGAATACATCCTTTATTGGAGTGAGGCATTGGTTTGAATACTTGAACAATGTCTCTTATAAACTAGATGACTGTATTCGTAAATGTGAGGTAAGAAACGTCTGCTTTTCCTAAATCTATATATGTTGGTATGGTAAGGTTTCTGTTTCTCCACACAGCTTGGGCTTTTATGGTTTTGGAGAGGACAATACATCTTTTGGGATGGTTYTTCAAAGCCTTTTTCTCCATGAGTTCACTGGAGAGATAGGTGGGACACCAATCTTCAAAAATTACATAGCTACTTGTGGTGCAAGATATGAAAAGCAAGACTAGTTTTAAGCAGACAGAATAATCCCATGCTTACCACTCTGTATGTGGACATTTATAGTTTCATTTTTCTTGATTGTTTTGATAATGTTCTTTTTAACTTTGTATACGAGATTTATCCAAGAATGAAAACCTGACCTGTAGCAAATACCTTGCTGATCAATATGTAAGCTATTCATGTAASAAAAACCTTTTCATTCAAAAATGAAGTAAAGCAAAGCCATAGATTTAAGGAGACGCTCATTAAAGAGAGTTATATATTTGACTCTTTCATTTAGTTCACATGGTAAAAGTTTCATCCATCCTGGCCAAATGAATTGGTCAATAACAGAACACATTTTGTTGCTGCCTCTGTCAGTTTCCCAYTGGGCATTGTGAATTAATTCCACTRTGCTTGGTGTGTGATAACTAAATGGGAGATACTGCATTGTAAAGTGACAAACATACATCTGTCAAGTGCTATTGGTAGCTGGAAAGGTTGGACAGTTTTTTCTGTATACACTAATATCTCATCATTCGATATTGCTGCTTTACATTCCAGTTTAAAAAACATGTTCAAGTGTGGCAAGAAGAAAACAGCTAGAGAAGAGGCCTCATCACAGGTGATTCAGGAGGAGTACAAGAAACTTGGACCAATTAGGTATTTCAAACTATAAATCTGCAAACAAGAGCAGGTAAATCTAAATGTCAATTCTGGAAATTTATAATTCATTCTACTTCTGCTATAGCTACCCAGAAACTGTTACACTTGTCCTGTTCATTCTAATGACCCTCCTGTGGTTCACCAGAGATCCTGGCTTCATCCCAGGATGGTCTTCACTTTTCCCAAAGTAAGTGGTCTCTTTTAATAAACCAAAAAGGACTSTACTGTGCCTTAACTATATACCTTCTTTTCTTACTAATTTTCAAAAATTAAAATACTTTCAATATTTCGAAAATATGCCCGGCCAAACTTGTTGCAAACCTTTGTAGTGTATACAGAAGATAAACTCCAGCAACTTCACATATATATGTGAGCAATAGCTGAAATGCGTAAAACCTGTTATAGGATAGCATAAAGTGTTTCCTAAGATGGATTGTTGCTAGATTTTTGGGTTAATATGGCACACTTATATGCATACAGGCCAACATCCCCTGCTTTGACAGCTGAAATTAATGATATAAATTATTGCCCATTCATACATAACTCCCTTAAAGTCATAGTTTTACGTCATAAAATCAAGAACTATTGTAGGGGTTTTTTGACCTTTTGCTGCAACTTTTCCAGAATCATCTGGATTTCTTTCCCTAAGTAATCAGTCAGTCTTACAGGAACTTATATTATCATGATATCTCCTTTTCTCTTGCTGCAATTACTGTAATTTCAGTTCTGTTTTTCTGTGATAAAATTTCAAATTTTGCTCTGGAGTGGTGGGAAGTAGTTGCAGGATTGGGAGAACTGGGGCTTAAAGCTGTTCAGATCCTTATGGGCTTAACATTTRTTACTGGCTATCCCAAAGGCCAGTTCTAGCCTAGAAGGGTAATTTTCCATTTTGTTTTCCTGTGTGTTTGTGATAAATGACACATGAACACACATACCTAATTCCTTCTCTCTTTAAGTATATTTCCACCACTTACACACCTTCCCAGTGCTCTTCCAGAAAGTCTGGGAGGGAGTGTCACAAGGAATAATTGTAGCACTTTGAAGATTTAAAATGTAACACAAAATTATTTTGCGCAAAAAATACCATTAAAAAGTGTATTAATAACTAATATTATTTTAAAATTATTTACTTTTAATAATCAGGAAAAAATTGAAAAGGAACACTAGTTTTTCTCTTATGACAACAGCATAGCTGATGATCACTGTCTCATATGAAACRCTACACTCTTGAAAGAGTTTTGGAGTGGTGACCTAATTAAATGATCAGCTAGCTAAGCAATCAGGATGGGTTGGCTTCTCTTCCTGCTTCCTATTAACACCCAGGGCTCACCCAGCATTGTTTAAAGAGCAACATATTAAACTGAAATACGAGGCACTGTAAAAACCCTTTAAACCTGTGACTTAGGGTTCAAATGACTTTTTTTCATCCAGAGAGCTACATATTCCCATTTGAARCTGGTTATCATTGTCTGAGGACTTTGTTCATTGGTAGAGAAAAACAGAACATTCGTAAAAACGAGCAAGGTTACAGGTTCTGCACAGGGATGTTACTTTGTGGATGCCCTTTCATGTTGCCCTTSGAAGGAACTGCAAGCATGTGTCACAGCACATTAGGTCGAATTGTGTTGTAATTTTAGTGAGCTAACCTGAAGAGAAACAAAGCTTTCCTTATGAACTTTAAGAGGAAAGAAAACATTTCTTACTATTCATACCTTARCTATTTCTAGATAGCTTTAATTTATCAATAAATTAGATTAACAGGCACAAAACCAGTAAATTATATTAATACTTTCTGAGCAACAAAACTTCTCAGGGAAAGTTAAGGAGTGGGGCATAGGGTCAGCACAGGTACAGCTGTGAGCAAGGCATATTCTTAGAAGTAAAACCCAAACCAAACAAGAGCAACAACAAAGAAATCTGAGGGAAAAAAGCCTCAGATCTTAGGAACTGTATTTCTGATACTGTGGTGTCCAAGAGGCTTGTAGCAGTGCACTGAACTGCAGATTACATCTCTTACACACTCGTTCCCTCAGGCCTCTGCATAAAAAATTGCTCAGTGCTTTGGACCTAAGTAGAGAGCTAGGGATGTGCATAACTTCTTTATGTTACAGGAAACACCTATAAGGAAATATTCCCCACCCTTTCAGAAATCTGATAGCACTCATTTTCCACAGGGTTTTATCCCACAGTCTCAAGAAGGCCTAAGGGAAGTTCTGCCACCTGAAAAGAGCTTTATGAAAAGCCACAATGTTGCTCCGAGACTAGTGAGTGCATCCTATTAGGTGGRAATTGCACCACCCTCAGGGTCTTAAACTAGAAAGGTCTGTCTGGTCCTTTATTCTAGCATGCTGAAGATCAAAAGAGTTACACTSTTCTGTGCGTTAAACAYAGTAGGAATTTACTTTATCAGAACCTGGATTTCCAGAAAGAAACCAGGCTTGATGTTAGGGTGGCAAAGCCCAGGTTCCTCAAATTTTGGAATTTGCTAATTTCCTTGATAGTCATGTCTGTTGTCAAACTGAAAAAGACAAACTAACATACTGCTTTCTGTTGGAATATGCTTCCAGATATCTGGTTTTGTCTTTCTCTGTTGGATTAAAAAAATCTTCTGCGCTTTAAAAGTATATGTATCTTGTGATTATATCACCTTATAAGCTTTTCTTGATGAACTAAATTAAATGCTTAAATCTTTGTTACAAAGAAAATTTCCCATCACTGTCATCATCCACGTTCATGTTATCAGACCCTTGTGTGCATCATCATGTTACTGAGTACCCCTTTAACATGCCAACACTGATACCTTTGAAATCCCAGCAGAAATACCACTATTTATTTACGCTACCTTCATACTTCTTAAGAGCTGCTTTTTGTACTGTCAKCAAGTTTTTAATCCACATTTCTGCTGTAGCAGTATTGAGTAGAGCCCATTATTTCCAGCTTTATCAGATGCCTTTCAAAAATACATTACCTCTACCAGTTTATTTTTCTTAAGAAAAAAATGTATATTTATTAAAGTCTAATCCTTCCTTTGCTCTCCTGCCCTGCACCCATTACCTACTTCTGTGAGCAGACAGCAGGATGTTTTAATAAATATTGTATAACACTACAGAGACCAGCACAGGGTGAAAATGCCTGTTTCCTCCCCATCTGTTGACAGCACATGATCACACATCATTTCTGCTACCGCAGTTTCCTTCTTTGTCCTGGTCTGATTCCAGGCTGCCGGGTATTAGCTTCAATTAGAGGAGTTTCAGGTTGGCCTTTGGCCTTTGAGTTTATGAGCCTCATAAGAAACAGAAAGTTCAACACTGAGCTGCAGCTGATTACAGCTGATGTAGGCAAGCTAGGCTTCCCTCAATCTTCCACAGATTATCGCCTGGATGTACTGTATTTTTTTCTTCATGATTTATTGCTTTCTTTACTTCTAATACAAGATCACTATGTATTTTTGTCCACAGCTGTGACAGTGGTCACAGGGGTTTTCAGGTGAAGGGAGAGACGAAAACGTTGACTCTATGATCAGATGGCTCGATTTATTATTTTAAGATATATATATAATATTATACATATATATAACAACTATACTAAAAAGAAAGAAAAGGTTTCCTCAGAAGCTAGCTAAGCTAAGAATAGAATAGAAAAGAATGATAACAAAATGCAGCTCTCTCAGACTCTGTCCGAGACATCTCTGTCTTGATTTGCCATTAATTATAAACATTCAAGATKGCTCAATCAAAAATCTACTTGTTGCATTCCACAGCAGCAGATAACCATTTTTTACATCTTGTTGCTGAAACTTCTTAGCTTCATCRGGAAAAATCCTAAAGAAAAGGATTTTCACAAAAATATGTCTGTGACACACAGCCATGTTCTCTACCATAATCTCAGTTGGAGTGAGATCTCTTGAATCAACAGTTTTTTTGCTTCCTTATAGCACAATCAGATTTGCAGTCTTATAAGCAGGTAGATGTGTATATGCAGTTGTATTACAACTTGGATAAATAGGTTTAAAAAATGTTTATCTCAAAATTTAATAGTGATTGAAAAGCTTCTGTTTGGAATGACATYGTGTGTGTGTCCTCAAAATAGTTTGACTGGTGGTAGGACGTTGTGTGTGTCCCAAGCAGGTTTTTTGAGAATGGTGGTTTGCATCAGGAATACTGAGTTTGTGAGCAAAAYGTTGCACTCCYTAGTTCAACWAGARTAAGTGCAGAGTCCTGCMCCTGGGGAGGAACAATCCCTGCAGGAGGGGGCTGCAGGTTCACCTTGACAATGTTTAAAACTGCATGAGAGAGAGCAAAGAGGAAAGAGTCAGGCTCTTCGTAGTGAGGCTCAGTGACAGGATGGGAGACAATGGGCACAAAATTAAATTTACAGGTTGCCTCCTGAACATCAGGAGATGTTTTTCACCTGTGATAGTGACCCAGAGAGGTTTTTGATTTTCCATCCTTGGAGATATTAAAAAACTGTCTGAACWTAGTCCTGGGCAGTGGCTCTGAGCGACCCTGCCTGAGCAGAGAGGGTTGGACCAGACAACCTCCTGAGGCCCCTTTCTAACTCAACCATTATATGAAAATGGAGCCGCCTAGAGGAAAGTGACAGCATGGATTGTTTCTGTATCTAGATCTCACTTTCCTTCAAAACTTCTAGCAATCCTTAAAAGAATGTAGGATAGGATCCAAGAGGAAGAGATTTTATATCTCYAGACCTGATGCATCTGGTACTAGGCTAAAGATGATATACAGGCAGAATCTCCTGCCTTAGGAAACCAGAAAAATATAGTAACTTTATTTTTCAAAATGTATTTTCTATGGAGGCAGAGACTAGGAAGCAGGAGACAAAATRTTCGAGAATCACTTCAACTTCTAGGGCATCTTCATTTTGTGATGGTGTTAGCTAAAATTATGCTGGTTTTGGTGTAAGTCAGGTATACTTAATATATAATATATATATATATATATTAAGGTTTTGTTTGAATTTCACCTAACAAAGGAAAGGACTAGATATTTSTAGCATATAACTGAGAGAACTGTTTTTTGCTTTCAGTGAGAAGCTCTGGTTCAGTACAAAACATTAAGCTGCTGGGAAGATCTGACAGGAAGTTATTATTGGACCTACTGTAGCTGAATATTTAGAAAGCATATGGTCTGAAGCTGAGAGAACAAATATATTGGTGTGTTGCTTCAGAAAATCTTACAGAAGAACTTGCAGAAAATAGAGAAAAATAACAAGGTTAAAAAATGTTTGCTTAGCTTTCTTCAGTAAAATTTCTATCCATTTTAATGGCCATCTTGACTGAAATAAGACAGACTGGGATATGTCATCAGCTAACATTGATTAACAGGCTTGTATGTGTTAAAATGGCCTTACAGCTCAGCTTGGCACCCTGCCTGGTCTTGAGGCTACTCTTTACAAGTCAGAAGGATATTGAAGCAGTTTAAGACACAGTAGTGCAAACAGTTCTTACATACTGGAAATGACCAAAACAAACATGACCCTTGTGACTGTGACCCTAGTAATAACAGCTATAGGAGGATGATAATAAAGTTCTGCTGTCTTTCTTCAACTAGAAAATGCCCTTTGTGGGTATGCACTGTGTTCTTTAAGGCCTCTTAAACTGAATCTATTGCAGAGCATATTAAAATTATTAAATTTATCATTAAACTGTGAAAACTAGTCATCTAAGCATCAGCTACTTCTGAATATCCCCCTCCACCAGCTTATTTCTGTATGGCAAAATGACGCATGCTTACTCAAGATGTTTATTTATGAATTTATAGGGCCAGCACCAATAATTTCTATAGATCTGAGGAGCTGACTTTGATTGTCTGCCAAGTACCCACCCAGCAACTTTGTCACTGCCTCTCCTCAACAGGAAAAGGGATAAAATAAGGTCAAAAAGCTTTTGGGTCAGGATAAAAACATGGATAAATGATTGCTTATCAGTTACCATTATGGGCAGACTTGATATGGGAAAAATTAATTTAACTGCAAATTAAAAATAGAGTTGCATGGTGAGAAACAAAGACAGATACTAAAGCACTTTTCCCTCATCCTCTTTTTTCTAGGCTCAACCTGACTCCATTCCTTACTCCTCTACCTCTTTCCACCACACCTAATGGTGCAAGGGGTGAGGAATAGAGAGTTATGGTCAGTCCACAGCAGACTGTGGACTTTCCTGCTACTCTATCCTCTTCCTCTCTCCTCCCCTCCTTCTCCTGACTATATATATTTATGTGGTTTTTTTCTTGTTGACTTCTCCATAGATATAAAAGCTATATTACGGATTCAACAGCTGCCTTAGTGATAGGCCTCCTGTTCTTTATTATTCCAGCAAAAACATTGCCTAGGACATCGAATGGAGAAAACAGTTGAGTATATTTTGATGTCGATTTTTCCACAATAAGGTATCTAAAATGCTACTGTAAATGTAACTCATTGCACTGGTTAGAGGAATGTAGTTACATACTAATGCTGAAGTCTTAATAGAGGGTATAAAGCACTGGGGTGTAAAGCATCCCTGGCCTGGAAGCCAGTACCAACAATGATACACTGTGAGCAGCAGGAGCCAGTGCTGTGCAGGAAGCCGCTACCTGCAGGCCATGGACACCAATGGAAACCACCTGCCCATTCACTGCAATGGGCTTTGAAACGGGCTGCATGGAGCAGGGCTAGGCTCATGTTTTGAACATGTTACTGCTTGATTAGGGTACCCTATAAAACCCAAAATTGTACATTAATTCATTATCATGTAAGTTTTCCTCTTCAAAATGGATTTTTTGTTTAAAGTACTCTGGCTCATCCTCTATGCGTTTAGTTGTGCTGCTGAAAACAATGGGATCCAGGGGTTAACAGAGAATGGAAGGTGTCTTGGTTTGGAAAGACAGATGTGTGCTATTGAAGGCAGGAGCCTCCCCTGAAATGGAAAATGTAAACCCCCTCCCTCTGAATTGTTGTAAACTTGAAATTAAGTGGGGCTCTCAGGCAAATATGGGAGCAGGAATAACAGCTCTTTATTAGGGAAGAAAATTTTTAAAATGCAGAAAATAAACAATGCAGTAAACTAAAACCACACTGAAAGAGTYAGAACACAACTTGACACCCTGTTGGTTAGGATGTTGGTAGCAGTCCAATTGGAATTGTGGCTGCAGTCCTCCTGGAGTGTCAGGTGTGGTTCTGTTGGAGCAGTGATCCTGTAGAAAGGTGTAGTCTACCTCTGAAGACCCAGTGGAAGAGCCAGCTGTTCCTCTGGGAAATACAGTGGAGAAAGCCATGCTGGTGTTCCAGAACCTCAAGATTATATCCGAGTAGGAATGCTTGGCTTCTCCCTCTGGGTGGAGCATCTCACAATGGGATGCCATAGTTCTTATCAGACATGCAGTGACATTCAGTAGCTTGTTATCAGCAGATGTCTCCCCAGAGGGAGGAGTGGTTATAGAAGAGATAAGGAAAACTGCCCACTTAACAGAAGACAAATGCCATACAGATGGCAAATAGAACACAATTTGCTTGGCAATCCAGGACAGAAGGTCAGAACCTAAATGAGTTTAAGTGACACAGCATTGGCTCAGCAATCTGCCTGAATAGTGCAGTTTTACTGAGTAAATAAAACCCACTGGTATCCTACAGCTGTCTTCCACATAGGGAAGGAGGGAAAAGGGACCAGTGCTCCACTGGTGGTAACCGTCACAGCTCTAATGTCTCCAAGCTATGACAGTTTTCCCCAGTTAAAGATCTGTACTGGGAAGTGCAGGTTGTTTCTGTCAGAGACCTTGTTCAAGTTACAATGATGAGCTTTTTGTCTTTGATTTTTTCCCAAGTACTTCCTCAGGGAGAATATTTCAAGAGTTTGTCAATATGTTTTTAAATGTTGGTTGGGGGGTTATATAAATATATATATTTTTTTTTTTCTCTAGCTGTTTCTGGTTACATTCCACTGATTACTTGGAAGGAATTTCAGTCATGCATGCCCTGGGAAATAGCTATTCTTGTTGGTGGTGGGTTTGCACTGGCAGACGGCTGCGAGGTAATGCAATTTATAGACRATACTGAACAAATAACGTGACCCAATCAAGAGCAATTCAGACAYGCAGTGAATTCACAGTTATTCTCTTGTTTTAGCGAGTTATTCTGTAGCAATATTGAACAGGATAAATGTGATGAGTATTCAAGATGTTCAGAAGGCAGGTTTAGAGAAAAAGAAGTTTCCTATGTTTTCCAAGATCATGCAYAGGGATGACTACTGTTTCTTATTTAATGTAGATCTGATGGGGCCAGGGGTTGTGACAACGCAGTGTTYCCAAAGCCTTAATGTCACTGAGATAACTCCCATGTGGAGCCTGATGGCGACTCCARTAAATCAAGCAGCTTTGGACCAAGACTCTTGTTATGAAGCCTAATATACTTGTATTAACATTTTCTGATTAAGACTCCTCTAACCATCTCAGAGATGCAAATATAAATAAAAGCAATATAGTTTGCATGGGATGCTATAGAGCATCATTGAATTAGAAAATAGGTCTTAAAAACATGTGGCAGAAATATGGATACTTCACTATTAGCAGATAAGTTCTGTTTACATACCATTTAAAAAATTTTCCTTTGAYTTGCTAAACATAATCATGTTCTCATGTTCCTTATGCAGGTTTCAAAACTTTCTGAGTGGGTAGCAAGTAAATTGACACCTCTAGGATCATTACCCTTGTGGCTGATTATCCTGATATCCTGCCTTATTGTCACTTCAGTAACCGAAGTAGCCAGCAATCCAGCTACCATTACCATCTTTTTGCCCATACTATCTCCTTTGGTGAGTATAACAAGCTTATTTTTAATCAGAATCTACTCGATCACCTATGTAATAATGTAGCTGCTTAAATGAAGTGGTTTTAAAAAGTCTCAATAAAATACTTCATGCAGGGTTTTTGCTGTCCTGTATTGTGCATCATATATTTGGTTGCTTTAGGTGTTTTTAACAGGAGATGCTGAAAAATTAGTAAAATTACATAAAAGTTAATTTTATGGATTAAACCCAGATGGCAATCAAGCCATAGGCAGCTGCTCACTCACTCCCACACCAGAGGGGTCCTAGAGAGAATTAGAAGGGGAAAAGCTAGAAAACTTATGGGTTCAGATGAAGAMAATTTAACAGGGAAAGCACAAGCCCCATGTGTAAGCAAAGCAAAACAAGTAATTAATTCACTGCTTCCCCTGGGCAGGCTGCTGTTCAGCCATCTCCAGGAGAGCAGGGCCCCATCACACATGTCAGTAACTCGAGGTAAGAAATGCCACCACACCAAACTCCCCCTGCTTTATACACTGAGCATGATGCCATATGGTATGGAATATCCCTTGGTCAGCTGAGGACAGCTGTCCTCACTATGTCTCCTGCCAATTCCACCCCAGCCTCTCATCACTGTGGCAGTAAGAAAAATAGGAAAGGCCTTTGCTCTGTGTAAATACTGTTCAGCCAGGAGAAAACAACCCTGTATTGTCAACAGTGTATTCAGCACAAATCCAAAACATACAAGCCACTGTGAAGAAAATTACCTCAGAAAACTCCAGTACAGTTCAACATGTGAAAATTGATGCTGTCATTACTATTTGTGAATATTTGAAGCTCTTAAAAGGACAGTTCTCTTAGGGTTTCTTCCAGACTGCATCTTCAGCAAAAATGGTTAACACTCCAGGTTGTCACAAAGAGAAGAGAGGGCTAATAGATGTGCTTTGTAATTCACTTTTCTTCTGTCCTTAGATCAATTATGTTCTTYCTTCTCATCATCTTTATCAAAACATCTGATTCTTTCTTCTTCAAAACTTCTTGTCTTCTTGTCTGTAGCTTTTTCTCCTGGCCAGCCTTGACACATACTATTGCCTTTTGTCTTTCAAAGAAGTGTTACTCCTCTTGTCACAGAATTACAGAATCAATTAGGTTGGAAAAGATTTGTGAGATCATTATGTCCAATCTTTGACTGATGAGAACTTTGTCAAATAACCATGACACTAAGTGCTCCATCCAATAGTTTTTTGGACACTTCCACAGATGATGACTCCACCACCTCCACGGGGAGTTCATTCCAATGTCTAACAACCCTTTCACTAAAGAAATTCTTCCTGATGCTGAACCTGAACCTTCCTTGGTAGAGTTTGAGGCCATTTCTTCTTGTCCTATTGCTTGTTGTCTGGAAGAAGAGACTGACACSCACCACCCTCCTTTCAGGGAGTTGTAGAGAGTGATAAGGTCTTTGCTAAGATGCCTTTCCCCAGGCTGACCACCCCCAGCCCCTTCAGCTGCTCTTTATAAGGACTTGTGCTCCCAACCCTTCCCCAGCYCCATTGCCCTCCTCTGGACACACTCCAGCCCCTCAATGTCTTTCTTGTAGTGAGAGGTCCAGAGCTGGACACAGCACCCAAAGTGTGGCCACAACAGTGCTGAGTACAGGGGGACAAACACTGCCTGGTCCTGCTGGCCACACTATTGCTGATAGAGGCCAGGATGGCAATGGTCTTCTTGGTCACCTGGGCACACCCTGGATCATGTTCATGTCCTGTCAACCAACTAAGCCAGCTCCTTCTCTACCAGGCACCTTTGCAGCCTGGGTRCCCCCAGCCTGTGGCACTGCCTGCAATTGTTGTGACCCTAGGGCAGGACCTAGCATTTATTCTTGTTAAACCTTATCAATCCAGCCTATCCAGATCCCTCTGCAGAGCCTTCCTACTCTCCAGCAGATAACACCCCCAATTTAGTGTCATTCATACCTTTACTGAGGGTACACGCAATTCCTTCATCCGAATCATCAGTAATGTATTATATACAAATGCAGGTTTATCATCYTTCTTACAGTGTTTTTGCTTTTTGTGCCTGTGCAATGTTCTTAAAAAATGATTTACCAAAAAAAGTGTTTTCTCATTGTTTAAACTGGCAGTTCCATTCACATTTCACTTGTGTTAATATAGGAAGTTTGTATTTCTGTATTTAATTTGGCAAATGCATCCCTTGACAGCTGTACATTGTTTCATTTTTTGGTAGGCTGAAGCCATTCATGTGAACCCGCTTTTCATTTTGATACCTGCTACCTTGTGTACTTCCTTTGCATTCCTGCTTCCTGTAGCAAACCCAGCCAATGCCATCGTGTTTTCATATGGTCATTTAACTATTATGGACATGGTGAGTTTTAAGCAAAAGTCCTAAAGGGCATTTTTGGCATTCAAAAATTTTGCTTCATTGTCTTGATGCATATTTCTGCTTTCCTTTTCCTCTTCTTTAGGTGAAAGCTGGCTTGGGCATTAACATCATCGGAGTTGCTGTAGTTATGCTTGGGATCATGACATGGATAGTGCCTATGTTTGATCTCTATACTTACCCAAGTTGGGCACTCAACATCCCATCTACAAATGGCACTGGGCTGTAAAAAAAAGTTTCCTTTTATTTTGTCACATGTGGTGAGTCACTTAAAATGCTTTCAGTCACCACAATTCTGAGGATCTACATTACTATAAATGCTGTATTTCACAGTCCTAGAGACTGATGATCCAGTCTGAGAGTCTAATCAGGAAGAGTGCTAGACTTTCTAAAGATCATAGTTAGATCAAGTTTCTAATCTAGTTCAGCTAGTCTGAATTTTTATATCTTCATGTTATGAAGGAAAAAAAATGTGCATAGTCATTATCACGGGCAATTTGCCCCCCATTCTCAGGGTAGCAGAATAATGAAATTTAGAATCTATTATTTCAAATAAAGATCCTTGTTATTACTTTTTTGGGGGTCGTCAGAGAGCATGTTGGCTTTCTGTTTTCTAGATTCAAGCTTTGTTTGAAACAGTGTTGATCACAAACAAAAGATCAGGGAGGGGACTGTCTTGAACCCATAGTTTACAGACCAGTCAAAAATGCACAAAAAATGGAGAAGAGCAGCATGACCACTTACACAGCACTTTATCTACTAAGCACCTTGTAACCTGGAAGGAGAATGCATACTTAAGCATATGCTTATGCTACATCCTTCCAGGACCTCACTAAAATACATTGTTGCTTTTGTAAAAGAAAAAAAATACATATTTCTCTGGATAGACATATGTTGATTGATCTGAGTTGATCTGTACCAATTATCATCATACCTCTGCCAAAAGTAGATATATCTCCTCAAGGAATGAAGCCATAAAACAGTGCTGAAGATTTAGCAGTCAATCTGTCAACCAAGTGAATCTTCACTAGGAGGCTCATGATATCTGTARGACAGGTGGCAGTTTAAGGTTACTAGACTGTGTTAATATTGTAATGTTCTAAACAAAATAGTGTAATATGGTCAGAATGTAAATTGGAGTTCAAAGATATCCCCAAATAATGATGTTCTTGGTTGTTACATATTTTTCACTGTAAAGACCATAGCTTTACTTGTTGTGAAGACCTGTAATAATTTGTAAAGAGCATGTAGTCTGAAAGCAGTCTGAATGAAAGCTCCATGTATTTAGATTGKATCATGCCTTGGGGCATCCATATGATAGTTGTAAACATCAATCTGTCTTTTAAAGATAGTGTCCATTTTTCCTAACAACAACAACCAAAAAATGCTGWTGGTTTTTGGTTATGGGTTTACGTTTGTTTTTGGTACTGCATATTTAGAGATGTCAGTCATGACTTTTGTAATCCCAGAATGCAGTGTATAATGTATATAATGTATATGTAGCTTGTTACCTGTAGCTATTAGTTGCAGGTTTAGCTGCAGTGAATTATTAAAGAAGCACTTTTTTCTTAATGAATGATTCTGTGTAAGTATTGAAGTAAGTATTGGAATATTTATATTAAAAGCATGACATCATGCTTTTAAGCCTGATTGAGGCTGCTATTACAATTTTTTTATGCAGTGGCAAAATAGGGCTATGACCATCACKGGGGCAAGCAGGAGCTGCCACTATACAAATAATGCTTATTGATCCCCTGTAGTAATGATCATCAATACAGAAATACAATGCTTGGCTAAATGAAGTCAGGTACGCAAGGGAAATGCTGATACAAGTAACTAATCCAAGACACAAACCCTGGAATATATCATAAGTATATGCAGTGCAGGAGCTCATGGCTTGTTCAGACCTTTGGTCCTGAAGGCGTAGAGAGGAAGACCAGCAAGGAGTGCTCTTACTTACTTTAAGGTATCACTTTCCAATTTTTATCAGTAATTTCCTAATTATTCAAGAGCAGTGGAAACAGTGAATCACAGTATTTCWAGCAGAAGGGATCTCAGAAGCATCSCGTCTTGCCCAAAGCAAGGTTAGTACTCTGTTCAGACCAGGTTGCTCAGGGATTTGTCTAGTCATCTTGAAACTCTCCAACATGAAACTCAACATGCACAATTTCCCTGACTAATGTTCTCCAGTGCTTTACTGGCCTTGTGGTGAAATATTTTACCTTTAAACAAATGAGCAAACATATTAATTTCAGGTTAACAGACTCATTATTCTCCCTTTTATTTGGGATAGATATTTTCTGTTAGTAAATTTTTTTTATTATTATTATTTAATGAACCGTGAAAGGGGGAAGACAGTCCTCTTTGTGGCTTTATGTTTACCACTCCCACTGGATGTTGTATTTTTAATCTCCACAGGTCTGATCTGCAAAGCCTTACAATCATGTGGCAACTGCTGTTTAGCCAAAGGAAATCTGTTAACTGCTTCTGAGCTGCCCCCGACTTTTACTAACTTCCCCAAAACAGAATTGGCTACAATTGGTTATAACCTTAGCCTTGAATATAAAAATGAGGTCTACAGGTCCATGAATGCACTTCTCCTTTAAATCAGGCTTTGACACCAGTATTCTCTCTTCAAGTTGCATTTCTTCATGGAAGAAAATAACCATTTTGCACCAGTTAAGAGAACTCTTGAGAAGCTATCAGCCATAACAAGTGATACAGTTTTCAGTAAAGCTGAAGCTCTTTGTGCTGGTTGATTTTCAGCTGTTCATTTTCTTTACTTTCTGGCTTACTCATAAAATCAGTATGACAACAAAGGCCTGTCATGTGTGAACCCTCATAATTTAGGGAAATTCAGACTACAGAATTTCCCTGAATTATRTTTTTAGGGAAGAAATTATGGTTAAGTATCTTAGTAAACAAGCAAAGATAGTAAAATTGTTTAATGAAGGATGCATTTTTAAAAACTATTTTCACTAAAATTGGTGTATGCAGAGGATAATTTGCAAAGAGACAAGGAAGAGATTTGTAAAGCTGTTCATCTCTTAGACCTCATGTTTTTGTAATTTGTTGAAATGAAACACAGAATTATATATATCAACTGACTTTSAGCAACCAGCCTCTTAATTGTATCATCATGTACTAAGTTAATGACAAAAGTAAATGATTAAGCATCATGTTTTTGGAGGCTTTATCTTGCAAGTAMGGCAGTTATGAACAATCAGGTTGGTAGTGCTGGGAAAGTAGGCTGTCCGCAGGATTATTGACTTGTTTTGCCAGGAGTTTAGGGAATGGGTCAGACTCAATGTTTGAGGTTATTTGTTATTACTACTAACTTATTTTTGAARCTTTTAGGAATGTTTTAAGTAAAAATTAACAACCCTGCAGTGCAGGGATTAATTATGATATTATATTCCCCACCTGAGAGCATTGAAATGGAAGAAAAAGAAATTCAGAGTGTGGTGATCTGGGTGCCCAAGGAGTGGATTTAGCTTGGACTGCAGGCACAGATCACTATTCTGACCATCAGCGGAAACACATTCTTCATATGTTGCTATTATATTCCTTGCTTTGACCAGAATTCGTACTAGGACAAATGGTGGGAATGCACCTAAAATTATTKTAAGAGTTGATTATTATATGATGATATTAAGCATTTTAAATCGCTTTGATTGTAATTTCCATAAAAAAGGTGGGTTTCTTTTCTTTGAATCAGATGAGTCTAATCAGTTTACTGTAATAGTACATAAGTAATATTTGTGACTTACTATTTATTTGTGATCCCATTCCTGATGAATTAGAAGGAGCTTTTGCTATGTACTTCACTGGGGATGTGTGCCCGGTCTTTGTTCTCCTTTTCTATGGTTATGCTATATTTAATGTATTTTTCACTTTATTTTGGAAGATGTGCATTTACATCAGCAGAAACCACAAACCATGTGTACCCTAGAAATATATTCTTGACTTTTCTGTTTTACAATCAGGCAATCAGATCAATCTTGCAGCATAAATCTCTTTATGTACTTTTAAAATTAAATGACTGTGTTTGTTTACAGCCAGGGTCTAGCTTGTTTAAAATCAACCAGCCTTTAGCTCAAGGGCTCACTGAAGAGCAGTGCAGCACAGCAGCTCAGGAAGAGAGTAGCAAAAAAATTCCTGGATCTTAACAACTCTTTGATTAGGTGTGGATACTAAACCACCTTGCATGTGAGTAACAACAAYAAAAATACTCTTGCATGTTATGTGCAGCTGCTGGCAGGACTGGAAGGCTTCTAGTGAGCCCTCAGATGTCCAGAAGTTTAGTCCTGCCCTCTCTCCTGCCCTGCCCTTGGCAGCCCACAGCAGGATGCCACTTTCTCTGATGGTGACACCCTGCTGCCCCAGAGCACCTGACATCCCCCAGCGGTSAGGCCTGCACATATATCAGATCACCTTGCAGCTATTAGTCAGAAATTATAACTTCAGTTATCAGCTTAGTTCTTTGTCTCTGCAAACTTCATTTGATGGTTTATGGTTTTAACGATCACTTGAACTGAATTCTTGTCAGTGCTATTCCYTAATACTTTTGCCTTTTGTGTTTGGAAGTTTATGTATGTTATTTTACCTGCACAATGTTCAATTTCTGCACACTTTTCCTTTACAATACAAATCTAGTATTTTTAAAATAAATATTTTCTGAATGCTGCTCAGTCCAACATGTTTGTCACTAACAAGAGCTAAAGTTGTGATCTACAAAGAAAAGCTATTTGTCAATAAAAGTGCCTGAGATCTCTTAAACCTTTTTTATTGTTATAGCCCAACTCTTCATATACATGGCAGAGGAAAATAATTGCTGAGAATAATTTAAATTTGCTGGATATTGAAAAAGTCCACTTTTAAAATAATTTTTAAAAGAGAAAGATCTTTCAGCTTTGAAAAGGAGTTGTAAAAAAATCTGCTCTCTGCCATGTTCCTCTACAAACACAGAATAAATATAACACCGTCCCAAAGAGTTTTGGGATTAATTAGAAATTAGAAAGTCAGAAAGCAAGGCATATATAATTAGAAATTAGAAAGTCAGAAAGCAAGGCATATACCTATGAAAAATAGCTCTTTAGCACCTGGTTTCTGATTCAGGAATAACCATTTTAGGTCAGGATGCTGAAGCAGACCCACAAGGATATCTGGAAGAGTCACTTCCAAGCATTTCATTTGGTCATCTTTCAGTGGAGGGCCTCAGATTCTGCCATCTTCAGTTGTGGCAAATGTGGAAACTTGGCTGAAAATTTCAGATTGCTGACTTAAGTTTGCAAAATGTCTGTATAAAATGTAGCATAAAAAGTACACAAGAAGTCTAAAGAACCAGAAACTGATGCACCCAAAACTACCCAAAATAAAATTCTAGTTAAAAGCGTGGTCCTGAAACTCTTGTCCTCACGCATCAATCCAAGAATGCTGCAGGGCATTTTTGTGCATCTTGCCTCCTTCCCATAGAGATTTCCATTTTCATTCTCCAACATCCTTTAACAACACAGGAAGCATGAAAGCTTTTTGTGACCCTTCCTCAAATGCTGACTAATTTGAACCCACATTTTTTACATCTCAAGAGAGACCAGTGTTAGCAGGATCAGCCTTTTTCTGACAGACCTTCGAGCCAGCAGAGAAAAAATCCTGATCCTCAAAAATAGAGCTTTAAGTAAATAGGCTGGGCAATGAGCTGTGAGGGGAAGCTCTGGGTCTGGTGGCTGGGACTGCAGTCACACCTCTCACACTGGTGCCCTCTCCAAGGCACAGGAGAGACTCTCACCCTGGGAGGCTGAGGATAAGAGCATTTTGCTGTAGCTGGATTCTGATCTCATACCCCACAGAGAGRTACAGGCACAGTGACATTCATAGATGTCTAAATTAGGAATCAATTTGAAAAATCTAAGAGAGTAGTCTAATATTTCCAGGACTGAGCAGGCAGACGGATTCACAGATTTTTCTTTGAATATAACTTTTTAGGTAAGTAATCATGCAAAAAAAAAAAAATAAAAGTTCAAAGCCGAAAATAAAGACAACTGGTTTTCCAGGCCAGGTGTTTACTTTAAAAATGAAAGTATTTTTGTTATAAGTGGGATCTTCAACAATATAATTCAACAGGCTAAGAGACAAGACCTTTGTGGTATACAGAGCATCACTGAGGTAAGGTTTTCTTCATCCTGAATATTTTAATTTATGCTACACTATATGATGTCCATCTTCACCTGGGCTTATCATGAGCGCAGACAGCAAAGCAAGCCTATRTACTAAAGCTAAAAAACATTAGCATCTTAGGCTAAGTAACTCTGGAATAACTAAGCCATAAAGATTTGATAGTTTTTACTACTTGTCTCAGCAGAAGTAAACAACATTTAAATCTCTTGTATTTTGTAGCACTTGCTTGAATACATAACAAATGGAAAAAGCATTTTCTGCTCTCCTAGATGATTTCTCTGAACAATTTCCCCCTTAACTTATCTTGGAAAGAAATAAAAGGAAGAGGTGAAGAAAAGAAAATAAATGAGAAGAGCATGGGAGCAAAGAAAAAGAAGAGGAAGGAAGAGGGAGGGGGRAGAGAGAGAGAGAAGCTAACCTACAATCTGCAGTTCTGAGTCCTACCTTTCAAAGCTGGTAATGATCCATGTACAAGACTGACAACTTCTCCTGACATTCTTCATGGATTTGAAAAGTTCAGTTTGCATAATTAGAAAACCATTTGGTGGCTAGTTCTTTCTTTAGATGTTATTATAATGCATCAGAGGAGAAGGAAATGGATGSCATAGATAGTACTGTAATTTTTCCTGTTCTCACTGTGAAAGCAGATGGAGTTTTGCACCCATTAAGAACAATCCTTCAATTTCAATAAGCCTTTAACCCTTTTCTTTGTTACACTGCATATTTTCAGTGTAGCAACTATTGAATACATGGCTTAGGCAGAACCTCATGGGTGACATTTTTGAACTCCACTCTTGAAATTCTTAGGTGTGGAATCCTCTTTATGTAATAGTGAAGAAAGATTAAATCCTTATAACTAAAGCTGAACTGCCAGTGCCCTCTTGTAGCCACCTACCTCCTTACTCTCAAGTTGTATTGCAGTTACAGTATGATTTTACAGAACACAAAGAGAAAATAGGTTGTGTCATACCTAGGTTGTGTCATGATGTTGACAAGGTCAATGAAGGTTATTATATGAAGCTGCCAGGAGATTAGGAGTTTTCTGCTTCACAGCTGYGATTGGACTAAATCACAGAAAATCTAAATCTCCTCCTAGCTAATCCAAGGTGGCAACTTCCATCTGTTCTTATTCCCCTTCAAAGGTGGAAAAGTACAGTAGTAAACAGCTGAACTTGGTCCAGCCAAACAGATTTTGTTTCTATAATATTCCCTCAGCAAACTGTGTCACAACCAAAAGCAGCTAAACGTTAGTTGGACCCTAATCCAACCTCTTTCCATGGATTTTACCTTGCACTGTCACCTGGGAGCACAGCTCCTGGGATTGTTCTCAAGGTTCTCTTCTGACAGTAGATACTCATACAAGAAGCTTAAAGTCCAAGGAGGCATTCTCCACTTGGTTCAGTTTCTACAACTGTAGAATTCATATCCCCTCAGCACATCTTGGGTCTTCTTCCTTGTCCACCTCTGGGAAATATGAAGCTATCTCTGATTTGAAGCCATTGAGCTGTTTTCCTGAAAAGTAAGTAGTGTTAGCAGAAAAGCAAAAAAATACTAAAAGAAAACAATAGTACTAATTACAGCTAGCTACTGTATTGTGTAGGGCCCTAGCAAAATTATGAGTGTTCTTTTAGGCTAACAAAGCAAATKAAAGTAAAAAACATTTTCAGAGACTGGTGACAGACAACATTAATGAAAGGTTTGAGCTATGTAGATCAGAACTATAGAAAATCCCACTCATTTTACTTTTAAGAATAGCTGTAAGCCCTTGCAGTGTGATTACCCAAGGCTGTGAGCCACATCCTGCTGAAATCCATTTGTAAATAAAATTCATACATAAATAAAATCACATCACTTGATTATGGTTGCAAATTAAATAGAACTGTTTCCCAAGATACGTGCTCCCTTAGGATAAAATAATGACTTTCAGCAGGACCAAGCAATAAATTGCTAGCATTATATTGCCTTCTATCTTAATTGTGAAAGTAACTAAATATCAGTTGGAATGTGAAACTGGTTTGGGCATTTTTCCATATTTCCCTGTATCTACTAATACCTCAAAGCATAGCAATAGCAAAGTGTTTTTGTAGGTACTTAKTAATACAATAAATAGTCTTCGCAATTTTGATTATAGCCAAGATACTTGTATTGTTAATACAAGTAATGAACTCGTATTAACAATACTTGTAAATGGAAAAAGCATGGCAAAATAATCAAACATTTTCAATTTGGTTAACATATTAGTATTTGCAGGTGATAATGTTGCTATTAACTTCAGGAGGTACTGCTCCAGCTGGAAAAAAATTAAAAAAAAAAAAGGTAGTGAGAAAAGAGAACTCCATTGAGATGAATGCCAAGTTCATCTACCAAGTTCATCTACTTGAGTTTCAAGAAAGAAGACTCTGGTAGCACAGGAAGTTGTATAATACAGATTCCAATCCATGACATATAATTTAATTTTTTTCTCACATCAATTAGCCATGTCTCACCACGTGCTCTGGTTCCTCTCACTAACCAGAGGACGTGGTGACCAATCGATCAGTGCTCCCTGTAATGGTTTATTTGTGTCTGTGTTTAACACTTTAGCTGCCACTCTGTCCCTTACTCAAACTTCAGCTCTCTAGACTGAAAGAACTAAGATGTTTCTGTAAGTTCCTGAGCATGATGCCAGTGGCCAGTCACGGGTAGATCAGCACAGAGACAACTTATACTTCATCTGGTAGATGAGTCTGACAAGTGTTACTGCCATGTAATTATCTATATATAGAAGCAGCATTTCCTTTGTGAAGCTCAGTATCCTAAGTTCCCAGATGCCCAGAAATATTGACAAAATTAGGACAAAAGTCTTATGTTCAAAAAGTTATGTGTGTTTTAAGCAAATGTAAGTATTTATCTGACAGAGGAAAGTTTTCAGTGGGATATCTGCCTAGTGGGTTCTTCATCATTTGACAGTTTTCAATTTCTAAATCCCTTGACTATTTTATAATAATTTTTTTTAAAATTTTGTTCATTTGTTTATGCTTTTCTAGACAGTTTGCACTATATTCACATCTCTTCTAAACCCAGGTTCCATAGAGGTGGAGGCCTTTTAGGGTTCAATTATATATAGGCAGGCATTCCTGATAAATTTAGATAAAGCCCCATCAGCTCTGAGTTCGGTAATCCACACTCCTTTTYTACATCCCAAAATGCAGTTTATGCCGTTTTTGAATTCCTTTTGGAAAAGCATATTTCTCTGCTTATGAACCACTGCAGACCCTGGACTTTTTCAATCCTACTTCTGTCCAGGTAAGAAGTCCTTAACTTCATTAAGTTAATTTCATTGGAATCCTTCATGAGGAACCTTCAGGAAATCTTTATCCTCACCAAGTTCAACAAGGCCAAGAACAAGGTGCTGCACCTGGATTGGAGCAAATCCCAGTGTCAATACAAACTGGGGGATGAATGGATTTAGAGCAACCTCRCTGACAAAGGACAATGATGGAGGGGAGACTTACATTGGATATAAGGAAGAAAGTCCTTATGAAGAGGGTGGTGTGGCGCTGAAACCAGTTGCCCAGAGAAGCTGTGGATGTCTCATCCCTGAAAATTTTCAAGACCAGGTTGGTTGGGGCTTTGATTGTATTTCAAAATATTTACTCAATTTAGCTACACAGTTTTGAATTCTAAATCTGTCTCCAAAGAGTCCAMAACCAACAAAACATTTCTGTTACCTGTAGGTTTTATTATAGAAGTCCCTTACATGTTATCTAAATCACTGACTAAACTAATGCTACAGGARCCCAGAACCAAMATTTTCTCAAAGATATATATCTACTAGATATATGCCTCCACGGTTTTTGGCAAATGACCCTTGTTTTATAAGCACAGATTTTGAACACACTATGTATGTGTTATATCTACACTATGTAMCTTTCTTGTAGGTCCTATCACTCTAAATTACTTAGGAGAAGGCAGTGAAACAAAACCCTTACTAAACTTAAGATACATTACTTTTATTGCTTCTTAATTTACTAGRCCAGTCTTGCTGCATAGTCAGAGAAGACGTTGCTTTTTCTGGCATGACTGACTTTTGACAAACTAGTGTTGGCTGTTTCTTACCTAGTTACTATCATCTAAATRTTTCAAATTGGTTATTTGATGGCTAAAATAGCATTCTGTGTATCCAAGTGAGCCTGACACATTTGGTTGCTCATTATTTACTCATGTCTGACCTTGCTGTGTACTATCTTCTCACAAAGAAGTGACTATTCAGAAATTGTTTCATGTAAATTCCTGAAATATTCAAGAGCATAATTCAAGAAATTATCMCTGGTCTGAGTACATCATACCTGTTCAAATGTCCTTCACCTGTTCTTTTTCTATTCTGGATTGCTTCCCATACCCTTTATAATTCCCATTTATTGAGCATTGGTTACAACTGACTTTTGTATGAAAATTGAAGCAGAAGTAAAAGGTCAGAAGTTTTTCTCTTCCTGGTGACATACTGACTACACCTCTTACCCCATAAACCATGGCCTAGACTTTATACTCCTTCAAATTTGTTTGTTAAACAATATTCTGTCGTATCTTTTATGTTCTTAGCTACTAGAAACACATTTTGAATACTGGCTGTGGGAAAGACAAGAACCAATAAGCAGCTACCAGTAAGCAGTCCTAGTTCATGGCTCCTGCTCAGCTTGGTGTCCCTGTGCATGCCAGGCAGCARAAGTGTGCACATTATCACACAACTAAACATTGGCATGCTGTAATTGCAAAAGTCATGGGAGCTCAGATATTGTACCTTTAATGAGTCTGTTCCACAAAGGTGCACAGAAGTGGAATGGATGTGATTTGCCACTAATTTTTTAAGGCAGACAGAAGGTCCTTACATTCAATTCAGCTGAGAAAATAAAAATTATTCTCCGGATTACATAATGTTTAATGCTTTACATTAAGTTCAATGCTTTTGTTTTTACTACAAATATGGCAGCCACATGGTATAAGCTATGGCTTTTCTTTACTTGATTTCTTTCTTATGGGGCCACCCACGATAAGGAAATCTTGCTAAAATGGAAATAGAAGAAACCTTCTGAGTGTGAAGAGACACATAAATGGGCTTTCTGGCACTTCATGTGTTTTTGCTTCAGGATGTACAACATTATGGAACTAAATATTCAGGAGCATGTTGGAAGTTCTTTAAACACCTGAGCATAAAATTAAAGGCATTTATGTAGGATATAATGCAGTAGCAGTTTTATCTTTTATTTCTGAGGAGCATCTGTATCTATCCAGGTTTTTCTGACTACATAGAACCTTGTTGAAGCACCTCCAAGAAGCAAACAATGGCATCTAAAATATTTAAGGAAACAATCATAGCACCGTAATGAATACTAACCTGTCCCAAGGATAAAGGTCACTAAATCTATTAGGGTCATTGAGCTTTGCCTGCTGATATTTCCAATTCCTCTAACTGMCTTCCTTATTATTTTTAAGATAGGTAACATAATTTGGCCTTGAATTTATTAATGGCCTATGCCACTAATTAGACTACAGGTAGTAGTTAGAAAAGCACAAGATAGATAATACTAAATAATCATACAAAGTCTTTCYGCAGTTTCAGCTTTAATTGGCATTGCCTCAGCTAATTACAGCTAAGTGAAGCCAATATACAACATTACATATTCAGCTACAAATATATTTGYATCAGAGGCTTTCCATAGATCTATGAAAAAATAATAGCTGATATTCATGTAGCAACRTAAGAATCACCTCTCAGGTCTCACTAGGAAAGAGTTTGTGTACAGAATTTCAGTGTAGTGTCTAAGAGAGGACCGTGAGATAGGGGCCATGGGCTTCTCTTCACTGTTTTTCTGCTGCTTCATTCTAACCAGTAGCTCAACTTTCATGTGCTTTTTTAAACCAATACTATTGGAGATACGGAATMAAAACACCCTCACAATCTTCTAGGAGATTGCTGACATTCAAAATAAGTTGCTYAATATTATCCAAGATAGAATGAATAGTTTTATTGGAACAAGATAAAAAACAGAGAAAATGTGCTGAAATTTTCACCATATTCTTTTGTTAAAACTATGCATACTCAAGTTGAAGATGATGTCATAATRCTATCTATTTCCCAGTGTACCAATAGCAAAGTCAAATAAGGTTGTTTCCCAGACTGAGAAATAGCTGTAGGTGAAGGAACCTCTTCCTGAGACAGTAGAGWGCAGTGTAAACAAACATGATCCCTTGACCTCATGGTTTAAAACTAAAGAAGTTGAAGAAAACCTGAAACAGTTACAGAAAACATCAAATCCTTTTTAGCATCTAAAGCAAGGAATCCTGTAAGTTTCCCTCACGGGTGGCTTTCTTCCCTTGCTCATTCAGTTTCCAGCTACTTTTTACAAAAACAATCTTCTCCTGTTTTGTCACTCTCATTTTATCCAGAAGGAAAAGTTCGACCACATGCACAAAGAGGTGGCAATTGTCTGGAGAGCCCTCAGGAGACTAGATTAGATTTTGGTTGACCTTGCACAGGTGTCCACAAAACAATAGGAATGTTCTATTGTACCAAATTGCCACCTATTAATAAATCCCAAATTTCCAATAACCCTAATAACTGCTTGGTCAATGTTGCTTTTCCAGCTGGCATCAGGGTAAATCCCACACCCCTGCCTCCCGTCCCCCCCAGGAGTGCTAGCATGCAGAGATGGAAAGAAAGATTATGACTTTTTTAAGACACTCTCTTCTTGAAAGATATAGCACTGAGAGAACCTGGCCATTGTAAAAATAAGCATCTAATAGGGTCACATGCAGCAAACTAAGACAGATGTCTGTCTGTAAATAAATACAGTTTATTCACAGAATATAGTTTCATTTAATAGTCCTTTTTTTTGACAAATCAGTGTCTTTTTACCAAAGGAAGAATTACTGCTCCCTGGGAATTTAAGACTGCTATTTGTTAGTCATTAAATACAAGAACTATTAATGCGACCTTTAGAACTTAAAGCCTAATAGTGACTTCAACAATCTGATACAACAATCTGTCTTGTTGGCCCTTAATGATTCTAGGCATATGAATTTGCCCTTTAATACATTTAACACCAATAACTCTTAGCATCCATGGGCTGCATGCTGGTTGGAAAGATCATGGCTCTTTCATTGTCCTCTGTTCACCCAAGGGGAGATATTCTAAAATGTGAGTTTTSCTGAGGAGGAATTAAAATGTTGTGATAGGGTGCATTCTTATTGTTACCCTAGTTGTTTGGGTTGAAGCTGGAYGGGAAAAGTATCCTTTCACTTCATAAAAGGTAAGGGAAAAAATAGTAGCTTCTGGCATTTATGGTAAGCAAATGACAGATGTGAAAATCTAATAATGCGTTCCTAACAAGATGGAAGAACTAAAGATATATTCATAGACAGCATCTCCAGGAATCCTACTCTGTAAAATTATGACAATGAAAAATTGCCATAACAGATGCACATTAGCACTCCCTTTTGTTCTGTTCTCTTTATCAAATACATATTCAGAAGTGAATTATTATTTAGCTGGCTGTTAGACTGCAGAGACCACAACAATTTTACAATTTGTTTAGCACTGAAAAAAAGGGGGGAAAAAGTATAATCTATGTGTATCTTCAATACATATTGGTAAAATAATACGTTGGAATCAACTGCATACAGGTGTCTTTGAGAAGCAGTAGGATAGTATTGTCAAACTGCTTATCACTGTCTTCYTCCACTATGCTGCTGGGTATTCTGGCTTGAAACCAGGACACCCTGTCCTTAAAATTACCAATGTGTAAGTGCTTTGCTGGGTAGTGGCCAACGATACCAGGCAAGATAAAGTCCATTGAGCTTTTAATATTGCATTTGTATGGATAAAATTTACAGATAACATCTGTTGGATATACCCAAGAGTATCTTAATTTGTTCATCATATTTGGGAGCCTACCCAAGTGTTTTTCTTTCTCTCTGTCATAAATAGATTTACTCTGAACACCATGATATTTATTTATTTAAATTCCACCTGTCCTGTAGGAGATCCAACTGCCTGACAGGAGCAGGGCTTTAAAAATTACAAGTCTAAGAATCTGTAAAAACTTATATTCTCTTTCAGTAGTAGTGATGATATTTTTATGCTCCAAGACCATCTAACTTAGGGGGTTTTGGGGTTGTTTTCTGCTTTTCTTCATGATCATGGAGAGTGTAGTTATATAAATGAGAGGAAAACTGAGGTAATACTTTTTCAAAACTTATCTTAAAACTGTAAAGTTATGCCAGAGGCAATTRTTCTCCTGCTTTCCCTTTTTTTTGACTCTTATCCCTCGTGTGTCTTTAGATTTTTCTTTTTTGGCTTAGCCAACCTCTGAGCTGCTTACATGCTTCATGCAAACAATTCATGAAACCAAAATTAGTCTGAACTGATATTTAAATATTTAATGACCTGGATCCAGAGGCACACATGAATTTCTGCTACATAACCCCCAAAWCAATACATTGCATGGTGGGRAGCTTGAGAGATAAATTTTAAATAAACAGGGAAGTCTGTGTAGTATCATGGAATATCCTTGAAAAAGATGCTGTGGCAGAGCCAAACTGGAGGTAAGGATGATACCAGACTTACAGTAGAAACCAATAGCTCTTGCACACTTAATTTAGATTTTATAAATTTAAAAGTGAAGATTGCTTTTCCATTAGAAAAGTCCAAAAGACCATTAATGTTTGCCAAGGAGTATTTTCCTTACAATTGTATTAATACTTATGATATGCCTTAAAGAAAAAAAATAATGCACACAGGCAACTGGGAAATCTTCTCCAAGTCCTGCTGAATGTCATCAGCAGTGATGCATTTGGTGGGACAGCCTTACTGTTCCCAGACTTCCCCAGACTCCTAACGTGGCCTTGGAGAGATCCCTCATCTTTTGCATGGGCAGGAGGAAATATTCTCCATGGGCTGCTCCCAATTAAACATAATAAACAAACAGATATGTGAGTACATGTTTAGACCATTGCAGYGACCACATCTAATGTTACAGAGGTCCACTTGAGCTTTCTATCACAAATAAATTAATCAAGAACAGCTGATCTATATAAAAATGTTATCCCTGCTGTGCAGCCAGGAGCCATGCTGTCTGCAATATAGTGATCAGTCAAATCAGTTCTGTTGAAAATTAAATCTGCCTGAAGGCACCTTTATTTCATCTAAATAACTTTTTCACATCTTCATATAAAATGATAGAGAAACTCTAGGCATGCTACTGGTTTTAACTGAGTTTATTTAAAGCAGATTTGTAGCATCATTTGGACATTGGCCCCTTCTTTACATACACAAAGTAAATAATTCATTTTCAAATCCAGAGTTGCTGCTCAAAGTAAATTAAAATTTGAGTTTCACCAAGTTAAAGTACAGGCTTAAGTAGGAGCTGAGACATTTAAAATCTTGGTATTGAAATGGAGAGATACTTTTCTCTGCATGAAATTCTTCACCCTATATTTTAGCCAGCTACAGTAGAGGTCTTTCAATTAATCCTCTTTTCTGGAGCTCCTTTCTAGTTTCAAGGGAGAGAGAGAGATGCTCGTAGAAGATTCATTTGACTTAGCAGCCATCCTACTAAGCAGAGCTTCTGCCCTCTGAAATGACTTCTAGAGGCAAGGGAGAGACACCCACTCAAGGATGCTTTGGACAAGATGTTTAACAGTAAAATAGCTAAAAGTTTAGCCTACTCCAAACTATTGCCTCAGGATATTTATCAAAAACATCCAAAAAACATCAGCTGATTAAACCTTGTGGTTCAATCAGCTGCTGGCAAGTGCAGAGGATGCCTGTGCAGTGCAGACCTCGATCCTTCAATACTATCAGATGGGGCTGTGGTCTGGGAGCAAAATTAGTAGCTGTACACCTACTGGTTATTGTCTTCTCCATTTTATTGGAGAAGACAATAAAAGTTGCTAAGTACTAAATTTCTCTAAGTACTCTGCTTGGAATGCCACAGTGATACAGAACTTCTTATTGGGTCTTTATTAATCTCTTTTGGCAATTCCTTAAGTGAAATTTCTACCTTAAGACAGGTAGAAGAAGAAACTGACAGTCAGTAAACTACRGCAATTTTCAGGGAGTCTGACTCCTGAAGTGATCATTGTCAGTTGGTTTAAATACAGAAATCTTTAGGCTATACTGCCAGTATCTGGATTTCTCAGGTTATGAGAAAAAAAAATCATGGCTATTTTCTCCTCTGCTCAGCAAAAGAAAAGGAAAATTTATCCCTGTAGGTTAGGTTAAGACAAAAAAAAAAGAAAAGCAATAAAACAAAACCAAATTTCTCATTAATTTTGTTCATATGAGAAAGACATCAAAATCATAATTAATGATCTTAGAATCTTTTAGRTATGGTCTCCAGGGCTGTGGAGAAAGAGAGATGTATATGGCATCATACTACTCACACCAAGGTCTCAGCTTGCTCCACACACTATCCTATCAACCCTGATTCACAAAGGCAGTCCAACTGAAGGAGTCCTAAAGTCATTACTGGTTGTTCAGTGTTTCATCTCAAGTTACATTCTCTGAGAAATAAGTTTTAAAGCCATAGCAGGGCTATAACATTACCGGCGCCATGAAGACATGCTGGGATGACTCCTGTGACTGTAGAGTTGGAATGGAAGGATCCAGCTTTTTTAGGAAGGACAKGTGGGGGTAATGAGTGGATGGAGCTGCCTTCTATATCAATGAGCAGCTGGAGGACCTTGAGCTCCACATGGGAATGGAAAAGATGACTGAGAGTTTGTGAGTGAGGATTAAAGGGAGAGCAGGGACAAGGAAATTGTAGGTGAGTCTGCTACAGGCTATAAACTGCCTGACCAGGAAGGCTGAGTGGATGAGGACCTCCATGGATGGGAAGGAGTGGCCCCACATTCACAAGCCCTGATCAATAGTTCTTTAACAATAGTTGAAATTTAACATTAGTTCTTGAAGGGATAACACAGTGAGACATAACCAATCCTTTTCCAAGTGCTAGAGGAGCCTACAAGGAGAGGTGCTATGCTGGACCTTTTTCTCACCAGCATGGAGGGAGCAGCTGGTGGAGAATGTGAAGATCAAGGGCAGCCTGGGCTGCAGAGACTGAAACAGCAGAAGTCCATCCTAAGATATGCAGGAGAGCAGAGTTTGCCCAGCAAGCTCCCTACCCTGGATGGARCATGAATGCTCCATCCAGGGTAGCATGGGTGGCAAGAGCAACAAGAAAAGCTTCTATAGGCATGTTGGTGATTAAGCGAAGACTAGGGAAAATAAAGGTCCTGTCCAGAAGGAAATGGGAAACTGATTTACCTGGGATACAGAAAAGGCTGAAGTACTCAAAGTTTTTGCTTCAGTCTTCACCGGCAAATGCTCCAGCCATGCAGCCCAAGCCACAGAAGGTAAAAGCAGGGACTGGAAAAATGAAGAACTTTCTACTGTGTAAGATCAGATCTGAAATCATCTAAGGAATCTGAAGGCATGCAAGTCCATGAGACCTGGGAAGATGTATCCATGAGTTCTGAGGGAACAGGCAGAGAAGGTGGCTAAGGTACCACCCATTATACTTGAGAAGTTGTGGCATTTCAGTATAGAAAGAGGGTTTAAGTGAAAGATGGAGAGAAAYGTTTTACCAAGGTCTGAAGTGACAGGATAAGGGGCAACAGTTTTATCTGAAGGAGGTAGATTTGGATTGAACATAAGGAAGATATTGTTCACTGTGGGGGTGATGAGACACTGCACCAGGCTGCCAGGAGAAGTTGTGCATGTCCCATCCTTGGAAGCATTCAAAACCAGTTTGGATGGGGACCAGGCCAACCTGATCAAGTGGGTGGCATCCCTGCCCACAGCAGGGGGATTGGAACTACATGACCTTTAATTTGCCATCCAATTCAAACCATTCTAGGATTCTATGATAATGAGCCCATCAAATGACATTTATAAAAATTAAAAATAAATGTTTGAAATATTTTTGATTCTGTCATCTGACTTAATCATATTCTCTAATATTCTTCCAGCAATTTATTTAGCTGTAAGCATAAACTATGAACCTGCTCACTGAAGAGCTCTTAATAAGTGCAAGTGACAGAAAGATAGAAAGACTGAGATCAGTTGACCAATTCTTTTCTCTGCAGAACACATAATTCTAATTTTAAGTCATAAGTGGTTTGTTTTTCCATTACAATTTATTTTTAATCCCATCTCTTTCAGCTTGATCTGCACAGATATAAAACGAGGCAGATGCATGAGCTTCCTCCTTATTATTCCTTAGCATTCCATTTGAATATTTACTAGTAGAGAAAGTAAGAGCCAACAATGAAATTTCAATGCTGGATTTCACAGCACTCCTTTGGAAAGATGATTAATAATGGTTGTTGAAAGTACAGGATATGAATCAGCCTCTGTGTCCTAATGATTGGCTCTGTGAGAAAAAGAAAATATCACCTTACCAGGGGGAAAAAGGTATTTATAAAGTGATTTAAAGCAATCTACTTGCTGATTTACTTAGATAGGTTATCACTTCAGCTTTGGTCTAGGGAAAAAAAGGTTTCTGGCCCAGTTTAAAAGTATGAATTTGTATCTCAGAACACAACTTCTGAACAGAAAAAAAAAAGATTTTGTCTTTGATTTATCTTAGATCAATAGTGAATCTCTAACAAAACACTGCAAAATAGGTATTACTGTGCATACTGTGATACAGCAATTTGTGCTTGCTTTTCCTTTGGTAATAGGTCTTATCTAGAAAAAAGTAGGGATGAACATATTCAATTAGTTTTCTATAATACAGTGTCGTTATTTAATTCTCCTACCTTTTTATCCATGGACGTTTTCCCAGTCATTTTTAGTTACTGCCTCCTGTGGGCTTGTGTAGCAGACATGCTGACTCCTTAATTAAAATTGCATGCCAGGAAGTAAGTAACTGCCAGCTGAATGCTTGCCTCCTACTGCTGCATTCTGTCAGCTCAGGGATGGTTTTCTTTCTCCTCCCTTCTTATTATTTTTTTAAGGAAATGCCAATTTCTGTTTCTGAAAGTAAATTTGGGGAAGTCTCTGAAATGCACTTAACCTGGTGTTCAAATCTAGAAAATGTTGTTATTTTTTGTATAGAAGAAAAACACAGCACATTAGAAGGATGAAGTCAGTTTGATAAGTCTGACTAACCCAAAGACCGTGCAATTAGTACTGGTTTAAAAACATTGATGGACAAATCAGAGTGGCTTATGCTGTTCCCATCTGAGGACATACTTGCAGAACATTCCTGGAATCAAGCAATAATTTTCCTCAGACAGGTCTCTGTTTTCCTGGAGGTAAAGTCCCATTCATGGAGGAATGAGAACACTGGACACCTGCCTAAAGCTCCCCAGGCTTTGAGAAGAGATGCAGGACAGCAGTTGGTCTTCCAGAGCACACAGGTGGGGCATGCACAACTCTGCAAGGCAAAGAGGCTCCCACACCATGCTGCTGCTGCTGCCCAGGGCCAAAGGGCTGTGGCCAGCACTCTTCTGGAGACTGGTGCTGCTTCTCTGTGCTTGTGCACTGAGCTCTGTCCGGAACCTTCCCCWCTGGAGACCAATCACACTACCTTTGCTCTCAGCCAAGTCAGAGCAGAGAGTTGAAGGCCAATTCCAGGRTTGAAATGTTGAAGTCAGAATCATTAGGGCCCACACCATTTGTTGATTTTCACCATTGCTTCCCATGACATCRGCCTCAGGTAGTTTCTGATTTTGCTCCTAGGAAATTACGTACAGAGGCCTTCTCCTAAAGAGGGGGAAATTTAAAAACTTTGGCAAAAGTTCCTCCTATCCTTCTAGTTGTACCTTTTGTACATTCCTCACCCTGTCAAAATAAACTTACAGTTCCAAAGCTTTCCACATATCTGCAGAGAGCTGAAACAGGCTGGTTTGTTTCCCTGATAACTGGAATCCACTTTTATCTTGGCTGCCAAAGACCTCCAGGTAACTTCTGCTCTACCAGCTCCCAAGAATGGAACTCCTGAGAGCCAGAGGCCTCAGCAGTTTCAGTTCACATGCATGCTCTGCTCCACAGCTCCCAGGGAGAAACAAGAGCTTAGCAGCTGCGATAGCTGGCTGCTTTAGCATTTCATATCTTCTGGCTATGATTTTTTGGTTTTTTTACAATTGTCTTTGTTTTTTCACTTACAGAGTGAAATTTTGACCCTAGAAAACTCAATAGGAAAGTTCCCCTTGATTTTAGCTAAGCTAGGATGTCAACTTAATATAACAAAATGAGGAAGCAAAGCAAAGGTTTTAGAGACAAGTAACATAWTTTATTGCAGTAACTGACATAGTTGGAAAAAACAGGTAAGCCTTTGGGCTTACAGGCTTTATATTCCTATTAYACTGGGTTAAATAGTCATTTGAAGTTAAAATGTACATGAATATAATCTAAATACARCAGGGCTTACATTTTAACTAGTACTCAAATTATTCACACTTTTCAGAACGAAATTTAGGCTTCCTTTTTTTGGGTTGAAACTGATAAAGCACAAAGCACCACCACAACCAAAACACTGAAAAGGAAAATAAATTTTAAAAGCCCTCAAAGTGCAAATTGGAAGCCAGCTAAGGTCTTCACGTAGATTGGAGAGAAATGGCTCTCTTGCTCTGGCTTGCATTTTAGTTCTCGTTTTTCATGTTTATTGCATGCAGGTAGGAGCAAAGATCRTGAGTCCAGATGTCTTGCTGCATTTAAACCTTCTTGAGTTTGAATTACAGGGAAGAGAAAAGGAGCAGACAAAAACATGGATAAAWACAAGATAAATTTTGAAGGAAAACTTTTAAAAACCAATCATGGTTGCTAAGTAACAAAAGCATACTTAACCTTTGCTAATGATTAACAAACCACAAAATTGGCASAAGCCAGGAAACAAGTAGCAAAGGAGTTTCGTTTTGGGAGTTTTATGGGTTTTTTACAGTTTTTGCTCCTCTAAAATTTGCAAGGCGATAAGAGGGAGGAAATTACTAAATTATTGAGCTAAAGAAGACTTTGTTCCCCTGTGAAATACTAGCAAGAGATATTTGTGTTCAGAAGATTTTTCCCCGAATGATACTCACCCTGAAATGAGATCTGAGCCTGAATGTACCAAGCTCACTTTTGGGTAGGTGCCTGGTTTCCCAAGATTTATATCACCTACTCATCACTCCAAAGACATGGGGCATGACCTTCACTCTGACTTCAGAGTCAATTATGACTGTTTGGCTGTTTGACTGTTCAGAGTCTTCACAGAATATTTTCCCTGTGAACTTGATCCCTTTTTCTCCCAGCATGGGTGATCACAGATACTGCTTAACAAATATTATTTCAATCCTTGAAAATCTTTTATTGCATCAGCTAAAGTTAAATCCAGTCCATCTAATCTAYGCATCTCTAAATTCGTTTATAAGGCCTTTATCACTAGGTTTTGGTAAACTTACAAACTTCCCCCAGAGTTGTATATAAGGGATTAAATTATTTCTCTTTAAGGGTTGGGCTGTTAAATAACTGAAGGTTGTACAGTGAGGTACAAGAGTTAGGCCATGAAAATGCATACTAGATATCCATGAGACCACARTTTAGTCCATGGCCACCAATGCTATGAGTTCAAGTTACTGCCCAAGTAGCTTTTGCTTATAAAAATCTTGGGAAAACCAAGACTTTAAGAACATCTGTCTCCTTGTTTACATAAATAAACCAAGCTAAATTTGTTTAGATTTATCCTTTATTTATGACTCCTCCAAGTCTCTTTTACATATCTGCCTGTTTGATTATGGGAGAAGCAACAACCTGCAGTTATAAGAGAAAAATTTTCTGTCTATATGATTGTAAGATCCTTGATCTCTGCACATTTCTGCTGCTGTGTGATTCCATTTCTGCATCCAGTGAAAACTTTTACTGTTGCTGYTCTCTTGCCTATTTTTCCTTTCTGYCCTCATTACCAGGCAGTACATCCTTACAGGGTACATTATGTCACAAAAATAGATGATGTCTGTTCCTGTCAAACAGCCTTTGTTTGGAATGTCAAAGACAGGGCAGTAGCACAGAGCTTTCTTATTATCCCTGGCTCAGAAATGGATGTCACACACCTGTGTACTGGAAAACAAGATATWTAGTGAAACTGGCTGGGTATTTTGGGAATTATGTCCTTTATTCTCCAAAAAATAACAATTTATTGAAATTGAAACATAGAAAAGGAACAGTGTTGACCCTTTTTGATCCAATTTCTTATATAAAAACAGAAATTACAGTTTCCCARTTTGAAATTATATTTAGCATCATAATTTAAGATAATGAGACAGATGTTAAAAATTATCTAGTATGTAAAACCATTCAAAGTCAATTGGAACAGTATATCTTGATTGATGCAGACAAACTAACAAATACAAATACAATCATTATTATGCCAAAAACATTCAAAAAGACAAATGTTTACTCTAAGCTTGGAAAAGAAATTATTTTAATTGCATAAAAACATTCTTGGATGAAAAAGCTTACACCTCAGAAAATGTGCAAGAAAATCCTRGCAGTACTTTTTCTCAAAAACAAGACAAAGGACAAACAGACTAGGAATAGGAATGCCAGACAAAGCACTAATGCCTTTACAATTTAGGACTTCATTGGCTCTAAATTTAAAAGCGTATASTCTGGTAGATGGTGATTTAAGGCATCCATAGACTAAGATACTAAAGGGGAATTTCCTCACTGATCTTCAGAAGATCCTCAGAAGATCTAGATTTGGAGGATGTACTGTATATCAGAGACATAGACGGACAAAGCAGTTTCCATAAATCTGTTCAATAGGGGCGAAGTTTATTTCATTTATTTGTGACATGTCTACATTAGATGCCTACACCTTTACCAATGTAATATTGTGCTCTGTTTCTAATTAAGGGATTAAAAGACATGTCCTGTTGATGATTTTTCAGGTTTATGCAAGAGGTGTATCTCAGAATACACTGAATTGCCCTGGGTGCATGTTTGTCATGTAGATTATTAAGGCAGGGTAGGATATCCMGCTTAGAAGTAGAGGTCTAACGTTTGGTCACCTAAGTAAAATCAGTCAATTTCTCAAGTGTGTTTGTTTTATTTTGAGAATAGATACAACCAAGATGACAGTATCTTTCTCCAGYTGGTATGATGGTTCAAAGAGTCCCTCTCATGTACATGGTGCTTGTTAAACACAGCTGTGTATACTACTTATTAATCTCTGCAGAAATTATTAGATCTTCGTGTAGCTCTAGGTATGATTATTCACAAATGAAAGTGTTTTATTACAACTTCCAATGTACTAAAATGCGTCCAATATAAGCAAACTGAAATTGCCCCTGGATTATGGATGCTGTCATAATAGCTTTGAAGCCATTGCCTTACTTCATAATACTGTTCTTTTTGAAATGAATCCTGCTCTTTTTAAGAGCATTAAACATCAAATTGATTCTAAATGCCAAGATCTGAAATCAAGAGGAGAGTTATARCAGATTAACTTTACATAGGGGCTCAAAAATTTCAGAGCAAAACTGAACCAACTAAATCCTCCTCCTTAATCATATTTACAGTTAAGAGGAGGAAACCAGGAAAAAAATGGCCACATCCTGATGGGGTTAATAAAGTAGGCAGGATTAACAAGGCTGATGAAATTAGGTAAGAGAGTTTGCTACAAAYGATAAAAATATTTTTAATGGGTTTTCCTTTTACTGGGAGACATTGTGTGAAACTAGCCAATGCACTGCAAAATGAAAGCACTGRTGGACTGGAGGAAGCATGATGCCTCAGATACTGAAGAATCCAGACATAATACTTTGTATGTTTGCAAAGTACAAGGAGACGCAACTGAACAGAAATTTCAAGCATCTGAAAATTCACGCAAAGTCATCAGGCCAAAAGACTTTGTGCAGAAATTTTCTGTAGAAAATTATCAGTGCCATAGCTGAGATTAATCCTATAAATTTCTAAATAAAACATGGCTTTTTGTAGATGTTGATCTTCAGGATGTTAACCTACAGGAACTGTATAGAAATGCTTACTGATCTATACTTTAACACAGATCTTTTTCAAATGCCCCTCATACTTAAATTGTAGTTCCTCATATTTCTGACAGATATATGTCACATATCTGACAGATATATGTCACATATCTGACAGATATGTGTCAAGTACACAGAGGTGATGGGAGGCATGACACTGGAAGCCTACTTGAGCTTCCCTGAGCTCTTTCGTTGGCACGGTAAAAATTTTGATATTTTATATCTTTTATACTAAAAGCCTTAAATTTTTCATCGAGTTTAAGATTTTTTTGTGTGTGTGCTTGCTCTTAGTAAGATGAAGTAAGAAAGATGGGGGAGAGTCAGACTCATTAGTATGATTGGCCCCCTCCAGACCTACATTTCTGAGTGTGAAATACACCTCATTTCCCCCTTTCTGCCTGCCTCCTACACATACACACTGACACACACGCGTCTTGTTGCTGATCATTTCTAAACTCATAGCAACTATCTTAAATTAATTTACATTTTCAAGGGGCAGTTACTCTTATTATTGAAAGACACTTAATTTTTCAAGCAAGTTCCATCTTCACCCTTGGGAGCGTCTCCACAGGAAGGGGAATTCCCTCCTCTGGCACAATTCAAAGTCCAGTTCTGTAGCTAAGCTCAGAATTTAAATTGTCTTACATGACATTCCCTAGGTGAAACTCATTCATATTCTTATGAAAAGATTATGTTTTGGATATTCTGTTTGAAATTTGGCATCAACTACCTATGTTCCTCATAAAAAATAAAGAATYTGTTTTCAAGAACTGCTGCCAAAACTCTGGGCATTATGCAAAAGCAAGGAAAGTSTCTTCGAAAGCAGTAGAAAAGGTTCAGTATCTTGAGCAAATAATATCACCTGTGAGCCGAGATGCAGGGTCAGAGTGGACATCTGATGTACACCGGGAAATATATATTCACAGGCCTGATAATAAAAAGACAGAGTGATAATTTCGTGCCTGAGAGAAAATAAATAACTTTTTATTTGCAGAAGTTTAACTCTTTTATCACATAAGAATTAATCAGCCTCTTTACTACATGCAGTACTCAGAACAAATTCTTTTTGCTATGTGAAGATTCATGTGTATGTCTGTACAAAGGAAAAATCCCCCAAGACCAGATGTCTCCTCCAAAATCATATTTCATTGCCAAAGCATCATGGCTACTGGACAGCTCAAACAGAGGCTGAAGAGGGACAGACAGATTTGATCATTTGTCTATCAGCATAGAAAATGAATTCTCAGTTCTATTGCCATTAGAAGTTCAAAGAGAGTGTAACAGGCATATGCAGTTTTAAAAAAATAATAAATCTAGTTCTTCCCAGATGCAGAATCCAGCTGTTTGAAGCTAGGACCAAAACAACTCAAGAGTGTACTGCATATAATCCAAATGGCTTGACACCTCTGTTCTCTACTGAAAGACTGGATATGAAAAAAAATGTTTGAAATTTATTTGGCGCTTTAACTATTAATAATTTCAATAACTATAGCATCTCAAGATAATCTGAAAGAGYAGTTACAAAACTACAGAGGTTAAGWATGAGATAAAAACCCCACASCTCTGCAGGACACTGCTTAAAAAGTCCATAAAGCACAATCYAGTACTTAAGATCAAATGATCCAAAGTGAGCTGCTACTGAATCTAAAATTCACTATAACCTTCCCTTTTGGCTCTGAGAGTTCTCCTGCCTTTGGCACCTGACYCTTATCTCAGGGAGTTCTGGCATAGGGTCACTCTGCTGAGGGGCCCTGAGGCACCCACCTGCAGTCAGGAGAGGTCTGCTGCCTTCCCAGAGCCAAGGTCTGAGAGGGTGCCTCGACTTGTCAGGAGCACAAATCACTATCCACTGTTAGTCTTTCAAGTAGGCATGACTCCAACAGAAAAAGGTCTCCCTCTTAACCTGAATGCACAAAAAATTAGCTCCTTCACTAACTAAAAGGCTACTTATTGTGGGATWTAAGCTTGTYGTTTACTTCTGTAATTGCCATATCATTAACTGCTATCACATCCTGTGTCATATCTGTGGATGCTTGATGAGCACACTTAATATTCATGCACATACACATATTCTTTCCTCTTGGAAGGAGGGCTGTTGACAGTCTTACATTGAACAACAATTTCTTTCACAGAAATAATTTCTTACACAGCTTAAGCGCACTCACTATGGGTTTAGAAAGAAAATGCCTTTGCACTGCTGGTATTTTCAGAAACTGGATATAGATCCAATTCCTGGCAAATAAATTCTAAGCAAAACATTTGTGTTCCTTTTTTTTTTTTTTTTT
>JACDOX010000041.1:4054438-4148960 GCA_014549065.1 Cardinalis cardinalis
TGGGTTTTTTTTTTTTTGGCAATTGCAGTATATGATCTCCAGTGTTCACTAAGGCTGACATCTATTTTTTCATGTTGGTGAGACTTTTGCAAGACTGGCCAGCTTTCTACAAATCTCCCCTTCTTGCTCAGACTAASTCAGTGTGTTCTTGTTATCTTGACACCTTTCTACTGAAAAATTTTTCCTCTTTTATACCAAAAGGTCCCCAAGTAAATAGACTTTATTATTTATATGGGGGAGCAGAATATTATCCTAAATCTTCAGGGAGTATTTAGGAGTTACCCAAAATACTGTTSGAAAGTTGCATGTTTGAATTTTATAGCGTGTCTTTTTTCTGTCATGGACTGAGGGAAAGATTCAAGCTATATCTCCATGCTATTCATGGTGTGACTGAAGCAGGCTAGAGACATCAAACTTGCCCAAATATATCTATATAGGTGGGATATAACAATCAAAAAAGTCACAGAAGCGGAAAGTGGCGCCTTTAGCTTAGGCAAGAAATCAGAGCAGTTGCCCAGAGTTTGGCATGTAGCCAAACTGGTAGAGCTGTAGTTCAGAGGTGAATAACACATCTCCAACTGTACACACATAGCCAAAAAGCAAGGCTGAGTATATTGTCTTTCTGGCAGGTAATCATGTCACATCTTGAAAAAATTTTACCTCAAAAAGCTGTTTGCAAGCACTTCAGGTATTTCTATTAATTCATCCCTGATTAACCTGAGAAGAGATGGGATTTATTCTTATTTCTGCATTATGACTTCAGGGAACTGATCTTTGCTTCCCTGGTTATGTCTTTCCTGTTCTGTAAAGTGGAATAATAAGAACTATATAAAGCATTCCAAAACCTAAGAGGGAAGGAAGTACAGAAAGAAAAATACTGTTATTTCTTCACCTTACCTACACCATATCTCTTCCTCCAAACAGCATTTTGTTCTAAACAAAAGAAATTCATCAGAAGTTCAACATCATCCTTGGCCCATCATGTTTCTATGGTTACAGAGCCAGAGTTTTTCATCTGTAGAAACCAGCAAGAATTTTCCATTTTACAAGACTGTTGTGCCCCATCTCTCTGACCCTCCCTTATCAAGGACAGGTTATTCTCATCTTGCCAGCCTTGTCAAGCCCTGCACTGAAAGCATCTCCCAATCAGACTCTGGGACAAAGCTTTTAAATACATAGTAGGCATTATTTGCAATAATACCAAGAAATAGCATCACTAAGAAATAGAAATGTAAAAAGGAWTGCTAAACTTTATCCCTGAAGGCTTATCCAGCCTCTGTTTTTCCACAGATCAGACAGGCCTTGGCGTGATGGCTGGGACGTGATTCTCTTCCTGCCAGCACTACGTGCCTTGGTGYTTGTCTCAAGCCTGTTGCATGGCTCCTGCCAGAGACAAGCCACCAGGMTTCACCTCAGATCCAGTCCAGCTTGGATATTTCCTCGTGGCATTTGATTCTGTATATCAAGTGCAATACAATGCATACACAAGCATATGTATCTCTATACATGCATATGCTGTCACAGCAGATAAGCAATATATGTAAATTTACAAACACACACACACCTCTACTGCACAAACTWCCATGAGGCAGCACAGATCCCTTTTATCACCCCAATTTTCTACAGTAATAGCACATGCTTATAGATTAAGCTTAAGCTTCCCTTAACCATAAGTTTACAATTCCCTACCATTCCCTTAACAACCTCTTGAAATATTAATTTTTTCTCTTCTCTATGCCTCTATGAAGAAAAACAACCCTCCCTTCTCAGAAAAGGAGCAGAGCCCACCCCTTCTCAGAATAACACCAGAATATGGCTGATTCTGAGTCAGCTTCCTCTTTATTCCCCTGTCCCAACCAGTGTATTCCTCACTTGCATTCCTCTCCTTCAGTCATGTGTGGGATTTTATCTGTTGCTGTAACATTAGTGAAAATTACCACATAAAACTTCAAAGTTAGTTTGGTGCATGATTTCTTTTAAAAACACCCTTTAACAGAATACTGTTTCCCAGTCTTCTTCCTTATTTTGCTCTGGACTCTTTCTAACTCCACGGGGAATGACCCGGGCTTGAGGAACCTGCAAGAATTCCTGAAAGAAAACACCTAGGAAAAAGTATAYAGCAGAATTTCCTGCCAAATTTCATGAGAGAGAATGGAAATTTTCTGTAGTTCATTAAAGTTCATTAAAGGCAACTTCCCRAAGTCTAATAACTCTTCCTGTGCTTTTCTATCATGAACCAGCACACACTCATTTGGAACCCTTTCAAACAYGCACAATATTCCAGAGTAAGAAGTTCTGGTCTAGTTATTTATGGCATGAAGTACTTTTGTTTGACCTCACACCTAGCTCTATCACACAATTTCTGAGTGCATAGTGTTTGGACTTTATGTTCAGTGCTACCATGTGGGAATTGATAGTGAAAAAAAGAGAAATATTAAATCATAGCCAGTGCGCAGCTCCAAATGATTGGCACAAAGGTTCAACTGAGCAGAGGCTGGCACAACCAAGATGTCATTAATTTAAGTGATAGATCAACTAAAATTCACAGAGGATTAAAGTGTTATTGATGTTTTTCTTCTAGACTACAGAGTTTAGAAATAGGATAAATATTTGRTTGTGACAGAAGGTTTACCAGGGTGACATATGCCAGAAGGGAGATAAGAGGTTGACGTCAGGAGTTCCTTGGAGAGGAACCTGTCATGGCCCGTCTCTCAAAAGCTGCTGATTCAGCACAATAACTAAACCCAAGTCTTCCACTCTAGATCTAGTTATGGTTAAGTTTTATTTTTGTGCCTCATCAAAAGCTTAACTGACGTTTTAATTTAAAAAAAGTTTGACAATTAAGTGGCTGCCAATTTCTTCTTAATTATTACACTCACCAAACACGAGAGCTAACTTGCCAGCATKTTGAATTTTCTAAGTGGAAAGAAGTAGAGAAAATAGATAAGATGTCAATTACAGTGAATTGCAATTAAGGTTATTGGCAGACAAAGACCCTCAGGGATCTAGAGTCCCACATAGCAATAAGCTTGATAATCAGATGGTCTAACCTTGCACTGAAAAAGAGAATGTGTCATGTTATGCAATATAAATTAATMATTTAAAATCAAAATTTAAAAGAAAAAAATGGATAGAGAAATGCACACTCAAAATCCTCTGTTTTCCTTGCCTTTGAAGTGACAATCACTCATCTGATCACAGGCTTCTTGACTACATCCAGAGCAGAGAGCCCAGGAGCTCCTGGCACACACCAACCATGTCCCAGCTCTGTGACAGAGAGAAACCCCGGGCTGCTCTTGSCTGAAAAACAGGCTCAGGCTTCCCTACTGGATGTTTTTCAGGCTCCTCAGTTTAGCTGGAGAGGATTTGCTGGGCAGCCCTGTGGGGTTGCTGACAGGATCTGCATGTCAAGAGACACCACAGCACAYCCCCAGCAGAAAACAGATGCTGCCTTTTCCTTCTGTCATTAAACCACAAGAAAAGCAGGTAGCTGATCTAATATGTAGATTATCATAACAAAAGACATATCTAAGGAATGATCCTGAAGGTGATATCAGAAGGTAGGGAAGCTCCCAGGATTGCTAACTTCTGTGGCAAATCAATTCAGAAATTACTGAGAGAGAGAAAACCCTGCTCTCTGATATTAGAGATAAGAACTGTCATTTAAAGACAATGACAATCTTTCCACCAGCCAGACCTTGTGGAACAGCATTCATGTCAAGTTAGAAGCATGAAAACAAGATTTCCTCTGTTCTCATTTCTTCCCACCACATCTCTCAAACAATAATGAGGCTGAGGGGAAAGGAAGTCACTGTAGTTTTACCAGCTGTAAAACATTCACACCAGCAGACACCATGAGGYTAGACTAGATATGCCAGTCCTGGAAACAGGATTTCTGTCCTTAACTCTGCAACCAGAACTGAGGCTGTGTCATGGTTATGCTGAACTGCCTTYGCATTTCTTATTCTGAAAGGGGTGAAAAAAAGAGAGCTGTGCCCATTTTCCTCCCTACTAGCACTGCCTAAGGGGCAGTATAGGTCACAAATTCTCGTAAGACAACCACATTCTCCCTTCCCTTTAACACGGAGCTCTATCAAGCTGTGCTGTAATATCCTCTTATTCCTCCTTTAAATCTAAATAATTAATTTCTTTCAGTATTCAGAGTCCCATCTGCTTACTCAGGGGACAGGAGAAAGCTGACATTCTTTAGACAGCAATAAACCACCAGCACATTTCAGAGAACATCCGTAAGGTTTTATTGGGACTTCTGAATACTGAATACTATAGTTCCCAATAGTAAAAGAAATTCTGCCCTCAATTTTTTTTCTGCTGACAACAATATCTGACAGGGACCATACAAGCAAATATCTTTTATAGACAGCCTGATAGACAATATAGATAAAATAGGAGAGATGTAAGTTCACTTTGGCTTGTGCATCAGTAAAATTCACCACTGGATTCAACTAGCAAAAAATGTATTTTTAGTGAAACAAAGTGGAAACAATTGACCTTGAGATCCAGAACTAAGATTCATTGCACATAGAAAGTGCTGTTTTGGTTCACAAAGACATTGCCCCTGTGTCAGTGCTTCAGCGGTTACTTGAAAGAATAGGGAGTTTAGCACCCTCAGAATAGAAAGAATGAGAAAACTTGGCAATTATATCTGATAATCTTCAAGGATGACARCTGCTTTGGCATACCTGGCACATTGTGACTTCCAGCATCAGCTGCAGATAAGGGATTGTGGAGGTGACATCTGCATCCCAGTGGCTGGTCCTGAGCCACCGGCTTAGGGGTGACTGGGAGCCACGGTGTCTCAGCTGTAGCTGGCTCTTACCCTGTACTTTCWTACTCTGCTAAAAAACCCCAGCCCACCAGTGCAGGGGACACCCTTCCTCACCCCAGGTGCAGTGATGGGATGCTGCCCAGGGTCAGTGCAAAATGGGAGAGCAGGCTCCAAGCTCATGCAGCTGCTGTCAACATCTACTACTTTGAACGAGTCTTTAACTTCCAAAGACTTGTTATAGGTACAGCTAATTAATGTGGTCCACAAACTATCAAGTAACTTCTTTAATTTTTTTTTTACTGAAACTTATGACACTACTCTGCCTTGAGAACTGATATGACTGCCAGACTTATGCTGGTGGTCTCTTAAATAATRCGGWGTAAKWCTGAYRGGTTCACTTAAATGGTATTAGAATTAACTAGAACAGCAATGGTTGGGAATTGGTTGGAATTATACRCTATATAAGTGCAGTTATTTAAGTAAACTTAATTTTGGAAATAAAGCATATACAATTACCTGAAAGCAAATGCAATTTTCCCAGTAATCATTAAATTATACTTTCAGATGGACAAGACACATTCCATTTTGAAAATCACTGTGGTAAGAAAGAAGCAATGCAGCCCATGAAGGTGCTGTAGTGGATTTTACATTTACATTTACATTTGATCTCTTYACATTAGAATTATCATTCAAAAAGAGACACTGTAGCTTAAAGAGAAAAAAAACCTGATTAAGTTCCAAAATTACTTGCTGAATTTTTAAATTTTTATATGCTCTAGTAAGTCAAGTGGTTAAATTACTTGGTCACCATGTCTCTCTAAAATTGAAAATCAATGAATTGCCAACCAAGCTTAGTGATGTTAGTGATATACATAGACTACAGACAAAAGGGCTGCAAATTATTAAGGCAATCATTTCACTAATAATAAATTCTACTTTGAATATATTTTGATACTGAAATTCAGATCTCATCTTTCCATTAAATAATAATATAGGAACTTAGAAAATAGAAAACAATTTATTTTGGTGAAGGTAAAGTGGATAAAATAATGCAGACAAGAGAAAATTAAGTTATGGTATGGTAATATTTAAAGATTTTACTCATTTKAGTTCTGATCAAAAGATTTTAAGTTCTAAACTGCATAATGCTCTCAGTTATTTTTCATATACCTCCTATTGTGCACAGGATGTGAATAAAAATATGCCTGTAAACTTTAAATCACAAGCATCAAAAGGGATACTGGGGTTGAAAGTTTGCTCCATAAGTATTCCTAAAATTTTTTATTCATCCAGAAGTCATGGAGTCACCAGGGTAGAGCACTTACAGAACCAACTTAGACTTAGGAATTTACAGCCTTATTTAGAGAACTGCATTATTCTCYGGAGTTCTCTGCTGTTTTCTCTTAGTGAGACACCTAGACTACCAACTTCTAATTTAGATCCCTAAATGGAGTTTTGTATTCCTATCATGTTGAGAAGATGAAAAAAATGCCTTTTGAAAGAGACTTGAGAAAGAAGTGGGGAGAGGAAGATTAAAGAAGTTTTGAGGCAAGCCAGGAAAGAKATTTTTCTGCAGTTTTTCAGACAAGCAGGATCCAGTTTTGTACTTAACCTCAAAGAGGGAAAAAAGCAAATTTTGAAGACTATAGATATGTTTGAATGGAGCTGTAGAAGACTTGATTGCAAAGTACCTTTAAAAGGCATGTATGTGTATATATATATGCAATTATTTATCTAACAATCTAACAAAATCTCAGGAATGTGTATGGAATGCAGATAGCCTCTCCAAAGTTAACATTGAATATAGAATATTATTATTCAGTACCAGGATATGCTTCTGGTATTGAATACAGCTTTCAACTTCAGCCCTTTTCTTCCAAATTCTATCAAAAGAGAGAAAATATCATGCAATTTACATAAAATAGCTCATCCCAGACTACCCAGGTTTTGAAAAGTTTTTAAAATAAATATGATTAAGTATTTCTGCTTACTTTAAAAAAAAACATTTTGAACTTTGTTTTATATTTTTYAGAAAATTGCAGTAAGAAATGGCATGACAGTAGAAATTTATTTAAATGGTCTAGCTAGCTGAATAGAATTCATAATGAACTATAYATGTTTCTGAAATTGTATGATAAATATCTTCTTGGAAATGATATTAGGAAAGTAGGGACCTATGGGATCCAAACTGAGAGCTAGTTATTACACTGAAAGCAGCTCAAAGTCAAAGCCATCTTTTGACTGTAATGAATAGTAGTTGATGACTTCAACACAGGAACCAGAGATCCAATCACACCTGGCTTACCTCCTTTGGTCACCCTAGAAAAGTCCGAAGCAGGTACACATGTACCTGTTCACATGTTCTCCTCTAAAACAGGATGGACATTGTCCTCTCAGTGATCTGCAGAGGTCCAGACAGTGAGCAGCACAAAAGCTGCAGGCACAGCATATGAGCCTTAATATTACCTCCTTCAATTTCTCAAAAATTGAGTTTTTTCCTTTGCCACCAGCTATCCCCCCTGAAAGTTCCTTCATCTGGGAGTTCATCTCTCTCTTCAGTCCCTCAAGATACATTTGTCCAACTGAGAGCTAGACAGTTTCTAAAACATCCTTGTATCTCCTTCTGATGGGTGAGAGAGAAGAGCACCCTCCTTACTATRCAGTGCCTTTTTGCTAGTCCTTGCTCGCCCACTTTGACCAGATGTGCCAACAAAAAATACCTCTACTCCTCCTTGTATCAGTCCAATTAAGCCTTCTGACTCTCTGAGCCAAGAAGACAATCTCTTCTCCCTGGCTGGAGAGACAGAAACCAGAAACCGTGTGTGGCAGGTTCCCCCTGTGTGTTTATCCCACATGCAAGGGCAGACTGTGGGACTGGCAACATCCCCTGTGCTTTTTTTTCAATGGCTGCAGCCTCCAAACAGCTCCTGAGATTTGTGCTGAGACCTTTTGCTGCCCCAGGACTCGACCAAGACTTTCCACAGGGTTGCCAAGGTTTTCAAACAGCCATGACTCACRGTCACAATGGTAGAAAGCCAGATTTCGTGCTGAATGCAGTTTGGACACAGCCTCTAGAGCTGCTCTTGAATTGCTCTCTTCTATGGAGTGTACTCCATTCACATCCTTATCTCAATGGACTTCAGAGAAAATTAAATGCCTCTCAAACTAACTCGTTTCATCCCTCTCTCTCCATGTTCATGCTTTCTTCATTGGTTGTGCTTGTCAGATCCGTGTAAAGTGGATAGTCACAGTTTATAGTTTACAGAATGCTTTTTTCTTCTACCCCCTGCCCTACCCCCAAAAAATGCAATGATCCCTTAATTGGTTTGTCTTATGTATGTAGTTGTGTATTAGACAGCTTTACAATTTTATTCATAGTTGAATTTGTTGTCCTGCATCTGCCATTAAAGTGTYATGCAATTCTGTTACTTCAAACATAAATATAAAAGAATTTATTKGAGTAGTTATGCACTATTTAGTACATGTCCTAGAAATAATTTGTTTACATTTGAGCAATAATGAAACCAAAAAGCAGATATTATCTTGAGAAAAGGGATAAACACGTACTTAAATTATAGTAATTTTAAGGCAGTAGTTATTAATAAATTAAATCATCTGGTTATAATAAATACCTTAGAGATACTTCAATAGTAGTTACTGATAATCATTACACAATTAAAGGCTTTTGTTCTTTGTGCCTATACTTATATATTCATCAGTGACCACTGGGTTTAAAAGACTTCACTGCTAATTGCATTCACCATTCATGCAACTTTGTCTTCCTTTTTCTACCATTATTTATGCAGTATATACTTTCTATCATTTATGAAATTTCCACAACACTTTTCAGCTACTTCTCTGCACTTTTCAAAAATTCTTCATTTGATTCCCTTTAGGTCAGATGTTGAAAGACCTCATCCAAGAAAACTAAAGCCAAGCTGAATATAATTAATTGACCCCAAAAAGGCCAGCAGAATCCCATTCACATAAAAATTATTTCCTTCTGGCTCCTGTTTGAATCTTGGTATTTCTGAAAATCACTCACAAGTACAGAAAGGGGAGACACAGAGAGGGGCAATACAGAGAATGGTTTTGCAAAAGCCCCACGCATTGGCACAACCTGTGGGTGTAGCTGGTGGAGGAAAGCAGGGCTGGTAAAATGCCGTGCTGGAAAGGGCTGGTGTGACCTGCTGCTGCTGGGAGGCAACCATCAGGCTTTCACAGAAGCCACACATCAGCTTAAGACACCCTCACCACCACTGGAGAAGCAGGGCCTAATTCAATCCCTTATCTAYTCTCAGTAATGCAACTGGAAATGTTGCTTTTCTTCATGTTTTCCATCTGACATTATGATTTATGTTTGGCCTTCAGCTTGTATCATCTCTTTTCAGAAAATTCATCATCTCCTTTGCTTTCTCTTTTTTTTTTTTTTTTTAAGGCTTTTCACTTCAAATCCTAGTAGTTAAACAGAAACCATACTTAGCAAGTCCTCCTTGGTTCTTCTTTCAAGGGGGACTTGCAAAGCCCCGTGCTTGGCAGCAAGTGCTTATGCCACCCCAACAAAGTCCCTCCTGAGCAGCACTGCTTACTGGTGACAGCACTGTCCTTGTATGAATCAGAGACGTGGAAAGATGCAGAGTGCTAGGATTTGTATGAATATTCAGCCTAAATATATGTCTGAAGCCYTCATTTCTATGATTAGAAAAGACTTCCAAATATCCTAATAAAAAATAAAGGTATGTGTGTGGTTTTCTGCGAATTGTTTGGCAACCTCRCTTCGAGTACTTTCACTTGGCGATGTTGTTGCTGCTGACTGTGGCAGATGGCTGGGTTAAATCTTTTGCCCTTTGCACAGGAATGTTTTTGCTATTGTTGTTTGATGAAATAACTGSCTTTCAAAAGCAATTTTAATTTAACTAATGTACTCTTTGGGAGACAGGTGAAATTTATAAAAGTTTGTTGAAGTGTCTGGTCACAGACACTCATATTTAAAATGAGGGACATGTACGAGGCAATTTGGGTAGGATGTTCAGAACAATGGCTTGAAAAAAGCTGCTGTTTATAAATTGCTATTTACATAATCTGCCATTTCTGTTATCTGCAACATTCTGCACAACAAAATTACTGCAAGCAAATGAAATTTAAATGTCACTAGATGAACTAATCTTAGCTAAARCATAAAAATTTAAATTAGCCCATCGTTAAAGCAGCTTGTATGACACCCTTAGAGGATGAAGTAATCTTTTCAGCTGGACAAGGATGGTGGCTCAGCCCTTATTTTTGCTAAACTGGTAATTTGGCTGTAATCTGAAGATGAGAAGTWTCATTCTTGGAAGGTATCACTGTCCTGCCAAAATGAGACACTTCTCACATGGGTGATCCACCTGCAGGTCACCTTATGTTTCATTTTTGAACTATTGAACAACAAGGCTGTTCTTGTTTAACTGTGCAATATTTGATATTGGCACATCTGGGAGAGCTAACCAGGAATGGAAAAACATTGGATATTATGGGTTCAGTCCCTACAAGTGTCTTTTGACCCTGATTCAGCAAAACATTTAAAGCTAAGTTAAATGGGAACCATGTGAATAGTCTGACAGAAACTCAAGAGTACTTTGTGCTCTTCAAAATAAGCACATGCTTACAGTCTTTGGTGGATTAAGGCAAGAATGTGCACAAGTTTGTGGGAATGAGCCTTTGCTTTGCCCTGTTAATAACAAGACCCTTGTTCATCACTTTGGGTCCCAGGATGCTTTCTGAATGAGCTCACACAGTACCTGTACCAGYAACAGCAGTGTTTGGGCACCTGGAACAGACAAGGCAACTCCAAGTAAGGTATGTGCTCTGAYTAGCCATCAGCAGTCTTTGCAATAGAAGTGATTTTTATTGAAACATGGTTTCAATTTTTATTGAAACTTCTCATGAGAGAAGTCCTCTCATGAATAAATGATAGCACACACCCATCTGTGAAGGTTGTGTGGAGCAGAAAGAAATAGGATGATGCTGGGTTGTTCTYCCCACCTTATCAATGTACGTGTTCTAGCTGCCAAGGGTGCTTAACTGCATCAACTGATCTCCCTAGCACAATATGTGCACCCCTCGAGATCCCCTCCTCCTGTCTTTCTTCATCTCCAGTACCACGAGCCACATGAAGACCCTGTGAAACATTGCTCCTGCACCACTCCAGAGATGTGCMCCTGTCCACAAATCCATGAGGTTGCTGTAGCTAATAAAGTCTCTTCCTTGCATTCACTGTGGCCTTCTTGCTGAGGAAGTCAAGAGGCAGATCTGGCTCTTAGGCTACAGCACCTGCTTGTGTGCACTCAGCACTCATTGCAGAAGCACATGGACCACAGGAGGCTCAAGCACAGCTTTTCTCTCAAAGATCTCACACAGATCAGCACAGCCCAGGAGCTGGGTTCAGCCAAGAATTCCACTTGTCTGTGTGTGCCCCCACCTCTTTATCTTTGCACCCACACTGCAGTGCAATTTGCCCAAATCCAGCTCAATCCAGGTGACCAAGTGTAACTTCACATTAGGACAGGGGAAAGGCACAAGAGAGAAGATCTTTCCATTTCCCAGGTCCACCAAGTGTGAGCTCTATTTGTGCAGATGTTGACCACAGTTCTTTTTGCCTACTATACAGGTCCTTCAATATGCATGTCTTTTTGTAATGGGATCCATATATGACCATGATAAGTGTGGAGATAAAGAGGATACAAAAGATTACACAGAAAACTGCCACTGTAAAGAGATGCAGAGACATCWTATGGTCTGGGATGAGAAAAATGKCAGAGGAAATTCAGTGTAGGTAAATTAAGAGATGTGATGAAAATAAACATTCCTTACTTTATATATCTAAAAAATATGAGCTTCCAAAACACTACTTCCAAGGAACAAAATTTGGTGTTATACTAGATAGCTCTATGATCTCTCTGTCTTTGAGAGGACCACCTCCCTAGGGAGGAAAAATGTTTTTATTATTACATGTAGTTTTAAGAAGCAMATCCTAAAACAATTTATTTTAAGAGCATTACAATTATATTTAAGAGATTTGTATTTAAATTTATATAATGAGATAAAACAGATGAAAATATTTTTACTGGATTATTTYCTGCCATTTTTTACTTCTTGTCAGGTTGTTTGTAAAGATGATGGAAAATTCCTGAGGGTACCATAATTGTGTTTCATAATATAATAATTAAATGTGCATGACTTTAAAAACTGCTAAATCTTTGGGGATATCTTCGTTTTATAGACTATGCTGCTATCACAAAAACCAACAGTTATGTAGAAAATGAAATAATTAAATGTCAGAAATTGCTCCCGCTTTTAATTTCTTCCACTAACCATGTCACCATGATTTGTTGGTACATATTTTTACAACAAACACAGAGCATACAGAGAAAACGTACTTACAAATTATCAGTATTTTAGACTAAAATTACAGAAATCATTCCTTTTAGACAAAAACTTCTAAATATTTATCTTTTTTATTCTTTTATTGACTCAGGCAGCAGTACAAAAGCAGCATAACTGAATTGTGCTTTGTTTTTCTGCAACTGTACTGTAGGACTAGATGACCTCCCAAATCCCTGCCAAGCTGAATTACTCTGTGATCATTGCCCAAGAMCAAGGCTATGGCTAATTTTAAGCTGCTCTGCCACTATTCCCCAAGTGGTTAAATACACACTTTTCAAGAGAGAATAAAAGGACTTGGCCAATATTTTAAGTCCAGCCTCAGCCCTATAACAGAAGCCTGAAACCAGGCTTTAGTTCCTTTAGTTGAACTRTAGCACAAACCCAAAATAATACAGCTATTAGCCAGCTGAATGATCAAAGGCTCTGTTTATGTGTAATGTTTATAAGACTTTAGTGTGACAAAACTCAGTCAACACAGTTTGTCCTGCTTAACATAAACTTAGGAAACATTTATCCACATCCTGATTCATCTGACCTGCTTGACCATGGTAAATGGAGACCTGTGCCTGTCCATACATAAAACATCTCTGCAGCAAAGGTCTTCATACAATGAAAACTTTCAATAATGAGTGCAGTAAAAAGTATTAAAACTAAGGGGGGAAAGAAGTCTTAGAAGCATATATGGGGACTGTTACAGACAGTAACTACTAGAGTAGTTTACTAGAGYAGCAAGTTTCAACATGTGAGCCCATACAAGCATAAGGAATTAGAATGCATAAAATACATGTGTCTTGAAATACCATATTAATGGCCAAGTAAAGCCTGAACATTTAATTCCAGCAATGTGAATCAAAGGATAGCAGAAGATAAAGCTCTGTCTCTTCAAGAAGAACCTAATTCACTAAGAAATGAAATGTGAGCTAAATAGAAAGCCCTGTAAAAAAGAAGGCAACAGGCATCCATTTACCAGACTATTTTACTATTTTAAAAATTTAGAAACTGATGGTTAATTCCTTTCTTCACATTTGTCTGARCAAACCAAAAGAAATGCCCTAAATTTCAGTGGAGCTGGTCCAAACTTCCAGCATTTTTAATCGTGTCTGTCCTTTGTCAGAAAGATCGATCTTTTTCCTAAACCCTGAGTGCTATTGTCTGCTTTTCAATGCTGTAGGAGTTTTTAATAAGATTAGTATTTTATCTCTTGATGTTCTTTTTAATATTCCAGGCAACTAGATAGTTTCTGTAATGTTCTGTGTGGCTGCTTCCATAAACTGTCTTTATTCTGAATTCACTGAACAGGTGTTCCTTTTATATACCTGCAGATGGTGAGGCTACCAGAAAGGACATCACAGCAAAGCTAAATAGCATTTCTGACAATATAATGCCAATTCCTCATCCAGCATGCATCTATCATGAGTAACTTCAAAATGAGCAGGCTCCAAATACCAAAGTGGACTTAGATGGAGTAGTGGAGATACAGAGTTCTAAGGGATAGTCTGGAAGTCACACACTTTCTACAGAAAGACATGATTTTGCTTTATACACAGCAAGGAATACTACCAGACCCTCACAAAAAAACCCAAAAAAACCCCACAAACAAACAAACAAACAAACAAAAAAAACCACCAAAAAACCCCAAAACCAAAAATAATCCCACAAAACCACCAAACACTTCTCCAAAAAAATACTCTCATAAAAAAAGCTGGTTTTAATTTTGGTAAAAGGGCTTATTGGGGATTTCCTGGATTATTTCATTGCTGTATTTTGTGTATATTGAGTAACATTGTAATATTAAATAAGAMTTTTTTTAATGTGGTTTTATAAGAGACAAGACAAGGCTGTCACGTAAGAAGAAAAGGGCTTTTTTGTTATTTTGATGTATTGTCTGTCTGTTCTGGTTCCCATCAAGCATCTGATAATCACCAGTTTTCATTACCCAATATCTTAACTGCTCGCCCTCATAAACAGTTTCACAGAGTGACCCCAATCCAAAAGCTGCTATGGCATAATCTCATTCCCTTGGTCTTGTGCATTTTTGCATCAAGAGGGATGACAATGTTTGTAGTGTCTTAGAGATGTGGCCTTTGCTTCCTCCCCACCACAGTTCTGCTGTTAGAGGCACCTGAGTTCAGGCTGGTTACCTGCACTACAGAAAACTGAAAACAACAGTATCTAAACCTTTMCTGACAGCTTTCATGGACTAAGATTCTAAATGTGATGAAGAACAGGATGCAGAGATTATGGCTTTCACAACAAAATACAATAAAGCTATGCCAATCTGAAGCAAATCAAATTGCAGTGCTATTGCATGTAAAACCACAAGAATTGCACTTTGGACTTAGGAATTTTTAACAATACCTACAGCACAGGGTAATAATTTTGAACTAAGCTTTACTAGTAGCCTCCATGACTCTAGTTTCTACTTGATATATACCAAAAAAAGCAGACAGGTATTAACAAAGCCTTAAAAATCTAAGCAGATAAAATTATAAAAATCTAATATAGAAACCTTAAAGGCAAGATATACAGAAGATCAACAGCTACTGATTTAATTTTTTAGGTTCAAGAGCCAAGAAACTTAGACATTTTTATTTTTAGAATATGCCACCAACAGATCAGGCCTATGCTTAATAAAAGTGCATACTGCATTTTTTATAGACCAATATGTCCTCATTCTTAACCATAGGAAAAATTTTCATTGTTTTAATGATCAGAGACAAGAAGCACCTTTCTGTTCCAAAATAAAACTACAGTGGGATTGCATAACCCTGTTTCTCTCATGCTCTTTGGCACAAGCTGATAGTTTRTCATTGACACAGCTGATAGGTATGATTTGCCCTAATGGAAACACTTTGCATCAGAGATCAGAGTGTCTACAGCTGAGTTCTAAGATACAGCATGGTTTAGTACAAATGAACATCTACATGGCTSTTCAGGACTAAAGCACACAAAGAATAAAGTCATAGCCATTGAGACTGCAGGAAGACTTTGGGGAGAGAATAAATGTATTTACTCAAGTTTGGATTAATCAAGATACATGATAAAGATCTTCATTTCTGTTGGTTTTTTAAAGAGATGWAAATAACACTGCTTCATTTCTCAGYTTAGCCCCTTTATCAGCCTTAGATCAAAATGTGTTTCTATTCATTAACTGATAATAATATTTACTATGAGTTTTCTACTAACACAGACCACAAATCTTTTATTCAGCATTCTAAGGCTGTAAGAAAATTGAGAAAAATCATAAAGGGCAGCCTGGCCATTCACAGCTGGTACAGTTTGTCATGAAAATACCAGTTAAGAATTCCAAGTTGATTGTCAGTTACATTAAAAATTTATTAACTAAAAGTTCCCAGGAAAAAGAGGAGAGAGGAATAGTCTCTTGATTTACAAAGGTACTGAATCTCCAGTATAATGCACTAGAAATCTGGAAGAAATAGATTCTAAGGATCCCAACCAAATATCCTTAGTAATAGAAGTATATGGCAAAATGAACCTTCCTCATTACTTGATAATAAACACTATATAAAGAAGAAACCTAGCTTAATTCTGATTAGACTCTTAGGTCCTGAAAACTGATACCTTATTCATCAAGTCCAGTTGGAACCAACTCTGGATCAGTACACAGACTTGAATATACAAGTCAGGCTGTGCAAGTATTTAACATTCAAGACAAATTTGCATTTATGAGCAAGTCCTGAGTATRCATATGTAGGGGGATAGAATATAACAAAATAAAGATAGTGTAGAAAGTAATCTCACCCCTAAGGAGTTGCAGCTGGGCCAATTAGCAAAGATKAGGAACAGGCCTGACTTTAATAGGCCACAGCTGCAACCAATGAGCAGAAGATGCTATAAAAGAGTGGGTTGGCTGGTTAAGAAGGGAGCTGGAGTTAGTTGGCTGCTTGGTGAAGAAGAAGTTGTCAGTGCTCTGAGGAGCTGCCCACAGGACACACCAAGAAGGTATGAAACTTTTGTGATAAGGAGACAACAGCATGGAACCCCTGCAATAAGATGACAACATGCATTGATATGAAAAAGGGACTTCTCTGTTTGTGTACTTATTTAATTAACACAGAAATGCAATACCAGCTACATTCAGCAAGAAGGTGTATTATATAATAACTAYTTTATTAGGCAGGAAAAAGAGCATATATAGGGAAAGGAAGTATTAGTATCCCAGTTTTACAGGGCATGAAGTAATGAACAAAGAGCGTAGTGGCTTATCTTGARTTCCATAGGAAGTCTGAGGCACAGGCAGGAAATGAAACCAGGGCTGCCTGCTTTTCCTCCAGTTCTTAGCAAAAGAGCAATCCTCACCTTTAAGTCTACGTATCTGGGATCAAAGGCATACAGATGCTTTCAGACTAAATCAGAAAAGGTTTGTACAGCACTGTTCTTGTAAGCAGTAAACCTTCAACTTAATCTATAATTGAAGAGGCAGCTTTTCTAGGAGGCAAGCCCATGACAGGGCACTAGTTCAGTACAGAATATGGCTACTCATTAAATTTTTAGCACTTTTTCCTCTATCGAGTCTGTGGTCCTTAAATTTTTCCATTTGAATTTACTGTATCTAGTAAGATCATGACCATAAATAATACAGCAGCAAGAAAACAAATCAATAAAATATATCACAGGTATAGTCTGACTAAGAGACCACTTGCTTTTACAGGGTAGGGCAAGCACTGCCTAATTAGACTGATGGCCACAGGTTTGTGAGAGGAAGGGATATTGGTAGGTTACTGGTGAATTCAATCTCTTGCTGGACAGTTGGACTTTCCACACAGGTCCTTGTCACACAGCTACCTAGAGGATAAGTTTGAAGGAGCCTCTGGTGAGCTCTGCCTGGTCACTCCCATTCCTTTCCAAGGAAACCAGAGTGCACTGAAGACTGATGTGGATGATGTTTGCCCTTACATAAAATCTGCAGGTGGCCAGAGTAGGCATGGCTACTACACTACAGCCTTASAGTAACACATGGCTGCAAAGCCTCAGATCACCATAGCTCCTGACTTTTTGTTAAGCTTCTCAGAACTAAGAATGTATTTAATTTCTTTGTGTTACTAAATCTTTGTGAGAAATATTTTCACCATCTGCAAAAGAACATAATAGAAGAAAATAACTATCTGCCTGAAAGTATACTTTTTGATTCTTTTCCCCCCATGTAAGGCACCCAAGGTGAAATAAATGAACTTCTGATTGAATGCAAAACATAATTATGAATGTAACATATTTCTGTTGTTATGGTTTAGAACAATTATGTGAAAAAACTGTTTGTTCCAAAAGATATTTTGAGAGCACACAATGTAAAGGATTACAAAACAAATATTACTGAGTTAAAGAGTGCAAATATTTTATGAATGGTGAATCCACACAGGCAGATTCCATTAATATTAGTGGCTTATCTGCACCTTTCTTTACTTGGTTTCCTGAATAAAATAATAGTTCCTGCTAAAAAGAATAGATTCCTCACCTCAAAATGAGCAACAAAAAGCTAAGAACAAGATACATACATTCTGCATGTAATTATATGTTTCTTGATGGATATTGAGTTGTGCTAGCTTATTATTTGGTCCCTTATAAGCACAGGACTGCATAATCTCAGATATAATTCTGTATAATATATCATCTCAGATATAATATCACAGAATATGAAGAATTGGAAGGGACCCTCAAGCATCATCAAGTCTGATTCCTGGCCCTGCACAGCACCATCCCTAGGAGTCACACCACCTGCCTGAGAGCATTGTCCAAATGCTTCTTGAACTCTGGCAGGTTTGGTGCTGTGACCACYGCCCTGGGGAGCCTGTTCAAGAGCCCAAACACCCTCTGGGTGAAGAACCTTTTTCTAACATCCAACCTGAACCTCCCTGACAGGACTTCAGGCTGCTCACTTGGGCCCTCTCACTGGTCACCACAGAGAAAAAATCAGTGCCTGCCTCTCCTCTTCCCCTCTTGAGGAAGCTTTAAACTGTGATGAGGTTTTCCCCTCAGTCTTYTCCAGGCTGAACAGACCGAGTGACCTCAGCTGTTCCTCATAGGGCTTCCCCTCAAGGCCCTTCACCATCTTTGTTGTCCTCATTGGGATGCTCTCTAATAATTTAATGTCTTCCTCATATTGTGGCACCCAAACCAGCCCCCAGCACTGGAGGTGAGGCTGCCACAGCTCAGAGCAGAGCAGGACAATCCCCTCCCTTGCCTGGCTGCTGATGCTGTGCCTGATGCACCCCAGGATACTCTTGGCCTTCCTGGCTGCCAGGGCACTGCTGACTCATGTTCAACTTGCCACTGACCAGCACCCCAGGTCCCTTCCCATGGCACTGCTGTCCAGTATCCCATTCCCCAGTCCGTCTTTACTTCCASGGTTGCCCCATCCCAGGTGCAGAATCCAGCACTTTCTGATGTTGATCTTCATATGGTTGGTGACTGCCCTGTTCTCTGTGTTGTCAGGGCCTCTCTGCAGGGCCTCCCTGCCTTTGAGGGAGTCAACAGCTCCTCCCAGTTTTGTTTTTGCAAATTTGCTCAGTATCCCTTCCTGTCTTGCATCCAGCTCATTTATGAAGATGTTGAAGAGCACGAGGCCAAGGATGCAGCCCTGCAGAACCACATTAGTAGCAGGTCACCAGTCTGATGTCACCCTACTCGCTCTAACACTTTGTGCCCGAATTAGCTGGATAGATACATGTGTAGAACTGTCCCACTCAGCTCATGGCTTTGATTARAACTTCCTCAGCTGCAATGGAAGCCACACACCTGCTGTTCCCAGGGACTGACCCCCTCATGACCAGATTCTTCTCCATCACCCACATCAACTCAGTGGGTGTCTGGGCTTACTGYTTGTCCTGGGCTTACCAACTTTTTCTACCTCTCTATGACTTTAAATCTGTGAGCCTGACTTTCCATCAGTTCTCATTCCCTCTGGCTCTGCCTGCCCTTTACTTTGCTTGTGTTCAGTTGCTCCTGTCTGTGTTTGTCTCCTGCACCTTTGGTCATGGCCATGGAAACTGCCTCCATCCAGCCTGTCAGTCAAGTCTGCAGCACAGCTGGCGCCTTTGGCAAAAACTCCAAATCATCAACAGTTTTTCTAAATAGTATTTCTAAATTATGATATTTCTTACTGTCTTACAGCTAAATATTTGTCCAGATTTTTATGATTCATCGTATGATTGCTATTACAATTTTTTTGCTGTTTCTGACGTGTGTCTTCTTGCCCAGTTGTGCCAATCAAAGTTTTTATTCAAAGAGCACCTTCTTGGCTTGTGGCTATAGCAGTTCTCTCTGCCTCTCCATAGACTCTCCTTTTTTTAGTCTCCAGCTACACATTGTGTGTTTTGGGTTCCTTGCAGCCTCTGTCTATCCCCCCTGAATCTCTTATTCAGTGTCCAGAGTTACCCCACAGCTCCCATCCCCATAATACCACCTTCCACGGTACTTTCTAATTTCAGGGATGTCTTTGGCTTGCCTCCCCACAAGACTAGCTCTCATTGAACATCTCCAGCAGTGGCACTCAGCACTGCYCTACCTTGTGTCAATTCTGCTGTTTCTTATGTAATGTTTCCTGGGATAAACAAGTCTGAACCAAGGCTTCAGGCTCCTGGGCACCATGATGATGGAAGCAATATAAATGCTTCTGGATCTGAGTCCTAACTCCATTGCTGCTGAACTTGATGGTCCCAGTGGACTCTCTGAAATTAAACCAGATGAAAGAAGAGCAGAAATCACTTTGTGCATTGTAGGTTTTGTATTAATCTTTATAGAGAGTTCCAAYCTGAATATTGTTCTGCAGCATGCAAGGGCCATTTATTTCCTACCATGTCCATCTCTAATTGACAAAAAAATGAAGCGTTGCCTCTTACTCACAGGGTCCCTTCCTTACTAAAATTATATACAAAATTTTGTTATGATGTGTTGTACCTTCCAAAATTAAGAATAAATATCTGTTGTCATGTTAATATGAGAGATTTCAGCTTTTGGGCCTTCTCACAGAAACTYCTACTCCAGACTTTTACAGTTACCAATTAGGTTCACTTAGTGCTCTATACTTCCCTAASTAATGTATTCCTAATTTCTGCCCTAGGATAATAAGTTGTTCTGTAGGGGACTGCTAAAGGAATGTTATTCACCCAATAAGGTGGAAAAAAAATTAGATTTTATATAAGCTCATAGGAGCAAATCCAGTTTGTGTTATCAGGTGGCAGGGCCTTGATGATACTTGATTATAACTCAAATCACCTATTTAAAACTGTGAACTATTTTTCAGCTCTATTTCCTTTGTATTCAAGGTATTCCACAAACAATRGGAAAAAAAAGGTTAGTCCTAAACAACCTCAGTGCTGCTGATACAGGAGCAGTTTAGGAAAAGTCCTCCTTAAAGCCAAGTCATAACAGCAATGAACTGACCTGTTGGAGAAGTGCAGCCCACGCGTGGGCAGGTCACAGCAGGGCACTGGGAGTCGCCAGCTGGCAGAYGCCTAGATGGCACTGTTCTGCTTGGCACAGCTGTAAACAGAACTCTGTTGGCTTGGCTTGAAACACCCAAAGGCCTGACTGATGTACCTTTTGTAATCAGAACAGAAGAGAAAGAAAAGGCAATCTTAGTATCTTTTTGTATGAGGGAAATACTTTTATTCTTTTCTTTTTATTTATTGTAAGGGTACTTAAAAAACCCTAAGCATTAAAAATACAGAATCAGGCATTTCATGTTACGTTACTCTGGTAATTTCCAACCTGGTCTCATTAGCTAAATGCTTTAATCATTGTAGACCCCAAGTTAAAATCAAGCTGTAGTGAGCAATGACAGTTATATTAAAAACATATTTTTCATGTGAGTTTCAATGGTTTTAAGGYGAGCTAATTTTAGTGTAACTGATGGTCTGAGAGGAAAGCAATATTCAATGTCATTTGAGGAGATTCAAAACCAATTATATATATGGGRAGTAATTGCATGTGTGAAAGAGAGGAACTCAAGGGACAGACCCAAAGGACAAAACTGCTAACAGTTAAATGATGATCTTTTTTTTTCAAGATTTTCTCTTAACTAAGATAATGATCTCTGCTTAATAAAATCAGGGTTTTATTCGGATTTGCTAATCACCTAGGGTGAATCTGTGAACTGTACTTCAAGGCTCAGAGCTGACCTGCCCCTGCAGAGCCAGCTGGAGCCTCAGGCCTGCATGGATGCACCAGCTGGAGCTGAGAGGTTTTTCAGCTTCGGTGGAACAAGAGGTGAATTTTTCATCATCCAGTTCAGGAAAAATCAGGCAAATTTACTCAAATCACCTCTTTAAATGCTCCAAAGAGAATGCTTCTGTAGTCTCATCTTTTCAGAATAAAAGCTTGGGAAGCCAGTATCCCCAGAAGAAAGGTTCCAGGAAACACCTCTGGGKTAAGAACTTCTTAAATCGTTGCAGCTTTTTGCAAAGTTAAGGTCTGTGCTTGACATCTTTATTCCTTTATAGAGTTTATCTGTCCAAGGGCTGGARAAGACCTAATTTAATTTAGATTGCAAAGGGGAAGTACTGAAGATCTTGATAAGTAGCACATCCTTTCCTGATTTGCTTCTGTTACTCCATGAAATAATCTCGTATATCTCTCATCTCAAAGGCTCAGCCTTTCTTTACTGCCAAGCTGTGAGGAAGTCTTTGCAGAGATCTTTATGTATTTATGTTTGGCAAAGGGATAATCTGCCACATGCCAAACAGAAAAGTTTTATGTAATCATTGCGACACTTCAATCTTTTAATCTGGAATAGAAAAGCCAAAACTGTGGGAGAGGGTTTCATATCTTGTATTTACCCAGATGTCTGAAGTTTTTTTTCTACTACATGAAAGAATGCTGCAGACTGCTAAGTGACAAAGGATTTGTCTAGTTCACCAAATCTTTTCTTTGGGACTTCTTTTGCCTGCAGCATTTACAATAAGGCACCTTCAATTTCTAGTAGCTACATTGTTCTTTGACAAACCTTTGCCCTAATATTGCTATAGGCCTAATGTAAACTATTCAGCTGTGCTCACAATCAACCACAGAATGAATTGCCTTACAGAAAAGAGAGAGAAATTATGTCTCAAAGACCTTTAAAATAAATTCAATAAAATTGATAGAACCCTTCCAGCACTTTGCCTGAGAGGAAAGCATTTCTCAGCAGGCCCATCAGGTCTGGCACGGGTAAAGCAGGCAACCCACTCCCACTGCCTCCCGGCTGGTGCACACACAATTTGTGCACAGCAACCTCTTTTTCAATCTCTGATCCCACATGTCAGACCCAGTTAGATGATGGGTCACTCCTGGGTGTTTCAAGGAACATGCAGTTATTGATTTTTTTTTTCTTTCATTGCAAGTCTGTTACACAGAGCTTCAGTTAAGACAAGTCATTATTGTTATTACTGTTTAAGAAGTTTGTGAGGATGATTTTTAAAATCRATAAGGTTTCTGGAACTATTCAAGTGTTTTAAATTATCTTCTTTTTAATTATGATTGTTTTGTCTCTCTTTTTTTTCTCCCCAAATGTGATGTGTTCTAACCCACTTCAGATCTCAAATCCTTTGTTGTACAGCCGACAGGAGGTTGACTTAGTACAAGGGAACTAATGATGTAACGATAAGAAGCAGCAGGCACGGGAAACAGTGTAAGGATAGCTTTTCCTATGGCAATGAAAATATTGTGTATTTTCATGGATATTTAGAAAAACTTGATATGGTGGAAAAACACAGCCTATGACTTAGCACAGAGAGTCTGTTGCCCAGGGTCCCCCTGAAGCACAGGATGATCAGGTGTTTCACTCCYGGCAGAGGTGGGGGTTCTAAGGTCAGAAGTACAGCTGCCACAATGGGGTGAGGTCTGTGAGCTGCATCTCATCATAAGGGTTCTGCTATGGAGTGCTCCATTTCTGCCCAGGTATCGAAGATTGCAAGCCAAACATAAGAATGTCAGAGTATTTGAAAGAGCAACATAGGAAGGCATTCACAATCTTACCAYGTACATATGGGATATCTTTTAAATCTATTTTTCTATCTAGAATCTCCTTAATTAAATTTAAACCTATTTTTCCTTAGTAGCCTAGAAAATCAGGAGGCAATAAAAGTTCCACTACCAGAAGCTTTAGGTTAAAATTCTGTATACTGGCAATGCTGACTGTATGAGATTCTACCTCTTCAATTATCAATTCATTTTGTGTTATTTTTCCTGCTTTATTTCTGAGTAAATCCATCTTGCTGCCTCACCAGCCCCACTCTGCTTTGCTTATGAGCTCTAACAAGATCACAGCATGAGGTAGCATGATTGCCATCAATAGACAGAACAGGGTTGTGATCATGGTGATTTGCTGAGACATCCAGGCCTGTAATTGCTTAATAATAACCATATCTGATCTTTTTTTTTGCACAGCAATCCTGTGTTAAAGTTGTCTCTGACTCTTAGCTAACTCAAAGTCGTGGTGCAAAAAGTACAGCTGCTTGCAAATGGTGTGACAAATATAGAAACCATCAGATATGTAAAATGCTGCAATACAGGAGTAAGAGCAGCTAGCAGAAAAATCACTGCTTGAGAAGGGAAAAATCAGGCTTGAGAAGCCYATGGTTTCCTGAAATAAAACAGTATGCAGTCATACTTAGGAAATACATATCTGTATCTCAAATTATAGTTCTATAGGACACCCTGTGTGCTTGTGGTCACTTTTCAGTTTTTTATAATTGTTTTTCTGATCTGCCAGTGAATGTTCTTTCCTGAACATGATTACTTTATTCCTTCAAAGCTATTCCTTAAGGAAAACCATTTGGGTGAGGGTTAGAAAACAATCTTGGATGAAAGACTTTTTGTTAAATGCCTCCTATATGAAACTGTTTTAAGAACCATGATTGATTGGCATGATTTCTCTAGACCATCCAGTATAAACATTAATCTTTGCAAGAGCGAGTCCTCAGGATATTCAGGTGGCAGGGTATTTTTAATACAGAAGGAAATTAATGTTTGGGACAAGTTTTCAAGTAGCAGTTGTACCTGTCAGCATCACTTTGTGTCTGTGTAATACATGAATTGTATCACAAATGTATAGAATAAAATGACAGTCCAGATGAGAAAGTTAGAARGATATACAGCCTTAGATAAGACACCTGTCTGCCTTTTCTGATTAAATTTTACCATTTTGAGTAACATCCCTAGGTAATAAGCATGGGAATTCTATGAATGAAAATGCAGTCTATTTTATTTGCTATTTTTCAATATTTGAATTATGAGTTTCTCCATATATGCTTTTTTTCAGCACTGAGGAGTATCATTACAGTGCAATGCTACTGAGGAGAAACAAAGAAGAATAAAGAGTAGAGCAGCAGCAATCAATACAAGGGGATAGGAAGCCTGGTAAAAACAAAACAATTTAGTTAAAAGTCATGACATAGGTTTATATAACTAGTCAAAACTTATAAATCAAATGTCCTGACAGCCCACCACTTGAGTCAGTTTGTTGCTCAAAGGTACTTAAAGAAAAAAAAGAAGTTTGCATCAAAACTGAGTGAGTTCAATTCCTGCTTGCAGAGAGAGAAGATTATGCTCTTTACATGTAAATCAAAATAGTTATGTTCTATATACTATGTCATAAACATGAAATATAGAACTCCTCTGTTCTGGTGATGATAGGATGATATGAACAGTGAGTGGAATCACAAGATTTTGGGACAGATTGGGTAGATGCTGAAGCAAAGGGCTGGACCATGCAGAAAGCAGGTTATACCTGGCAGCAGATTTTCCGAGTACTTTTCTGCCTCTGTGATGACACAAGCTGTGCAAAATGATGATGTGCTTAAATCAAGGTGTTCTATTAACTTATACTTTTGCCCATGGTATGCTGCTATGTACTTAAATAACTGCAAAGTTGGGTGTTAACAAAAATCCAGAGACTCACAGGTAGAGGAGAGAAAGGAGGAATAAATCAAGCYAAACTAGCTGTCTTGACAGTGCACATAGCTGTTAGACTTCATGGTGTTCTCAAACAGACTTTCAAGCYGTAAATTTCTCAGTCTGCTTAACAATATTATATTTTACAAACTTGCTACTAGATTAGTCTAAGGAAAACAGCCATAAATCTGTAGCGTTCAATTTAATTCACCTGAGAAAGCTTTCTGACTCTCAGTCTAGTCTTTAATGACTTTCTGGAAATTGTAACATAAAAAAATCCTCCCAAAAATTTCAAGTAGGAGCACAAAAAGTAATTGCTCCTTTGATCAGTCTTACACTTCATGAACTTTCCACARGTAATTTTTACCCATCAGATCAAAAGACAGACTTCTTCCAGGTTGCACTGAACTTCTTTAAATTCTTGCAAAYAAAAAAGCAGTAATATCACAGAAGAGCCATTTTGTTAATATCTGAATAGATTTTCTGACTCATGTAATTACATTTTAAAAAAATTTAAAATATGGATTCTCCATGTAGAGCAAAAAATTAAACAGCTCTTCAGATGTTTTACCTATAGAAAAGCATCTTCTGCATTTAAAACTGTAAAATCTAAATTTTAAATTGTATGTAAACAAATAAATTCCTATCTTTTTTAAACTGCTAGCATCTTCATGTTGGAAACTCTGAGGATTCTGCAGTTTTAAAGTCATGCCACATTTCAAGGAGTTTGCAAACATAATTAAAGGGCAGACTCAAATTGTTAAAGGGATTACTGGGCCTTCCAAGTCTAGGTGTCTTACATTGGTTCAGCTGATGGGCTCCAGAGGGAATAAACCCAAGGCCATGACTCTGGAAAATATACACACTTAAACATCTTTTTCTGCAAATGCCAAGACACAGACACATACATCTCCTCAGGGCAGTGTCTTTTAACTAGATAGACCTTTCTCAGTTGTCTTTCCTAGGAATATTTTCCCAAATCAAACCCTAAAATAATATACCTGCTGCAGAAAGTGTAAGCATATCTGGTGGGGGTAGAGGATGTTCTTGTGTCCTTTGGCTCCTGGCATTTTGCTACTCGATCAAACTGCCACAGATGATATTTTCAAGGACAGGTAATCACACTGCACTTAAGCAAACAATAATATTCAGCTGCACAGTGTCAGAAACTCTAAGGCTATGGAATTACACTTTAAAGGAACATCCTAAAAATTTGATAATTCAACTACACTGACAAAGTTTAGGGTATTAAAAGTTAGAGGCCCTGGCAATTTCTGACCCAAATACTTCTCACACACAAACATATATTAAAAGAACAAACAAAAAACAAAAAAACTAAACCCAAAAATGGCTGCATATAAGTTATTATTGTGTGGTAGAGCATGTTCTTATCTTTGCAATATACATAATGAAATACAATCACTCACCAGTTCATCATTCAAAAAGCTAAATCTGATTTTACAGTGAAAATGCAATTTTGTCTCATCAGGTTCCATAGTGCTGAAATGCTAAACTTAACAATAGAAACTGATGTGATATGTTTGAAATTAAATTGAATCACTGCAAACAATGGGTTTCTTCAGGGCCAGCCTTGATTGAATATGTTTTTCCACTTCATTTTGCAAAGAAATCATCAAGTGTAATGGCTTCAAGCAATCTAAGTGACATGTAGGTTGAGAAAATAGAAAAGCACCACTGAAAAATGCTACACACAAAGAAGGAGAAATTATCACACATGGCACTGAAGACCTTATCACTTCCACACTTCATCTGAAGTCCTTTTAAGCAAAGCAAGGAGCTCAGSCTTAAACCAGTGAAGTCAGTAAAAAAGATTCAGACTTCTTCAATCTCTGAATAAGGCCCATGCCTGAAGGCCACTGTGCAAACCCAACATGTGATGGTAAAAGGTGGATGGTAGAAGACAGAGGGATGAGTTTGGATTGTTTATCAAATGCCAGATTTGTCCAGAACCATCAATGGGAAGACAGAAGAACAAGTTCTCAGCCCAGGGACAACACACCTCAGAGCCAGCCTGATGGGCCAGTGGCCAAGGCCAGCTGCCCCAATAGACAGTACAGGCCATGGGCTGAGTGGAGATGCTGCTGTGCATGGCTGCTTGCTCCACACAGAAAAACTGGGACATTGCCTCTGGAAGAGGAGAATCTAACAGTGATTTTCATCCACTTTCCTGGGAAGAAAGGGACAGTACAGGCCTGAGAGCACACCACAGATATATAATAGAAAGAGGCTTGTTTATCTCACAAACAATAATTTAAAAAATTACGAATAAAACGGGATGGAWCTCAGCCTGAATTTAGTCTTTTCGTGGTCATTTATTTTTTTGAAATACTGTCCTAGGGTGACATTATGATGCTTGTATCCCCATTCATTGTTCTGTTTATGCTGGATATTATGTTCTGTGCCTTCAAGACTGGCTCTGAAGAGCAAAGTTTTGTTTTGTTTTGTTATCAGCCTGCTCTCCCACAGCTGGCAGGACACACAGACAGGCCAGTACATAGGGCAGCTTTGGCTTTTTGCTTGGCTTTTCGCTTTGCTATGCTTTGCTCCTGCTTTGCTCCTGCTTTTTGCTTCTGCTCATTAGTTAGTTTAGCTAAGCAGTCCAAATTTTTTCCTGGACTRTTTCTCCTTTCCCTTTTTTGGAACCACTTGAACCTGCTCCGGACTGGGACCTGGGAACACYGAGAGTTTGCACCTTGTGTCTTTCGGAGCTACCCCAGCGCTGGACGGACTGATAACAGAGCGACCATTCCCAAGGGAGACTTTCTCAATTTGTCATCTTTTTCAGAGTGGTAAAAGAGTGTTGTCATCTGGTATYGTTMATTTTGTGTGCTGGGGGGTTCTGTGCCTGTTAAATAAACAAGTTCTTTCCACCTCTCTGAGGAATCCTTCCTGAACTGGTTGGGGGGAGGAGCCCATGTGRGTTTGCTTTCTGRAGGGGCCCCCTTTGGAGATTTTCTCCCAAATTTGCCCTAAACCAGGACAAATACTCTGAGAGACACATTTTTTCAAAATAGCCACCATATACTAATTTTTTTTTCTCTATCTGCAAATAAAAACTAAAAGGTTAGGGAGAAATACTCAGTGTTGTTTGTTCCTTTCAGAGCTGAACTAACAGCCAGTTCCTCCTTTAAGAGCCAGATGGCTGTTAGGTAATTCCAGTATCAACTGTCCAATTCCTAGATGCCTGTTTAACAATATTGTTCACTTTATTTGTTTACTTTAAAGATAGATCTGCAGGGATCTATTCTTACTTAGGGGAAAGCCTATATGAATAAAAAAGGGATTAGGAAAAAAAAACCTGTGAGGTTTCCTGGGGAAGACTTATTCCTAATCCTTCCAGGAAAATAATGAGCTGAATGATTTATTGAAAGAAAAAGCACTCAGTTGAATACTGCTCCAGTCCTTAGAAAATATGGACATCTGAGCCTTCCCTGCAGGACAGCAAATGTGTCCATAGCAGTGTTTTCTTTTCAGAACTGAGCTCCACTGCCTTCTSTCAACCTTCCAAAGCCCTGTTGCTCGGTGACATCCTTCTGAGGGCTCAACTCAGAAGCTACAGAGACTTTGGGATAATTTCTAGGGAAAATATGTAAATTCACAGAAACCAGCTCAGTATCTCATGTGGAAAGCCTGCAACACTCACTGAGTTAATGCCACTGCTGCAGCTGGTACAATAGGAATCCAGAAYTTACTTAAAACAACAGTTTCCAGGTTCACCTTTTCAAAGAACAGAGGCTGTGAAGGCTCTACCTTCCCTCCATGGCTCACAGCTACTGTTTGGCTCATAACTTAACAGATATATCAAAACAGTAGTAGAAGTAGTAGTAGTAGTAGTAGTAGTAGTAGTAGTAGTAATAATAATAATAATAAAAATAAATTTGTCTTTCTTCTACGTTCATGTTCTTCCTCTGGGTAAGTTATACAACTAAGGTGAAAAAATGCCAACCTGCTAAAGTCAATGACCTTAACTAATATCTACCAGTGGAAAATTTGACAAATGATATATCATGAATACCATATGTGTCAAACTAAGACATTTTTACATTTACAAATGTGAAGAAACTTTAACAAATAAAAATATTCACCATTTCCTTCCTGTATTATTAAAATTTAAACTAGGTATTATTTTTCTTTCCATGCGTAAAACTTTTGAAAAGTTGCTAAAACTTTTGTTAGACCTGGAAGCACAGAATTTTCACTAATTCTCTTTTTTATATTATTGTCTTAATAGCAGAGTCTACTGAAGTTATGATGACATAGTTTTCACGATAKCTTTTTTATTCCTAGGAAATGAAAGAAGTCTAATGCAGTCTGTAAGAATACAATCAAATCAAATGGATAAAGTCAGATCAAATGAATAAGATTAGGTATGGAAAGTTCACATGGCTAACTATGTTTTTATACATAATTTTATGCTGGTGAAAATAATTTTTCAATATGATAGAATCTCAGAATCTTCTACATTATATATTCTTTTACAGACTGCCCCTGGAAAATCAAGAGTAAACTGGGAATTACACCATGATCCCTTTTATTTCTTCCAGCCACTTTTCTTGGTGGCAATGTTTCTGCAGGTCAGATTCTGCTTTCCTTGTGCCTGTGCAGCTGCAGTGTTTTAGGAGAGTGTCAGGAACAGAAAAGACAACTGATAACTGACAGCAGAAGCAAAAGCTTTGGCTACCTTAGGACAAAGTTTGTGCMGGGGTCCAAAGGAAAGGTTCAGCTTTGTATAATAAGAGAAAGTACAGTAATTTAGGAATTACGTGACTAGAGAAACTGATAATAAAGATTAATTTTGGAGCACCCTTTTGGTCATGTTGATGTGGACAGACAGAGCAAGGGTGAACAGCTAAGTTGCCTTGGGCAGGAATTTTAATGGTGAAGGAGAGAAGAATTTGGGATGTGAATCAGGAAAAAGAAATTTGAAAGCACATTGATCTTGGGRAAGGGGAGACAGTCATTGGGGAATATGACCCCAATTAAATATATTACCTTAAGAATATTTGAACTTAACTCAGACATTACATTTTGAATGTGTGACTCTTTGTCAGCCCTCCATAGGGCTAGACAAATACTCTCTGGAAGTTAACCTGATAAATCCTTTTTTTTTTTCTCGTGGCAAAGACTTTCTGAAGGTTGATGAGCAGAAGTAATTGGCTTTCACAGAGTAAGTACCAGGGTTTCATCTTGATTTAATAGAGGATTCATTTAAACTTGAGTGTTCAATGCCTTCTTTCTTAAAATGCTACAAATATATACATTTCCTCCATTCTTATGCTCATGTAATTTAATTAAGAAAGGTAAAGGCATTAAGCTTTTCTTAGAAGTTGGTAAATGTGAGCTTAATGAGCATTGGAAGGAGCAATTTGAACCAGCCACACTACTTGGTTTTAAATTGACTTTAGCCACTCAGAAAATGGACTTAGGTATCATCAAATCTCTGATCTCTCTGTGAAAGTAGTTAMGAAGCAAACAAATTGCTAGAATTTAAAAGGAGCAGGTGGGAAAGTAATAGCAAAAGTATAATAGTGCCATTCCCTAAATTGTCAGAATGGTGCATATGGCTCTAGACTCTCTATCCCCACAAAATACAATGTAGAAAAATAAGAGSTCAGAGATAGATGAAGAGTATAATTTAGATGAAGAGAATACTTAAATACARGAGTGAATGGTACTATTTTCAGAGAATAATTGGAAAAGATATGCACAAGACTAAATGAAAAATCTCCTAATTTTTTTTTAAGTTGTCCCTCTTTCTAAAGCATCTGTACTTTGTTGCAAACTGTCCTGATAGTGTCAGTACTACACATACTACAGATAAGTCTTATCTAATTTCTAAGTGGTAACAGTCGTATGAAGAACTCCATATTAAAGATTTTCTTGAAGCCAGTCCTGTGAACATCTTCCTATTTAATCTGTCTCCTGCATTTTGCTGTGACCTGTTTCCTATCCCCAGTGAGGCCTATTGATGCAGTTGGAAATGATGCTCCCTGAGGATGCAATTCAGCTCCTCCATGCTAGCAGCAGGTGAGSGATGGCACTGCTATGCAGATCGTGCACAACTCTGGCTGTCCTTCAAAACGTTTGATCATGTCAGTGTCAGTAAAGTGCCTCATCCTCAGGTGTTTTCTCTCCCACATAAGGACCAGGAGGTTGGCTCTGAGTCCAGGTAAGGGAGGACAGCGTTAGCAGGTAGATGAAATTACTCTGAAGGATTTTCTGTGCAGTTATCTGTGGTTAGAGGTACATATTCATTWCAGCCAATTGAGCCTGTTGCTAAGGCCCGCTCTCTCATCTCTCCATGCCACTAAACTCTCACAGCCAGCAACTCCAAACGGTTTCAGTTGCCTGGGAGACCCCGCTCCATCCTGGCGAGCAGCAGCTGCCTCCCTTTTGCACACCTTCCCAGGGTCTCTGCTGAGCTGCAGCGACCTGCCCCAGCACAAAGCACTCAGTGAGCAGCAGAAAGTGCCCTTGCCCGTCCCTCYAACAGCCTGGGGTACCGTGGAGCACCACTGCATACACGTGCAGCACAGATTTCCCACAGAGTACCATTCAGGTCCACAAGCGCTAAGCTGTTCTTAAAGGTGCCCCATAGTACAGGCCAAAACCAGCTGGAAAATTCAAGATGAATATCACAGTTTCTACATCAGGAACAAAATAATTTTATTTCTAAATTATTACAGAGAACTCCGATTTTTCAGGCATATGAAAATGTGATATGAATTTGCATAGGCAGTAAGCTCAGCTGCAAACTTCACCCTCTTGCTTCAGCTTCAAAGAAAACAGCTTCAAATTTACTTTCTTTTAAAATAAAAACTAACATAATAAAAATTAAAGAAAAAAATATGTACTCTTAGACAATAAGTCCATCAAAGCCAAGCACTACCCTTCATACAATTCTCCTCCTTGGAGAACACATGAAGAGAATGAACCATATATAATTTTGACCATTTGGTCATTTAAAGAATTACTGCCAAAATAACTGGGAGAGCTTGGCTGTGACTCACATTTTTCTGCTAAAATCCCATAATGAAACAACACACTTTTGTGACAGACCTTGGCTCCTAAGTAACAGTACATCACATAATTGCTTGAATCTTTTTGCCTTGTTTATTTCTAAACCAAATTTCCTCACCTCACAGCTTTTCAGGAAGATTATGACTATATTTTTGAAGAACCTAATTTGCACGAGTTTTTTCAAGAATAAAAACAAATCCCCCAAAAAATATACAAAGAATATCTCCTCTTGCTGTCACAAGTAAAAATCTTCAAATAGCCTAGGTCACTGCTCTTTGCATGCCCAATACGGTTATCAGATATACTGTGGAGCATTTCTGAAACTTGTTTAATACTGTTGAACATTAGATTTGTAAGACATAGAAATTAAATATTGGTTTATTTATACCTCCACCTCATCAAAATTTATTGAAATATAGTTAGGTTTTTAAATAAACCATAAAAATAGATTTCCTTCAAAGGAGCATGTTTTTTAAAGTGGCCCTTTAAACCCTAATTGTAATCAGGCTTCAGACAAAATTTCCAGATGGTAGTTTCATTCCAGACAATCTGCTCTTTCGAGTGCCTCTCTCTGTAAAGCCCAATGAGCATCAAGTGCATTTATCACATTCTGATGCAGTTCCTGGCACAAGATAAATTTACTTTTCATCTAATAGCATATCAAATATTTTACATTGTCATAATTGATGCAGCGATTGCAAAATTGCTGTTCAGCAGTGGAAAAAAATGCCATTACAGAACTCAGCCAAGCACCCTGACAGTCTGATGTGAACCCTAATGAATTAGCTGCCAAACAAGCCCAGTAAGTTCTGCTCAAGTATGCTCTCTAAGCAGCAATTCACAAAATCTGCTTTTCACTGTATTTTTCCCTTGTAAGGCTAAAATCCATGCAAATTAGTTCTCATCTGGGGTCATCATATTAAAAATATTGAAAACATTTGAAAAGAAGCTTCCAGACTTGTCCCCAGCCCAGTGCCATCCTCAACACTTCCTTTCTGCACACTAAACCCCTCTGAGCCTCTCAGCGCTAGCCACGCTTTAACACTTATTGGCTGTGACACTGAAACAGATGGAACAAGAACATTTTGACCACTGCCCAAACCAGAATTTTCTCCTTGGAGATGTGTCTCCCTTGGCCTGTTGTACCCTTGCCTCAGAAGAGTCCTTCTGTAGCGTCCCAGGCCCACAGTGAATCTCACAGAACCTTCACAGCACTGAATCTGCAAAAGAGATTTTGAGATTCTGTACTGCAATCATAGTGCAAAGCCTGCCTACCAAGTGTTCTGTAAATCTTTTTCTGGCAGATTTTGATTTAGAAATAGGATATACGCCTTATCTCAGTTGAGGATTGCATATAATTATTTAGGCTGGAAAAAGCCTTTAAAATCTGAAGACCCCACATAACAATGGACATAAAAGACAATGTATTTTAGAGACAGAGATTCATCCCCTCTGCTGTTGGTTGGGAATAACAAKAACTTTTCCAGTCTGAGCAGCCCTGACTGATAAGGTTACAGGGACAAGCAGATCAGCAGCCACCTCTKCTGGATGGCCTTAACTCAGAGTGGAAGGACTTTATCTCAAAGCTGCATTCACATTTGYAGGTGCCACTCAGTTACCATTTGAAAGGTAAATTCCATCATCAGCCTCCCTATCTAGCCCCCTGACAAACACACCAGGAATACTCAGGYGTGAAAGCGTGAGGGAAAGGAGAGAAGGCTCACGGCTGCTCATCCTTTTGCTTGCCCAGAGGGCTCCTTGGAGATGACAGTGACAGAGACTTTCCATCCAAATGGAAAAAGTGCCTCTTAGAAAGCAGGTTCAGGAAACTGGACCACAAATGTCACATAGAGGTCCAACAATGACCTTGTAGGGAAAGCACTGCAGTTGSTGTGATGGTAGGGACAGATGAAAAAAAAAGTGGAGAAGGTCCATGATCAGACCATGAACAGCAATTCTCCACTGCAGAGGAAACAAATGTACCTCCAAAATTACCTGTCCCAGAAGGACTGCAACAGAGTACTCACATATATTTGAAGGAAGGAATGCTGTAAAGGATGTCCCAACTTCAGCCTTAGTCCAACTTCAGAGAGAATAGGAGTCCAAGAATATACATCTTTAGCAGCTCCAAGACTCTGCTTTCTACAAGCAGCCTGTTCAGGAGGCCAAACAGGGAGCAGCAGGCACCAAATCACTGGGGCCTACTGAAGGCATAGYTGGACAAACTTGATCAGTAAGCCAGGACATAGTGAGTAACAAATGTGAACCAGGAACCTGCAGGGCAAAAGAAGTAATGGTCTGTGACAGGTGTGTTGTGTACCTGCAGACACCTCAGTTCTGAGACTGTCTCACCTCTCCCAGGCACCTGCTCTGTCAGCTGTTCAGGGCACCCATCAGAACTGCAGTCTGGCCCAAGGAGTGCAGAGCCACAGCAATGAACCTGCAGGAATGGAGCTTGCTCCATCCTTGTCCCACAGGCAGAGGCAGTCTCTCATYAGGGCAGGGCCAGGCATAGACACAGCACTGCAGTCCAGGTGGGGAATGGTGCAAATGAGGGAACTCCATGGAAACTCTGAGAGGTGTCTTCCAGCTGTGGTCACAGTGGATATCCAAGGATTTACAGAGGCACTGTAAAAGTGTATAAAATAGATGCAGGCTGTGTTCCAGCCTGAGATGCCCTCAAGAATCCCTACATCAGGAATAGGGGACGACATCTAAATATTCTTAATGGCATGGAACCTGGTTCCTTGATTCTTTACCTCCCTTTKATGTTCTGTCACAGAACCAGAGTTCAGTGAAGTGATCTGTTTGTGCTGTTGCTGTTTCATGGGACTTAGTCTCTCAGGAGGTACCTTTGCTCAAGGAACCTCCTGTTCCTCATGAGGCACTCTGATGTCTTTACCTGTCACAAAGACTGTTAACTGCAAGCATCTATGGCTTTTACGACTTATATTAGAATTTATTTTAGAAGTTACTTTTTTTTTGTATGTCATTTATATACCTACTGAAAACACAGTATTTAGTCATCAGATCTCCTGGAGATAGCTGCTTTATAAATCCATAAAATTAGTACATTTCAGAAACACTTTATTTTTAATTTTCTTATTTTGATGATAGCATATATACAAAATAAACCAAGAATTCTGTTACATCAAGATTATAATGGATGAGTTCATGAGTTCATATTTTTTTAATAGGTCTTCTTGGTCTTGAATTATCTTACAAGTTTCATAAAGTGAAAAAGGCAAAGCCAAGGGGCATTTTGCCACTGCTTCATCTATAGCTTTTACCCTGTATTCATGCTTGCTACTGAAACATTCCATCTTTTTAGAAATGATATGAGCACTTTGCTTTGTTGATGTGGTATGCTACCTAATGTATCAAACGAATGAGGTATCAGGTGGCATTATAATAACACAGCACATCAGCAGAGTTAGCTGTCTCTGTGATCAGGTCTTGCATCATTACACCAGAAAGCAATCAAAAAGCTGCTTGAAACATGGCACTGTAGAAAGGAAGAAAAACATTCTGAAGCATCTTTAATAAGAATTCACAGAATTAAATTAAACCAGAATATACTGACAATTTCTAGCCTTACATTGTCATGTAATCTTTCACAACCAATCCTAAAGCATCCCATGAATAATTGGGAATACACTACATCTGCTTTATATATGTATATTTTTAGACTCCAGTTTATATTAGCTACATTAAAGAAGCTTCTGCTTCCCTCTTTTCTTTCCTCTGAACTGGTTCAAGAACCAATTTACCTGCAGAGAGGTGTTATCATAAGATCACATACTATTGAGAGTGATATTTCAGGTTTTGATCAACAGCTAAATAACAAGGAGAAAAAGCTGAAAAAATATCTTTSAAGTTTGTATTGTACCTTTCACCAAAATATTATTTTTTTAAATCTAGGGACTCTGTCAGGAATATAAGAACACAGGTTTTTCTCCATAACATTTACATGTGAACTAAATCCATTACCCATCTGAAAAAAAGTTTCTAACCTTCCTTACTTAATCCTTCTTACCTTCATTATCTATGAGGTAATTGGACTTTCACCAGATCTGGAATCAACAGGGTGACAGGTTTATCTAAAAAGGCAAAGGAGGATACAGTCTGCAGATATTATCATTCAAATCCTTCTAAAACAGAGGGAAGAAGCTATGAGTGTCTTACTGGCATATTTCATCTCCTAGACCATACTGGATCAGCTAAGGTACACTCCTGAAACTAAGCGCTCTCAGTCTTGACCACTAAAAAAATCACTCATCATTTCCTTTTTTTCCTTACTGCCCACAGCATTATGCTGCACTGAACCTTCTTTCCTTCTTCCTCTACTTCTGTGTTAGATATTTTTTATGTTGTTTCTTCCCTGATTCTTGTTTGTATAGAGAAAAACTGACTCAGACTATGTATAAGTAACTCCAGAAGTAAATGAGTAACTGAAAAACACTGTACAGAAAAACAGAGATTAATCAACTGATCAGTTCTCTTGTCATTGCACCCCTTCAGAGAAATGAACAGGGAGAAAAATGTATGGGCACACCTAGATGACTCCAGAAGTAAAATTCCCAGTGCAATGAAGTCAGGGAAGTATAGTAGTGTCCTACCTGAASCACACATGGAATTGCATGGACCTGGGAGATGTGACAGCCTATTCCCTCTCTGACAACCTCTTTTCCTTTCCCTCCTCCTGTCAGCAGTTTGGCTGGCCTGGCATCTCAGGCCCGGCTCTGCACTGCTGCAGACACAAGATGTGGTGAAAGGCTATTACTGAGCTACGATCCACTGCCCAGGCTCCAGTGGCATAATGCTGTAACTGATTGCTCTCCAGCCAGTCCTCCAATTGACACCATTTTTATCACCAAAATTCCACAAAACTATGTGTTGGCTGCACATCAAATCTCTGCTCTTRGGTAGCTGTAATGCCTCAGATTAATTTCTCCCACAGTCTCTTCATCTGCTGGACAGATTTGGTCATTATCTTTAATAGCCAACTTACCCCTTAAAGTAGACACCCCAGTGCACTGGTTTTTTCCTTGGTTTTTTTTTCGCCATTAAAGTAATGTCTAGAGGAGTTCTTGCACCATCACTTGCCTTTAGCAAAAAAGGAGGGAGTGAAGCTCAGCTGTGAAAGCAAGGTACTGACCGCTCATGGCTTGAGYATGACTGATAAACCTTTCAGCTGGTTTTACACTTTTCAGGCTTGAACAAAAATGCTGTGACTAATATTTCAATACATGTAAATTAACATATTGGAACGACTGGAAACTAACATTTGCAATATGTTTGCCAAAGAAATTGTTACCAACACGGCTTACAAGAGCTCTAAGCTACAATTGCAGCATAATTTTTATTTTTCAATGCAAATTACTCTGGTCAGATTTAAGATACAGCACCATCTTATGGATATTTCTTTATAGATTAATGAGTGCAGCTGGTTATCTGCTGGCAGAAATATTTCTTTGCAAACACAATGTAGCAGGGCAGAACTATCCATTGCTGTACATTTTGTATGTGGGAAAAGCCAGAATGAGCTCTGGAAATCAGAAAGGATATTGTTCTGACATACTTTCTCAAACCTTCCTTTCAACTACCACGTCTGTGCTCAGGATGCCAAGTATTCCCACTACTGTAGTATCACAGATTTCAACAAATACTAAAATTCCATGTAACAGATATCAAAATACTTGCTGGTAATTTCTTAAGCATGTTAATAATGCATACATTTAAATTTCATTTAATTTGTCTCTTTGTTTCAGGGCCATTCATCTGAAGTAGGATCAAATTTTCAAGATTTTTTTACCTCAATTTTAAATAATAACTATCTCAGTAAGTTTTCTTTCCATGAAAGTTTAAATTTATTCATATTTTGATGATTCCAGAAACTCCAGGAAAAAACCCAACAGAACAAAACCAAAGCACGTTCAAATAGCAAGAACCAGCAATTCTGTTTTCCAATTTAACAGCCCACTATTTAAGAGATCATTTAATTAAAGGAGGTGTAAATGTTCACTGTCATTTCATGCATTCTTAGTCATAAATGTCAAATAGAATCTTTTGTGAAAGTAAAAGCCAGACCTTAATTCTTTTTCCTTTCATCAGCATTGCAAAAAAAAAAAAAAATTAAACTAATTAAATGTATTTTTGCCATTTGTCACTTAGCAAGAAAAGCATTAGCTGAGTTTATTGCTTTGGTTTTTAAAGTATTCAATTAAGCATTGAACCATTGAGTGCTTCAACTCATTAGCAGTGACTGACTACACAAACTCTGATTCTCTTGACTAATTCAGATCTGATAATAAGAAAAAACATATTATCACTTAAAAAAGAACAACCTTCAATAAAACTCCACCTTTTTRGGAGCCCGTGAAAGTATGTGTTTAACCATAAATACGGGTTTTTGTCTCATCAAACTCAACAGTCTTAAAGTTTTGTAGGTACTTGCTTGACTAGTGTTAAGTTTGCAGGTAAAATGAAGCACCTTCCTGAATGGTGGGAAAAATGTCTGTAGGATTGATGGATGGATAGATGTGTGTGTACTGTACACAAATATTTTAAATTACATGACTGTTATCTAAAATATAGTCTAAAATTCTAGGTACTCTGCAACAATATAGTGCATACAGTGAAGTCCTAGGGGCTTTGAAATATTAATTGATTTCTAGAATAACTTATGTCTGGGATTTCATTTCTCAAGGAAGGAGAGGTTTCAAAAATCCCATCAGACTATATGTTTGCAACCTTCCTGAAATATCACCACTGAGGAGTGAAGGAAAAAGGTTTTTCTTGTCTTAGGTCATTARGAGTATGTTGCTGCCTTCTCCCACAGTGTCCTATCCAAGGCCTTTTATAGTTTTCTGATTTACAATAAATGTCTTAAACTCCTCCAGAAACCAAGGGACGGGCAGTGCAATATCCTGATAACAGTGTTGAGGCCTCTCATTGAAGCAGCAYGATCACATCTTCACCTGTATGATCTTTGCAATCAAAAGATCAGGCGGGTGCTGCTGGAGATCAAAAACCCTGTTGCAAAACTCAGTAGCAATAAGTGCTGGGTGAATTTGGCATAACTTCTGCCACTCATTTTGTTAACTTTCTCTTTAACACTAATCTCATGCCRTTATTCAGCAACCATTCCCCAAAGGTTGTATTCCAAAAAACCRATTGCAAGATGCAGGACAGCAAATAGAAATTATATTTATATTTGTTGTTTGCCTTTGGAATTAGCTTAGCACAAATATTTAAACAGATTCTGTATGAAGAAAGTATTACTTTCTACTTGTATATCTATTGTGGGGACAAATATGTTTCAATAAACTTGCATTGAAGCACATGTTCTCATCTAGTACTCTACAGTCTGCAAATAATTTTTTGTGAAAAAAAAATAGAATTAAAGAAAAGAAAAACAATTAATTTTAAAAATGTATTTCAGTAAAATGTACTTAGTAAAAYTGCTTAAAATATCTATTAGATACCTGAAAATTTGAAATAAATAAATATTAGTATTGCTCATGGGGTGTCYTGTGCAGGGCCAGGAGTTGGACTTGATGCTCCTGACAGGTCCCTTCCAACTCAGCATACTCTATGATTCTATAAATGTGTTCCTACTTTAGAAGCAAATGCAGGAATTACTTATCTGGCAAAGATTTCCAGCACTCCTTTCAGCTTACTGCCAGGCAGAAATTTGGTAGTTTCAGAAAAATCRTATCAGGGCTTCATTCAAATCAAATCAAAGTCTTACCTGTCTTGATTTTTGAATGATTATATGACAGCCTCCCTGAAAGAGTCACCATATGACAGAAGATGATAAAAGGCTGAAGAGCTAATGTGACATTATAAAAMGATGCATACAGTCAAAGGCAACAGTACCAAGCTCAAGTTCTTGGGAGTCCAGGATCCCAAATGGTAATATTGCCTTTGAAGTCACCAGATCTGGGCAAAGCCTGACCCACATTGCAATCTTCCTAACTATGACAAGGCATTAGAGCACAACCACTTCAACTTCCCTCCACAGGCAGAAGGACAGGGGGTTTYGGGAGGGGCTGGGGGAATATGAAAGCTGAATTGTCAACATACTAACTACAGGTGATGAATTTAAAGATGCTGTTAAGATTGTAGCAAATTACATGAACAATGCTACTTCATGTTTTAACCAAAAATTTCCTGGAAAAAGGATCATAAGGTCATCTGTGAGAGGAATGAACTGAACTGTATTAAAAATTCACTGAAAATGTACTAAAACAACTACATTGAAATCACTTCTTCAGCTAACCCAAGGCATTCTGTTAGAAGACAAAGAGGCTGAGAGCATGAGAAAGCAGAAAATTTTCAAATGTTGATGGAGAGAAAAGAGTGCCCTGTCACTTCCACTTATTGGTTGAAATTATTTTGCTGGTTCAAAATAAAGAAAKATTTTATCTAAGTCTCGCCACAGAATAGTAATTTTTTTTTTWAAAAAGTGATTAGAAATGTCTCCAGCTTGCTAGGTCTCAAGATATTCCCCTTCAGAAAGGCTATAAGGTCTTCTAAAGGATAAATCCAGATGCTAACATGACTTCTTTTATCCCTGGATTAAAAATAATTCTATTCTGGCATATCCAAAGAGCAACTTCTWTAAAGTTCAAAGGCAAGGCAGAATTTAGGAGCCTTTGGAAAATAAAGGGCTAAAGTTCGCTGAAGAGAAAAAAGGGGCTATTTCTGTCAGCAGTGGACTTTGAATCGAGTCCTAACTTGTCAAGATTAACATTCAAAACATGGACAACTGGTATGATCAGAAGACTTTTCCAAGAGGCATAATCACAGTGRCAAGATTCTTGCCCTTTCCAGAGCACAGCCCTTGGGTATGCTTGGCACAGCTGCCTCTATCTGCATTCTCTGCAACATTTTTCTGTGCAATAAAGTATATAAGTTGTTTGCAAGGATTTCTTCTGGGAGATATATCAAATTTGAACTCATACATAGCCATCTGAGCAGATTATGACTGTCTGAGTATTCAAAATGCAGATTTCAACCCTGAGAAGAGGGACTCTTTTTGTTTTGATCATGTGCTGTGAAGGGTCTGACAATGCATTTGAACACTCTCTCCACCATCAGACAGAAAATGTACACATCTATCACTCCCTAAGGGTTTGAATCAAGATGGTTTCCTAACAGGCACTGGAAAGATGTGGTCAGATCMCAAGGTTCCCTTGATATAATTTCAAACTCTTGAAGAAATTTCCATACAGTCTCATCATCATTTTAGAATGGTTTGATTAAACAGTTAATCTTGCTTTGCCATCTAGAAGTATTTTTTTTACATGAATCACTGAGTTAATGATCCTCTGTACCATTTACTTCATTATCCACAATCTGACAAAACAAACATTGATTCTGACTGTTGTTCTAAACATTAGGGCATGATTGTTTAAAGTTAATCTATTTTCTTTTCCAGAAGGATGATTCTCAACTGGTCRGTCAGGGCAGTGCAGAATAGGGCCCTGTTAAATGACAAGTCAATTCCATAACAAATGGAATGGAAGATATGAAAAGGACATTGTCAGTCCACCTGAATTCTGATACCCACCTTAAAGGAAGACAAATTCATTTTAAGTAACTAGACTGAGACTGAATTCCAGAGTTCAGAACAAACAAGAAATAATTCTCCTGAACAATGCAGGAGTCACCCATCATGATACTCAGTTATAGGCCTGGTTCCTGGTAAGAGTCCAAATGAACTGCATTTTTGGATAATTCTGAGTAATTATGTGCACTGCCAGGGACCTGAGCTCTCCCAAGGGAAAAAAAAACCCAACAAAACAACAGGATAATAATACCCTCAAACTAATAATACTCTCAAAATATTTTTAAGTAGATGATATGCAAAACTGCAGACTTGCATACTGAGAGTAGAAAGAATTAGAAGGGCTGAGCCCCTTCTGCATCCCTGTTATCCCTCTCCCCTCCTCATCCCTACTCCTTTCACAAYCACAGAGCTGTTCTTCCTGGCAATRTCACTGCACCAAACCCCTGCTTTGGCTGGAGTGGGACCACATTTCTAACAGAGTGACATTGGTGGCTGCTCAGTTCACACTGTTAGGAAAATGAGGCAACTCTGCCATTGGAAATATTAAAGGGACAATCATATGTAACCACATAAATTCTATCTGTTCAACATGATGTGGTAAAACTGGCTAACCTCTGACAGTGCCAATTTGGGGAAAGTGTACTTTGAATGTATCCATTGCCTGTGCAGGAAGAATAAGGGATCATTTAACCCACAGAAACCTGAGCAGGAGAAAGATAATTCCTTTTATTAAAAAACCCCTTTTATAAATAGGGAAGGAATACATGGTTTTCCATGTTTGCTGCAGACAGGTGAGACTAATATGTTTAAATTGCTCATGGAAATGGTGTMGATTTTAGTGCCTCTGGGCTCATTACTGGCAAGAGGCTGAAAACTCCTGCTCTTGCTTTTGCTCACAATATCTCCCAGTCATTGCCCTCTCTTGTTTCTGTTGTCCCCTTTGCAGGAACCAAGCTCGAAGGCAGTGCTGAAGGGAGAAGAAAAGTGAGGTACTTGGTTTCCTCTGCTCAGGCCCAAAAAGTGCCCCAAGCTCTCAGCAGGATCGTGCTCTGCAGTGCTTCCTGAAAAGGGGATGGGGCCTTGATGTCTTGCCTCCCTGAAAATCCACCCTATGTTTCCTTCTCCTTTCCCAGGTATCAAGTGGAGAACCAGGTCATGACCCCTTTGACAGTACCYGTTCCCTTCAGCATAAAGATGGAAACTGTGTTGTATTTTCTCAGATGAGCCCACTTTCCACCAGCCAGGTTCCTCTCAGGGCCTTTCCCTCCTACACAGGGAGAGTTCTTAAGGTCCACGCTTGTCTTGACTGAGCAGAACATCTCCAATAGGAAGGGGAGTGGAGCCAAAGTGTTTTTGTCCTCCRGCATGCCGAGGAATTGAGCAAACACAGTGCAGGTGAGAAGGGACAGAGGATGGGATCTTCAGAAAATCAATAACACAGGCTAGGCTGCATGGCACAAGTTTTGAAAATTGGAGGCTTGGGGTAACATTAAGAGAAGCTCTCTGAATTGAAGAAGTTCAACCTGGAACTATTTGCCTAGGAAGATTAAATACTAGAAGGTACTAAGAAAAGATTACACAAGCATCAGTCAAAATTATTTAGGTGTAGCAGATCTTATTTTGGAGAAGAAATACAATCCCAGTAACTTCTTAAGTTCCTTTCCAAGTCTACTTTCTATTATTGCTCTTAGAACTGAATGGGGCTTAAGCAAGCACACTCCTCTGGAGATTCCAGAGGATTCTATAGAACAGGATTCCATGGAACTCATTAGCTGTGTCTGGCAGCATCATGTGCAGCRTGCCCTGTAAAGGATACCACATTCCACTGTATTGCTGGAAAGACTCCACACCACTCACAACAGTGAATCCTGTGTCATCTGGGCTTGGTAAGAAACCAGGTATTTCAGAAAGTAGTAATAGTCCCTGGTAATGCTACCTGTGTGCTAATGATAACAGCCACATGAAAGTATTAATGAATTATGGCTATGCCATTATACATTGTGCCAGCATTCCTTGATGTTGCTAATTCAGAAGTTTACTAACCYATAACAAGAATAATTTAAAGAATTTCACTGGCATTATTAAGCCAGCAGGACAATAGACTCTGTGGTGTACATGGTCCTAACATCCTTGCCAATAAATACAGGTTGTGAGGTAGAGAGGTTTCTTCTGGATAGAAGCATTCCTTTAAAAAACGAATTTGGATAATTCTTTAGGATTTTAAAGGGGATATTYGTGTCACTTTTTCAAACCCACATGTAAAAATCAAATTGCCTTAAGTATTTGAGCTTAATGTGTAGAGAACACTACCTATCAGACACAAGGCTACCCTGAAACAAATTAAATAAAAAATCTCCATTTTATAGCTTTTAATACTAAGTCATATAGCTTTTAGTACAAAGTCATGATGTGACACCAATTTTAATATGTCCTCTTAGTGATAACCTACTCTTTACATAGCTGCTGCACAGCTTGTGAGTAATGCAGTGCAGCCAAAATGTCAGAGCAGGGGATATGATTAGCACTTTCTCACATGTTTCTGTATATTTACATACATATACACGAACTAAACATGAGCTACAAAACTGGGACCTAAGTGTAGAAATGACTGGATAAAACCTAGGTTTTTCTCTTTATATGAATCAGYTCCTGCCATCACTTACACTGGTCAGCTGCCCCTGAACACTCAACTGTGGAGTTTTGGGTTAGATAGTAAAAAAAAATTCTTCACATGGAGGGTTGTTGGACACTGGGATGGGYTCCTCAGGGCAGTGGTCACAGCACCAGCCTGACAGAGCTCAGGAAACCTTTGAACAAYGCTCTCAGGCACTTGGTGTAACTCTTTGGAGTGGTGCTGTGCAGGTCCAGGAGCTGGATGATCCTTGTGGGTCCCATCCAACTCAGCATATTCTGTGATTCCGTTATCRGAAAAGACAATGGGAATTTCTCTTAAGGGCTAGGAAAGCTAGACAGGAGTCAAACATGTAGATGCTCTTTGATCCTCCCTATGCTCTTGTCTGGGACTTATCTAACTCATGAACACTGGCATCAAGTTCTGGCTTGCCAAAAAGAGCTATCAGGACATAAAAGCCATTTTGTTTAATGATTACTCATAGGGAGTCAGATCAAATGGAATTGTTTGGGAGGAATGCTGTCCCAAACTCTGCAATTCTGTATACATCAGTGGAACAAAGGTGTTTACACAGGAGAAGAAGAATATATTACACGTTGTCTGCAAATGCAAGTTGTGATGAACAAGAARGACTTTGAAGCAGAGGAACAGTGTGATGCTGGCTGCAAGAGTGCAACCTCTCCATSTTTTAAGCCTGTGAATGCTCTGCCACGTGCTTGTCTGGTTGAGAGGACCAAAGAAATGAGTCCCATCTTTTCAGGCAGAGAGAAAGACAGAAAGAAGCTGTCTAAACATTTATGTAGAGTCCCACAACCTGTATTGTGTTATACTGAGACCCACTATAAAGTAAATTGGTGGCAAGCCTGGTTTTCAAAGAAAGCTCTATTTTGTCAACACAAACTGAAGAGTTCTGTTCATTGCAAGTCAGTTATTACTACTAACACCACAATATCTAGTGATTTCTTCTTACAAATTCCCATCCAAATACTCGAATCTGCACAGAATACCTGAAATGAATAGAGAGGTACCATCTGACATGCCTCTGGGAGAAATGTACTCCTGAAATGAAATGAATTTATATTATTTTTCAGAAATTAAACTGGCAGAAATTTTAGCCACCTCCTGCAAACTCTTCAGAAAGGATTAAATTAATCTTCTATGGAAAAGCTGGGGGACTGGAAAATGTATTAGCTAYGGACAAACTTCTCATACCATAGAGGTGAACACTACAGTGGTAGTAGTACACAAATGCTGATAAATAAGTTTTTCTGAAGATCTATTGTACATAGATCATCAGGAAATCATCAGAAAAAGAATGTTAGTTCTTTTGAACTTTCAAACTTATATTCTTCCAAGCAGATTGTAAATACACATTAACAATACCATAGGCCCCTAGAGCATCTTTATTATGTGTTTTTGCCTAGGCAAAAGCTCATACATACAAATGGACAACAGTGTCAACAAATGGCTTCAGAAGCAGTAAGCAAGACCACAAAAACAATACACACTCAACTTAACCATCTTATTATTAAAAAAAAAGACATCCCCTAAATATTAAAAATACTTTTTTCTACTTTACATTTAGGTTTTGTACTTTTGAGGAAGTATTCTGTCATGCTTTCCAGTTTTTCTCCACAAGTTCATGGTATACAAAGGCGGTCACAGTGGGTAAGGGTGAAGCAGTACTTCACCCACCACTAAGTGCTGCCTAGTGTGGTATAGTCTCATGAAAAACCAATCACAAAGCACCCTGGAAACATCACTGTCATATCTGGCTTTGGCTATGACCTGCTTACAAATAACATAAGGTGAGATTCATGCTCAATCACATGGTTTCATGATCTAAAACATTAGAGAAAAATAGTACCAGTGTCTAAAATGACAGTGCTATGCATGAAGCTAAAACTCAGCAATGAGTCTCAAAATAATAAYGAATTTTATGACCAAAAGACAGTTACAGGTGAATTACAAGATGCTGATTCTCTACTAGGAAATCTTTTACTTTAAGAGCATAAATATGTTCTTAAATACCTTAATTTTAGCCACATATTTTCTCAAATGAAGGATTTGAAAACATAGCTACAATTTTTATATCTTGGGAAAAAAATCTTAAGTCAGTTCAAAAGYGATCTTTTTACCAGTAGTTATTTTATTGTTTCTTTTATCCCCTAAAAAGCAAACCTTAACAACAATATCCTCATTTCATTGCCATATAAAAAAGAACAGTATAGTTCTTAACATCATTTTGTTTAGACAAATATATTCTACAAACTAAGTAAGGCAGAATATAATACCTAGGCAGAAAAAAATGCAGTTCAATGAGTGCAATTGTATATAAGTCTGTGCTGAGGTTGGACAAATTGAAGAGTAAATATAAATAAAATGGTTTWAGTTAAATTTTCTTAAAGGGAATGAATTATTGACTTTTCATTGTTGTGGTTGGATTTTTTTAAGCTTATAAGTATTTGAATATAAATATTATGCATTGACACTTGTGCACTTAACTAGCTAAGCATTTGAACACAAGGATGTGAGGAATAGAGGGACAAGTTCTGACGGATTCCTATAAGACTGATACCACYATTGTTTGATGGTAGCATTATCAGGGAAGTACAAAAAGAGCTCCAGAAAGGTAGGTTTTGTGCTCTGCAGAAACATCAGAGTAGCTTTACAGAACGGAAATACACAAGATCAAATAAAAGGTTGTGATACAAGTAGCTGCAGAAGGTAAGGGTGSTCATCCTAAGCTGTTAGATATGCTGATAGTTATTGTCAATTCATTTTACCAATGTACCCAATTCCAAACTGAGAACATTCTATTTTGAGCCTGGTCTGATGAAAAAAAAAAATCTAAATTGTTTCTAAAATTCATCTTTTTCTCCAATAAAGGAGAGATAGGGAAAAAAAGCTGAGGCCTRAAAGCAATGCATGAGGCTTTTGCTAACTCGCTAGAGGTCCTTTGCATGCAGCTCTAGGGAAGACATTGGTGTTTTAGGTAGTGGAAGAAAGCAAATAGCGCTCCTATCTTCAGTAAAGACTAGAAGAAAAGAATAAAGAATAAAAGAACTACAAACCAGTCAGCATCACTTTGATTTCTGGGAAAAGGATGGAGCAAATAACTCTGGAAACTGTTTCCAAATATATTCAAAGCAGAAAACTGACGAGATAGCCGGCATGGGTCTATGGAGGAGAAATTATGCTTGAGCAGCCTGATAGGCTTCCATGACTGAGCAATTCACTTGGCAGATGAGCAGAGAGCAGCGGATGTTGTTTATATTGACTTCAACCAGGCTTTCAACACYGCCTCTCTCCCACAGCAGTCCCACAACCTGGTGAAGAGCAGGCTGGCTAGGTGGGAACACTAAGCTGCTGGCCTAAAGGTTTGTGATCACTGACACAAAGATCACCTGACAGCCCATCAGTAGTGCTGTAYCCAGGGATTGATACTGTGAGCAATGCCATTTAACATCTCTGTTAATGACCTGGATGATGGGACAGAGCACACCCTCTGACTCTGAGCAGACACCATGAACTTGGGAGGAGTAGTTGATACACCACATGATTGTGTGACTGTTGTGTGACTCAACCAGCTGGAGAAAATAACAAACAGGAATCTCAAGAAGCTCAACACAGGGAATTGTGAAGTCCTGCACCTAAAAGATGAAAACTTCCATTCATCAGTGCAGGTTAGGAGCTGGCTTCTGAAAGCAGCTTTTCAGAAAGATTTAAGTTTTGCTGGACACCATGCTGAACACAAGCCAGCAATGCACCCTTGCAGCAATGAAGGCCAACAGCATCCTGGGCTGCATTAGAATAGTGCCACCAGCAGAYCTTTCTCCTCTCCTCAGCACTGGAGAGGCCACATCCAGAGTGCTGGTCTCCATGATACAAGAGGAACGTGGATATGCTGAAGCAAGAAAAAGGTCAGGAAAGTGATCGATGATTTGGAATGTGGGACCTGTGTGGAGAGGCTGAGAAAGCTGGGATGGTTCAAACTGGAAAAGAGGAGGCTCATGGGAATCGTATCAATTTATAAATACCTGATGGAGGGAAATAAAGAACACAGAGCTGAAATACAGGAAATTAATTCTGTTTAGACAAAGGACAAGGTTTTTTTATTGTGAGAGTGTCAAACATGGGCATGAATTGCCCAGGGAGATTGTGGAGTCTTATCCTTGCAGACGTTCAAAACTTGATTGGTCATAGTCCTGGGAAATCTGCTTGAAGGGACCCTACTCTGCTGTTGGACTAGATGAGCTAGGAAAGTTCCTGTCCACCTTAACAATTCTGGTTCTGATATAAAGGGTGAGAGAAAGTAAGAGAGACATCTCCCTTCCATAAGGGTTCAGGCAGCTAGTGGAGCAACCATAATCTTTCCTAAAAGGAAGAGTCAGGTATTCTTATGTATGATAACATGATTATCCTGCCCGTAATACAGCAGTAGTTCAGAGATGACACTGCTGGATTGAGCCATTAYATTTAAAATTGTTTGGGACCTGACTGCTTTAAAGTTTCATGGAATTCACGTGCTTTGCATATCTTTAGTGGAAAGATTTTTGTAGTGCTACTTTATTTTTATTTGCTAGTAGAATGAGAACAACTTTTTGCAAAAGGCAAATCTGAGTGGAAATTGTATTCCTCTTAGTGAAAAAGTCATTTACAGTAACCATATCTTTTATGAAACTATCCCTTATCTACTAGGGGATTAGCACTACTTGCCATGGAGACACAAACACTGGCATGTGATTGATGATGGTGGTCCCACCAAAACTGGCTTTACCAATTACTGCACTGAGAAAATGTGACCAGAGATGTTCAATAGGTTGACATTTATGTTTTTCCCTGACTACCTTTCTGCATTTCACAGACTTTGCTTACTACTATTAGTTAATGTTAAGGACAGAAGCCACCCATAAAAATAGCCCACCTATTTGTGTTTGACTGCTACATTTTGCACCCAAAGTGTGAAGAAAGCCAGAGTGTTTGTTAGCACAACTCTCCCTCAGCRTTCCTCATTCCCCTGGTACAGATCCAGAGGCAGAGGAACCCAGACTCTTAATGCTTAATGCTGCCATCTAGCTAATAGTTGCTGCTCACAGCAGGAGGAATTCCACCTTCTGAGAGCCGGTTCACTAGGGAGATAACTGACATCTTTAAAGATCCTTTCCTAAATTTGCAGGCCCTTCAAAATATTGATAAYGGACTAGAGCCCTTCACCACTCTAAACCCAGCTCTGTTCATACAGTGAGAATCAGGTTGGTTGCCTGAGTTTGTTGAGTTTTCAYACAGGGCTTTGAAAACTTGCTACTGCTAATGAGCAGGGCCTGGAGCAGTGTGGACACAGCCCCAGCTGCCATAGTTTTAGAGCTGCATGGCCTTTCTGTGTGCCAGTCCATCCCTCCAGCCTTTGTCCTCCTAGCCCCTAATACTTCCTTGCTCAATAGTTCCCTTGTCTTCCCTGGTACCAGCACCATCACCTGTGGAAATGAAGGGAGGGAGAGGACTTGATCCACACAAAATCTGATGTCCCTTCCCTCCCCCAGCCTGCCTTCCCAGGAGGCCCTGATTAGACCCCAGAAATTTGTCTCTCACATGGTGAAACATTTTTTGGTTAATTTTATTGAATGCTAGTGGTAGGCTTTTTTATGTTTTTCACAGCCTTAACTGTGACAACAACCACTGAGACTATGCACCTATCTGGATCTAGATAGTCTAAAAAAAAACTATTTCAGACAGATGTGAACCACCTATTTGTGGCTGCAAGCTGTCAACAGAAGCAACCTGCGAGAGCAATGCACACTTCGGTATCAGCCCACACGCCACCTCAGAAATGCACGGCTTCGGTGACATCCTATTCTGGAGCCATTAGAGACGCCTCCCATTCTCCCACCAACACTTGGCAGAGGATGCCAGCGAGGCTCGGGGTCGACGGCGAGCACAGCGTCCGTTCTGTCCGTCCAGCGGGGAGCCCCGCCGTGTGTCCGGGCCGGCTGGCGAGCGGCGGCCGCGCTTCCCACGCTGCCCGGGACGCGGGCCAAGGCAGGGCCCGAGCGGAGCAGCGCTGCTGCGGGCTCCCTGCCCCTTGTCGTTGGGAGCAGGGCAGCCAAACCGAGCCGTGCCGGGCTGAACCGGGCCGTGCCGAACTGAGCCGTGCCGAGCTGTCCGCCGGGCTGCCTTGCCAGGTGCAGYGTTACAGCAGTCCCACCGCAGCCTCCCCGGCCCCGTCCCGGACCCGGGCGGGCCGCTGCGCTCGCCGGGGCGGGCGGAGATGTTAGCCCGGCCCCGGTCCCGCCTCTGCCTCCGCCGGGAGCCGCTCGGAGCAATTCCCACGGCAACCCAGGCTCGACCCCCTTCCCAAACCCCGCCTCTGCTCCCCGCCCCGCCGCTCCCGCCCGGCGGCCGCCGCGGGTCGGAAACAGTCCGTGTGTAAACTCGACGTGTCCGGAAAGGTGCGCGCCGCTCCCCGCCTCGCTCCGTGCCCGGCCGCGGGGCGCGCCCGCCGAGAGCGATGCTGGACCCTTCCTCCAGCGAGGAGGAGTCCGATGAGCTGCTGGAAGAGGAGCGGCGGGACGTGCTGGTGGCGGCGGGCGGCGGCTCGCCGCGCTCGCTGCCGCAGCCGCCCCGGGACTCGCGGGGCAGGGAGGCCGGGGCGGCACGGGCRGCCAGCCCCAGCCCTTCGGTGCTGAGCGAGGGCCGGGATGAGCAGGAGCGCCTGCAGCGAGAGGAGAGGGAGAAGCGGCTCCGGCTGCAGCTCTACGTGTTCATCGCGAGGTGCATCGCGCACCCCTTCAACGCCAAGCAGCCCACGGACATGGCCCGCCGGCAGCAGAAGGTGAGCCCCTGCCTCCCCGCTCCCCTGCCCCGCCGTGTGCGCTCGTCCCCCGCGGGCCGTCCCGCGCCGTCCGTCCCGCCCGCCGGTGCCGCCGCCGCAGCGCTCCGGCCCGCAACAGGTTGAGCGGGGCCGCGGCTCCGGCCGGGCACGGCGCGGGGAGCGGCTGCTGCAGGGCTGGGTGTCAGCGCGCCTTGCCCCAAACACACCCTCTGCTTAGAAACCGGCTGTCAGCGGGGGTGAACTCGTTTAAGTTTTTAGAGTTGCGCTCGAAGTCGCCGTGCGAAGGGCACAGGAGCGCAGGGAGCGGGCGCGCTGGGGCCGGTCTGCGCTGGAGGATTTATTCCTGCTTCTCGGCGGTGCCTGATGGGTGGAATTAAACCTTCCAGAGGTGCCTCCTRCCCGTCGCGTTCTGACCGTCTGTACCCAACCCGAGTAAATTAAGCCATGAAACACAGGTGAACGAGAAAACTATTTTGTTTCATCAGTTACTGAGTGTACTCTCTATACATAGAAGCAATCAACAAGCGTGTTTTTGGTGAGAATGACCTGCTAATRAAGGTTGACCTAAGTTGTTCTCTGTGTCTTGTGCGTGAAAGACAAGCTTTTGAGAACTGGCAGGTGTGTGTAGGTATTTATGCTTATTCTCTCTTATTTTGAGCTATTGAATAAGTCGAATACTTAAAGTTTTGGATTAAGGCATTTCATTACCAGATAACAGCTTAAAAGCTCCATTCTTGAAGTGCTTGGTCTAAAAAATTGGGCTTTTACTTTCAGTTCTATAACCAAACAAACTAATCCAAAACAAAGGAAACAAACGAAAACCCCATTCTACRTCACTTTCTAGAGAGATAGTGATAGGTCACAAAAATTATTTAATTCTACTTGGCTTTTATAATTTTGATGCTTCCATATGTCTAAGAGTTTGTAAAATCCAGTGCTAAATATTTTGGGGTATCTGAAGTATGCTTTCTGCAGGTAATTGTGTTTAGTGAATTCTCAGACAAGTTAATGTGGCARCATGGTAGTAATAATAAGATTGTTTCTGGAAGACTGTTTTGTTTTTATTAAGTGTTAGGTACTTAAACTGTAGAGCCCGAAYAGAGATATTTTGTAAACAGAAAGCCAAAGAACATCTGAAATAATAATTTTCAACTCACTGTAAATTCCCTAGCCAAACATGGAATCATCATAGAAATTATATTTTTAAGAGATATCTGGATCCCTCTAAGTGTGACTTCCCACTGGACAAAGCCAAAGCAGACTTGATGTAGTGTTGATATGAATCTAGGTTTAAGCAGGAGGCTCARAAGCTTCCAGGGATGAGATCTCACAATCTGTCTGTGTGACCTGCTCTACTGCTCCATTGCCCTTCTCTTGATTAAATTTTCCTAATCAGCTTCCATGTTGCAGCTTGTGGCCATCAATTGCAGAAGATACTGAGCAGATAGAAATTCTCACTGATCTAAGTCACTAAGTATAGGAGCTGTTTTAAAAATAACTACTGTATTAATTAGTTTTATTAATAAAATGTATGAAAAGAAATTACTGAGTATGAAGAGATTGCTGATGTGCAGCAAATGCAGAAATAAAACTGTTGTAGATTTAACTATGAGCAGTAAACAGACTGATTGACAAAATTGACTTGATACCTACAATTAAATATTGCTCTTACTAATTACTATTTTTAAGTGAACTCTGGATTTTGCATAAATTGCTGTATGTACGAAGCTGYTTTTTTCATATTTAGGAATTTAGCTGCAGAGCAAGGGTGACTTGTCTTTTCCTGGTCAGGAAATAGTGTATTTAAATAAGACATAACACAAAAAATAAGTCTTCTGAGAAGTTGCACTTCTCCGTAGACCTAATGAAATGCACATAACCATCCTTCCTCTTATTTGACAATTTTGTATATATTACCCAGTAAATTATTGCATGTAGGGTAATAGAAGTGGTCATGAGTTTTGAGAGTTCAGAGAACCTGCTTTGATAGTTTGGGATTGCCGAGAGATGTTTGAAGGAGTCCTCTTTCATGTCTAACTCCTGTTCTCTGCGCTGCACCGTGGCCTCCTGTCAGCCTTGGGAATGAGTATAACCACCTGTCCTAAACCATGTCCTGAAGGAAGACACTTTGGGAGGTGTGACAGGCGGTCTGGAGATGACTGAGAGGGGACCTTGTCAATGTGTGTARGTATCTGAAGGGAGGATGTCAAGAGGATGCTCTTCTTCATGGTGCAAAGTAGTAAGACAAGAGACAGCAGGCAGAAACTGATGCACAGAAGTTGCATCTGAATATGAGAAAGAGCTTCTTTACTGGAGTATGAGGRAGAACTTCTTTACTGGGTGGATGATTGTGCGCAGGAACAGATTGCCTAGAGAGGCTGTGGAGTCTCCCTGACTGGAGATATTCAGGAACCATCTGGATGCAATCCTGTGCCATGTGCTCTGGGATGACCCTGCCTTAACAGTGAGGTTGGACCACATGACCCACTGTTGTCCCTTCCAACCTTACCCATTATGTGACTCATATTCTATGGGATAAAACTCTGTCTTATTTCCTGAATTAATTTTCTCTCTGCTAAGATAGGATATAGATATGGACTTGATCTCTTGCTCTTTTGCTTAAGTTCTGACTTGCRTGACAGCATGTGGCTGGCTGTCCACTGCGAGCTGGCCTGAGGTTCCTTCCCTGTGTTGTGTCATTGGAGCTGTTGGCTGCAGCATGCCCTGTCCATCATGGGTTATCCAAGGTACAGTTTGGAATGAGAGCTGTGATGCTGTGTCATTTCAGCTCGTGAACTCCTTGTAGTGCTTTTGCACCAGCAGTCTTTCGAGAGCCTAATAATAGTATCCACCCTGCTTAAGAGCAGAAGTAATTTGTTCTTTCTGCCAGTTCATTTGGCATATTGCTGAGCAAATATTGAGGAATGCAGTTTGCTTCCTTTTTAATGTGGAACATACTATCCAGTAAGGGAATGAGATGGCATTCATATATCAAGTATCTTCAACTGCGTTGTAATATCAGTAAGGAAATGGGTTACAGTATGGCTGGCTTCTTATGTTCTTGCTTTAGTATCAAATTAAAATATACTTTATGATATCTTTAAACCACCATACTTAATGACTCTGTTATACTAATTRAAGAATTTTGAATGCAGGCAGTGTTTCACTCCTCTGTTGTTCTTTCTTCTCCCTTCTTTCTTMTTGCTAAGTAAAATTAGCTCTGCTGTATTGTGATAGATAACGTTATCTAAAAAAGAAAATCAGACTTTAAGAAAAAACAAGAACTAGGATAATTTGCCAGAGTCCATCAATTCCTCTATCTTGCTTTTAATGATAAATTCAACATAATTTAGCCCAGRGTTTGCTGAATCACATACTTTTATAATATGGCTCTTTGGTTTTTTTTTTTTCTTAGTCTCTAGGATGCGTATGTGATAGAAATATTCTTTTTTAACTGTTCAGAGTTAGTTGATGACCTGCTTTTATATCCTACCTTACTTTGGTTGCTGGTAGATTTTTGATAGAGAAGGGGAAATAATCAAATATTGGAGGTGTGCAACTGAAGCATGGTGTTATTTTTCGAGAGGAGGTAGCATATCCTGTTGAAGATGGAGTTAGCTCTACAGAGAAGGGCTAGTATTTATTTAGTAACATATTTTGAATAGATATTTTGAACGTTTACTCGTGTATTTTCCACCTTGCAGAAAGATATTGATGCATTGTTACATATTGTTCTTTTATAAAGCAAATTTTGTCTGTCCCTGGTTTAAAAAGGCTATCACTTTTTTGTAGCTACCACTTTTTTATGAGTCCCCTCAAACATATTTAACCATTTTTTCTTATGCCTCTTCATTCCTCCTTGTTTCTAGTCCCAACAAAGAGAAGACAATCGTTAACTAAGCCCATTCCTCTTTCTTCTGTTCTCCTACCCCAGCCAAACCGAATCTCAAACCACCAGATTGGATTTGTCCATAGAATGAGATTTAGTGAAAAAAATTCAGTTGTCGCTGTCTTCTATCCAGGGAAAGGGGTGTATGTGAATGAATATTATATATATGAGTATATATGTACTGAGTCAGTGATTAGAAGATGACCCTGGGAACTRCTGTCCATACTAATCAGTTGTACACCCACTTGTACTCAGTGAGTCTATAGAACCAAAGGCAGGTTCCGTATCTGGGAGGTGAATCAGAGTTAAGGTTCCTGGGGAAGGAAGGGACAGCAAAGTGCTACAATTAACTCACCAAAAAAAAAAAAAAGGTGTGTTTTCTGTTTTTTCTGTGTTTTTCTTTCTCAGCATTTTAAAATTTCCTCTAGTAATCAAGTAGCCACACAGAAATCTAAGGCTAAGGGAGAAGTAGCGCTGCTAGGCTAAAGAAGATTTTTTAATGTATKAAAAGCTTAGTGCATCAAATAATAATAATTCAAGTCTTGCTTTCAAAGGTGATAGGTATTAGAAGTAATTGATCTGGCCATGTAGAATTCATAACTGAGTTTACTTCTTGAATACTTGATGACCCTTTTTCCTTCCATTCCTTCTCTCCCATCCGGCTACTAAATCATGAGTAGATCAAAAGCATTGACTTCTAGCTAATTCTTGAAAGTAGGAGCAGTAATCAGTAATTCATTTTCATCTGAATTTTGTGCACTCATTGTTTCTTCTTTCTTGGACTTTATCTGTAAAGGAGAGGTTTATAATGATACTACATAACACTGTCAGGAAATACTGGTTATGGGGATAGACTTCATCCTCTGGACTGCAGTTTTATTCCCAATGTTTGTCTTTCTTCTGTCTCAAGCCCTGTATSTCCTTGCTTTTGAGCTGGTGGTGTGCATCTACTTATTTATTGGCTAAGCATGTTTTGGGAAAGAAAAATTGTCTCTTGGCCTCTGAACATACTTTGTTAGATGTTGCTTTCTGCACTGCTAAGGTAGCAAGGAGAATACATCCAAAACCATTGTTTTTAGAAACTCTAGACACATTTCAGAGAAAAAAACATAGCTATAAAACTTGTTCATCTGGTCAAAATTCTGTGAAAGATCTTTCTAGGAACATGTCTTCCAATTCTACCTTCATTGYTTCCTTTACAAATTTCAGTTCTTTTTGTGGTGTTATAGAAAGTAATTTTAAATCAAGTTTATGTCCTTATTTTTTCCTGTAACACCTTGTCRTTGTGCTCTAAGCTGTATATAGTTTTTATTTTTAGTCAAATGAGTATAGAGAGTTCTGGTAAATCCTGTCAAAACCCATAATATGGTAGGCCTACAGACCTGTCTACATGTTGAGACAAGATTATTCACAAATAGATCTTTCTACCSCTGTGAGAACCAGCTGTTTGGGGAAGAAGTTGGTTTTGCCTGCAGCAGGAGAGTTGCTCCCCGTGGGCAACTGAATCAGCCATGGCTGAAGAAGTACTGAAGGGTGATGAGAGAAGCAAAACCTCCTAGTAACCAGTACCACATCAGAAATGACAACCCGTCAGAGTTCTGTTTTAATCTTAAATTCTTCTTCTGGCCTACCAGCTCAGCATTGATCAGTGTGGCTTGGCCAGAAGCTGGYGGTGTGCTGGGAAAACCACGTGTTGGTAAACAGCTGCGTAATGAAGTGAACATGTTTGGACAGTCTGCAAACCTCTCATGGTCTACTATGATGAAAAATTTATTATCTCTTCTTTTGCCTGCTTTCTTTTTCTTGTTTTCAATGCCTGTTTTACCCATACTTGCCTTTGAAATTTGAGTAGTTACTATTATTGGATGAGACAATTTTATTTTTTGTTTTCTGAATGCATGACCTCAGGTTCTTTTTTTCTGTCGCCCACACAGTTTGACAAATGTGTTAACTCTGTTGGCAAATACCCCATTTGAAATGCCTGTGGAAGACTAATTATTAGGGTTATTTCCTACAGGGGAGCTGACAGGAGGAAAGTTTGAAGGATCAGTTGATTGCCACCCTCTCTTCAGGGACTGTATAGGGGAATTGTCTGGTTGGGCTGCCTTGCATTTCTAAGCCCTTTGCAGTTGTTATTCTCCCATTGCATTTTGTGTATCTGAACTGGTGTAAGTGGTGATTGAGAGGCAGAAATACCAAATCAACTYGTCTTTAATACTTTCTCAGACATCATCTGTGAAATATACTCACTGATGCTGCGGAATAACAAAGCTGGGGAAGACATTTTTTTCCCTCTGAACCACACTGCTTTACCTGCCCGAGGTGCAGTAGATCAAAATATCAATTACTACATGCTGTCTTTAACTGTACACTATTGCCAGAACAGAAAATACTGTTTGGTTGCTAGTTTACTATTTATTGAGCAATGTATTTCTATAATAGCAAATTTTCTGTTTTTCCCCCTTGCTCCCCCATGCAAACCTGTTGTCACCAGTTCATGTTTGGGGGCACTACTAACCAATTGCCTTTCCATTTTCATGCTGGTTATTAGAGTTGTTTTTTCTCTTTCTGACTTTGTACCATTTMTTTTTAATACTGGTGAGTATCATCCTGAAGTTGCTTTCAGTATGTATTGGTTTGCTTTTTTAATGTACCTTTGTATTTGTGTTCTACTGTCCCATTATCCTTGTTTTTACCTTGTCTGTAGATGTCCCTTACTTTGCTAGCTTAACATGTCCCTGCCTCCTGCTGCTTCCCTTGCTGCAAGTGGAGAGCTAATAGCTCAGGGACAAGACTTGCCTTATTGACCCAAGAAGTATCCCTAGAGGAGATGGGATRGTGTGTTTGTGGTCTGCTAGGAAAGTGCTTGGCTCTCCACCTCACCTCTGCTCATTGAGGGGTGGGTTTTGGGGTRTTTGTCTTTATGCCTTGACTCTGCTTCTCTATTGAGTTGTACTGAGCCCCAGTTAGTATGTTACTCTCTCTGAACCARGTGCTCTAAGACTTTTACACTTAGAGACTGTTCTAAGGCTTTTAAACGTTTAATCCTGAAGTCAGTTTTCATATAGGGGCTTTTTTGGCACATTAGCTGCAGACATGCCTCCTATATTTCTTTGCAAGTTACTCCCCTTGCTGCCAGCTGATGGCAGTGGCACGCCCAGGTCTGGCACTCAGAGTCTCCGGGACTTCTGGCTCTTGCCATTCAGGATGGGAGGCAGGGTGAGGGACAGAGTCTGCTGAAGTACTCCTCAKTTGCCCAGTGCCTGTCTCCAGTGCCCATTTCTGCCTAGAAGTGCTGGCACTGAATTGAAAGCAGCCCAGTTCTTGTGCATTGCAGSTGATTCCCCCAGCTTTCAGAATAGCCGCTGTAAAAAGGCGGTTTCACTTTGTAGCTGTGTGTGAGAAACTCTGAGCAGCAGGAGAGATAGAGTGTTTGCATATCGGTACCAGGCTGCATCGGCTTAAGCTTGCATTTTGAAGGTTATTTTCTCAGCCATAAGCATTGAAGGCTTTTCATTTTGTATTTAAAACTCCCTAGAAGTTGCTGGTACTTGYTCGATAGAATTTATTTCTAGTTCTTATTTATTTTGCAGTGAGGAGATAAAGCATATGCTTCTCTTCAAGTGTGACTGCTTGTATGCATGAGTTCAAGAATGTTCTTGAGTGTTTTTCCTGTCAGGAAGGGGAAAAGCATTAATTAATAGCATTGTAAAGAATGAACAGAGCTACAGTGAGTACTTCTTTAAATATGTGACCTGGTGAATCAAAATTAGAAAAAGAGAAGGTGATTATGCAAGAATTTTTCTGCAACTTTGTTTCCTTTTTTTCCTCAACCATTAATTATTCATTTATGTTCAATTGTCTTGTCTGTAGGGTTTTAGAAATAGAGGCTGGCAGCTTCTGTGTAATGAAAGTGCTGGAGGGATACTCTGAGTGATAGACACAAAAAGAATCCTTAGGATAATACTTTGAATAGACTTGTTTGGGCCGTAGACAAGGATGTGGAAGGAAGGACAAATACGCAGGGCATAAATGAGGCTTCTGAAGAGATGGTGTACATCTCCARCGATTAGAGGAGAAATAGCCACCAGTGATGGAGAGTTTCATGGACTAAGTTGAAGGTGTTGAGAAAGTGTATGGAACCAAATTAATTTTGGAGTAGARTAACTGTGAAGCATGGACAATGACAAAGTTAAAGAGGAATGAATTTGTAGCAGAGAAATCCATTGATCATGAGAGTTATRCTTTTCAGTATTAAACAGAAATGAAGGAGGAATATCTTGGGGAGTGAGTTTGCTAGAAAGAGATTGGTCTAGAAAAAAGGATAATGATTAAACTGGTAAATAAGGGAATAGTCTCAAAATCCATGCTAGTGTAATACAGAATCACTAGGGCAAAGAACTGGTGAGAAAAATGGTATGCAGAAGTTGGACTGCATGAAAATCAAAGCAGTAGCATATAGTGCACTGGGGAAAACTGTTTTTTTCTGGAGAAAGTTGAAGTTGTTTTATATGTTTAGGTTTTTCGAATGGTGAATTCATGCGTTTTCTTTTTCTAAGAAAAAATTCACCTTCCAGCAGTCTACACCAAATGTTTATCTTCCTGGCTTTTGCTGGGAAACATCCTCAGTTTGTGCCTATTGCTCATAAATTCCTTGATTTATTTGTAGATTATATATTCTGAGGCCTTGCAGCAAGGTTATTTCTTATTCAGAAGTGTTCCACAAATGTTTCTCCACTCCAGCTATTTAATACACCACATACATACTATTACTAAAATATTAATTTTGACGATTTAACTTTTTTTTTTATTATTTTGACCTCCTTATGGATGGAGCATAGGCAAAAAGAAGAAATAAAAAAAAGTAAGAGATTGTTTGGTATAGATATGATATTCAATCATAGAAATCAGTTCCCCTTTCTCTTCCCTTCTCCAGTGCCATTAGTAGGCAGAGGATTTTTCAGTCTTTTACCCGTGGGGTTTTAAGAGTAAATAGTGGTATCATGTTGAGATGGAAGTTAACAAACTCCATTAGAATTTTTCTTTTTGTAGTAATATTCAGCTAGCTGTTGGAGTATTTCCCTGAATGGACACTTAGATTCTGCTTGGAGTGACTTAACTCCAAATGCAGTATCATTCTCATAGCCACACATGTGCTATASACAGTAGAGATTCTGAGCGTACTGGTACATGGTTATGAAGTAGCTAGATGTGTTTTAGCTCAAATATTTTGTGATACAAGTTCTGAAAATCTTGTTTAYATGACTTTGGGTTCTTTTCAGCATACTTTGTCTCCCAAATTAATTTACTTTAAAAACACTACTTGAGATTAAGGACGGCTTTTAAAATTKTCTTTCTCTGCCATCCAAAGCTTTTAGGTACTTAATAACTTCATGTCCTCAGGGCTTTTTCTGTGATAATAAATGTTACAAAATTATATAAATTATATAAAGCTATTRTAAGACTAGCTATGTTTTGTGAATATAAGCCTTCTGGTTTATCACCTGGAATATGAAACCCCAAATATCCTACAGTGGAAAGCTGAAAATTACAGGATCCAGCTGTGTGTGCATATATATTGATGTGTTTTGCTCATGTCTTGCTRAAAAGGAAGTGTTGTTCTTAGCTGTGTAATGTAAAGCTAATCTGTTTGTTCTGCAGATCACAGACCCACTGATACCACTGTGCCAGTATTTTTGTGTGTGGCGCTCTCYCTCACACACCCTGAGTGTAGGATGCACCTTACAGGACTTCTGTTGGAGACAGATGAAAGTTTGTTTGTCTCCTCTTTGCCCCCACTACCCACAGCCTGGGGTGGGGAATTTTTAAAGCCTCTTTCCGTGCTGAATTGCCCTCAAGGTCAGTGGCATGCTATGAACGGAGCTGCTGGTGTCTTTGCTTGATTCTTCCTCAAACTGTAGTTGGAGCAACTGGATTACACCAGTCTTTTTGCTGCTTTAAATACCTTACTCTCTGTAGATGAAAAAACCTGTGTAAGAAAGAGAAGTATTGTTATTTTTTTAATAATAAAATTATTCAGATTATTACTAAACCTTTAGCTGTTTTATGTATTCTGGATGTTTAAACTCTAATGGTTTATTAACCCATTGACTGCTAACAACATTTGGTCAGAACTCGGTCCAGAATGGCCTTCAAGAGACCACAGAGGCATGATAAAATCAGCAAACTGGGTAAAGCCTTCATACATGACCCTCTTGCTATATTACAGCTGTGTCTGTTACAAGTGCACTTAACTATAGAAAGTAGCACAAAAGGGAAGGAGACTGTATGGGCTGGTAGTTTCTATTTCACTGTACAGATGCACTTTTCTGGTGTCACTCTGCTTGCAAGTGTAGATGTGACTTCAGAGAGTCAGAGAGATTTAATATACAGCAATTAATACTAAGTCAAGAAAGAGAGATGGAACCTAAATGAGATAAATAGCACAACAGGGACACAAGAGTCTCCTTTCTGAGCCATTAAAGCAGGACAGCATATGCAATGCAAACATAAAAACAGCTGAAATAACAAAGTAATAAGAGTCTTGCTATGTCTGAAGTTAATTAAGGGCAACAAACTGCCCCTAATTACTGAAAGTGTGGGCTTCTCAGCAAAGCTGCCTGGGATACTAATTAAAAGAACTGATTATAAGAAATAGAATGAATAATTAATGACTAAGAAATGGTTTYCAAGAGTATCTTCAGAGAGGAAATAATGTGCCCTTGGAAATATATTGTGACACCCTGAGCCATCCACTGAATCTAATCCTGCAGATAGACCTGAACTGACTTGCAAGTTTGCTGTGCTTATGCTTTCTAGTGCTGAGGCAGGGACTAATAGGGGCAGAATGACAGGTGAAATAGGAATAGTATTTCTATTTCAATATCAAATGCTCTCTTCAATTATTTTTTTAATGTATGACTTCAGCAGCACCTGCTTGTGAGACCCRCCGACATAGTGCGTTCTGTTTCGATGGTTGCTTTGCAATAGTTCCTGCTCACAGAGCTGAGAGAGGTCTCTGGTGCYTGCAGAGGCCCTCTGGGGAGCATCCTCGGTGCTGATCAGTTGTGTCTGTAGCAACTGTTGGCTGTCAAGTGTATGGGCCGCCAAATGGACTGTGATTTTTCAATGTTCTTGAAAAGACAGCAGTATGGAAATTACAGCTGACAGAATATAAATTGAAAGTTTAAAGATTTATCTTCTTCTCAAGCTCAATTAATAAGGCTTTTTTATCCTAAGCAGTTCTTAAAGGGGCTAATCAGGGATAAACTTTTATCCAGGCATCCGTTTGGGCATTCTCACCTAATTGGCACTCCTTAATTTATTAATTTGAACTGTTTTTAATAGCCTTAATCCTCAATTACATTGACACATATATAGAAATTTAGATTAGGAATAAATAAAAATAACCRCTATAACTGCTTGGAAGCATTAAACCCTAGGAGCAATTTCTTATACTGGTTCTAAGTCTCTGCTGGGGGCTGAGGTGAGAGGCTGAAGGTACCCTAGAGTGCTGGTGTGCACATGAAGGGGACATGGGTCTTGAAGTCTGGGCAATCAACTCACTGCTATGTGATGTCCATCTAAGACAGGCATGACATTTAATTCTCAATGATGGGTCTGTGATCATTGTAGTGAGCCCCTGTTTATGTGGGATTCATGTTCACAGAGGGACCAAACCCAGATCCGAGATACCCAAGTCCTTTGGAGTGTCTTTTAGTTGTTCTGAGCTTCAACAGCTCCATCAGAATGTCCTTGGTCCCRTGAGGTTGTGTGCTGCAATGAATTATTAGTATGTGTTTGGTCCCATGAGGTTTTGTGCCCCAGTGAATTGATTAATATCTGTTTGGTCCCATGAGGTTGTATGCTGTAACTCTGAATGTGTTCACATCCTGGAAGAGGGATGTGAGCACAATTGACTCCTGTGTGCTCCAAGTGAGACCATGATCCATGGCAGAGGCAAGCAGGGAAGAAAGCTGTAGGTACCATGGAAGGGGATTAGAATGAGTGCTGCACTGCACGTTATGCTCTCACTGGTTTTAGAGTTATGATGAAGCAAAAAATACTGAAATAGAAGTTACTTAATACTGCTGCCTTTTCAGAAATATCTTATTTGTTCTGTTTCTTGTAGTAGAACTCGTAAATTGCCTTTTAATTTCTTTTAAAACAAACATCACACACTCCCAACCCCCCAAACCAGGCCACATCCCAAACGCTGCAGATCTGTATTTCTGCCTTGGCTTTTGTAGCTTTTTCAAAGACAAAACTCCTAAACCTTGTAGTAAGGAAGCAAAGATGTTTCATATGAATTGTGTTAAAATAAAGATTTTATTTTTTTATTAATATTGAGCTTTTAGAATTGATCTGATTCGTTAGGGCTAGGTCAGAGTTCATTCTGTTGAAATGAATACACTGAATTTCTAGTATTCTATTTCTGCTCTTTAAGTTTTACAGGCATAAGACTTAAATATGTACTTGATTTTATATTTAGGATGGATTTGTATCTTGGCTGCAGACATTTGGTTTGGAAGCATACCTGTTGTCAGTGTGAAGGATAATTTGTTTTCCTAATTTGATTGAATTTGTGAGTTTTTTCCGTAGTGGAAAAATAATGAGTTGAACAGGAAAACAACTATCTCAATTATGTGGTTTAAAAGAACAGTAAGAAAAAAATTCTCCTCCTGCACTGCACAACTGTAGAGATAGTGCTTACCTTTTACTCAGTCTGACTTTAGTGAGGCTACAGAGCAGCCAATACAACCATCATAAGTCACTTTTTAGGGAAAAAAAATTGATCTATTTTATTTTTAGTAGTGATGTGGTTAGGCTGGAACAGCTGCTTCATATTGGTGGTCAGACTAACACTGCCTCAGTCGGTGCTAATAAGATAAATGGGGTAATGCCTATTGACTGTAATAGCTGGAGTAATATGTGTGCTCAGAGATTGAGTGAAGAGGTGTGAGGAACTGCAGCTCTGAGCAATACAGATGGTCAATGATGCAAATCCATTTCAGTCTATAGTTCTGGGGAGCCTGGATAATGGACAGAATTGCCTAATAACATCAGAATAAGATGGGTAGCCTCTAACCTTTACTTTCTGAAAGGCTGAAGGATTCAGGGAGAAAATCAGTCATTTTGTCACTGGAGTGAACCCATCCTTGGAAAGGATGTGCGTTTGTGCACATTTGTGTCTAAGGCAGGTGTCAGATAGCATGTACTCACCACAGCCATTCATATGAATAAGTAAGAAAAAACAGGACTTAAGGTACCAAAATTGAAAACCGTCTCAAATACTTGTAAGTTGCTTTCTAATTTTGGGCCCAATAATTTTAAGCCAAATAAAGCATTGAAATAATATGTTGTTTTGGTTTTTTTTTCTGTTGCATCTGCAATCAGTCCAGAAGAGTGAGAAAGATCAAGATGGACTAAACAAATCCTGTTTTGAGGAGGATTTGATTGTCTGAGTTAGGGACACCATTTCTGATGCAGTAGCTTCTAAACATTTTAATGTCTGTATTTAAAAATTGTGTTCATACAACTTAGGAAGCCAAATTAAGGGCTTTTTTTGAAAGGTGGCACAAATAGGAGAGCTGTAGATTTTCCCTCAATGTATTGTGTGAAAACAAGTATTTTATCCCCCTGCCAGTTCACWGAATTCTTTTTGAATCACCAGATAGTTACCAGGGGACACATCTGCTGCCAGACAGCTCAGCTACTGTATTTGTACCTTTGACAGAACATGTAATAAGCCAGGCGTACAAAGCTGCTGTGCCTCAGGTACACCAAGTAAACATGCTGGCAAATATCGTGGCTGAATGAAATTTTGGATTTGCTGTGGGATGGAAAGATTGTATTGCAAAATTTTTGCAAAGCTAATGAATGTATTCAACACAAAGACAAGTTACTGTGTATCATACTTGAACTGCAAATGGAAGGGACCTCCTGGGTTGAGTCAGTCTCATGTCCAAAAATCTTGTCTCTTTTAGAAGCAGATGAACTTTCACTTAGTAGGTATGGCTACTGTTTTTCCTTACTCTAATAGTTGTGAGACTTTTTTTTCCCAGACAAATGCATTTGCAGGTTTGGTTTATACCCACTTCCTGCTCTGTCAGCTCTGCCCTTCAGCTGTAATAACAGCTTTTCCTTCCTGAAGGATTTAGTGGTGGTGTCTCATTCTGTTATATGAAACTATCCAAGGTCTGAACCATCCCTCGGGCAGTAGTCTCTCTTCTTCTCTGACTATCCTAAGTGCCTTTATCTAAGTGTAGGTTTTGCAGCTGGAATTAATGCCCCCTTGTTCTCATGCCACATGAACATGGTGCCTAGAGTGTGCTAAGGCAGTGCGTCTGAGCCTGCAGCTCAGAGCAGCCAAGGAGAACAAAAATATTGCAGAAATTGTTGTGAGTCCTGGCCTGAAGTTTGGGATGCTGAATTTCACCCCATTTCTGTTACCACAGCTCATGTGGTGGCTGTTTTCCAGTACATTTTTTTTATCCAATGCTTTTTTTTAATCCACTCTGTGTGCTAGTGCATCCCAGCCCTGAATGCCAATATCTTCAGATTCAGTCTTCAGATTCAGAATATTTGTAGTCATGTTCCTGTTCTCTCTGTCATAACAACATGGAAACACTGTATTTATAGTCAGTTTTCAGCTACCTTTCCTTCTATTTCTCCTTTAACAGTTACCTTCACGTTTTTTGGAGTCTTTCCCCTTTGTGGCAGTATCTCCACTGTGTAACTGTTGTTAAGATCTATAGCCAGAAGGCATGAATAAAAAGAAAACAGATTACTTGATTTTTATAATGTTTTAACTTACTGTGGTAAATCAGTGGCTTTTTAATCCTTCGTATTCTGGGTTAGCTGTGACTCCATTGCCCTTACCCTGATTCTAACCTTATTTTTGTATCCTTGTCCTGTGGAGTCTGTGCTTCTCTGCATATAGAGACCTGCTGCCCTCTTTTGGGAAGGAGGATACTTTGGTCGATGCTGGACAGCTTTCGGACTCTTTAGAAGAATTTGCACACTGTCTCGTTCAGGTCTCTCAACTCCTCAGATGACTGAATTGATTAACTCTTCTTAATTCCTTGACATAGAGAATAAATTACCATTTCTCAGTTTCCAGGCTAAAGAGATCTTCCTGACAAAATACAAACTACTGAGACCAGATTTGTGTTCAATAACCATGCCTATCAGCAAGCTTTCAAAATAATTAAATGCTGTGGTGATAAAGAACAAAACGTGTTCAGTGGCACAATTTGTATGAATTCACTTGCAGTGTTGCTGTGTTCTAATTTGTTTTTAGCCGAACTGCTATCAGTAGTCTTGAGTTCCTGGTTGTCCACTAAGGTTCTAAAAAGGCTGTTCCTGGCATTCTGCCCTGGCCACATTTGGCACACTGCAGAGCAGAGTTTACAAAACATCTGTTAGGTCAAGTGTTTTGTTGACCACAGGAGGTTAAATGGTTAGGACATACTGATTTCTCTATAGAATCTGTCCAGACTTGTGAATTTGCACTATACTTTTGCATATGACTTGAATGCTTGTAGCAGTCGTGTATAGCATGAATAGCATGTATAACAGCAGCATTTGGAGTTGATCCTTCCCTCTAAAATGTTGAGCCAGTGTTTTTGTTTTGCAACCCATAGGCATGTATATACACGAGTTTTCTGTGCAACAGTAAACATAGACTGGTGCTTCCTTCCTAACTTTCCTTACTTTGACACCACAACTTCGTGGTTGAATAGAACACAAGAGTGAGTTACCTATGGCCCTGTGTCATCTTTTATTCTGCCTGTAGTGTGGTAATTCAGGCATCTCCCAGCATTGGAAAGTTGCAAGAACCTTGGCTTGTCTGCCTTACTCCTACTCAGCACTCCTAAGTAATAATTTTAGGAAAAGCTTTTACAAAGTATATACTGTGCATTTTTCTGAAGGTCAGTCATTTTTTCTGTGCTTCTTGAGAATGGTGCTTGTGCTGGGGACCAAGTGAATCACTTTGAAAATCTTGTTCCTCTGAGATTTAACTGCAGAAAGTTAAGCAAACCTCATTCACCACAGCTCTTCCACTTCTCACACTCCTCAGCTGTACTGGATTTTGTGGAATGCCATATATGCCTTTTGGTTTGGGCTTGCGTTGTCTGGTCTTTTGCACCAAGAGGAAGAAAAGCTTTAGAAAGGGGAAAAGAGGCATCCTGTCAAATTAAGTTGGTAGTCTTGGTAGAAGAGTGAACAGCTGGGAGTTAGAGGAAGGAGCAAGCTCTCTCTCTGGTAGCTCTGATTTTTGTATGCTTCAATCCTTCATCATTATGCCTTCTGTGCAGAACAGGAAGAATATCAAAGTATTGCTCCTCTACTGTAACTTTGAAAATAATAGAAAGTTGGGTTCTATCTTAATTTTGCAAAGGGAATTACATCTCTGGAATATCAGACTACCCCCTAGCTGACAGTGCAATAGCTATGTAGTGTCAGCTCAGTTCCTCTGACACATACATACTGTGCCATTTTTTTTTGTGACAGTGAGAGAGATGGAGATCAGGAATCCTCTTCTGTTGTCTTTTGGTTAGATACATAAACTACCAGTACAGTGTATACCAAAGTTTTTTTAGGCAGCTTTTGCAGGATTGAAGATAAGAATTTATTCCTGACTTAAACTGGGAAAGCTGGGAGGCTTTCAGCCGACTTCCTTTCATTGTTTCTTTCAAATATCTGATGTTATCTGGTCAGCCGTCTGTTGTTAAATGTGTGTGCTGTCCTCGAGCCATTTAACCTTTTCCCCTTTGCCCATGTCCTRTGCCTTGCTCAGATCCTGGCCTTCAGGGGACTTGAGCAGGGAAACTTCCGTGGTTCAGTGGGATTTTGCACAAGTAGATGCTCTGTGAATATATTGTGAAGTTGTAACTAAGCATTTATGGAGAGTAATAGCTTTAAGATTATTTTATCCTTTTATCCTTTTCTTTTTCTTTTTTTTTCTTTTTATCTTTAAGAAGGGAACAAAAAAATGGTCACACTGCTAAGCTCTAATTAGAGTAGCTTTAGAGAGACCTGCTTGATTTGCCTTTTGAGCTCTGTACTCTGTCAGGTAGGTTTTGATCAAATGCTTTCCTGCCAGCATTCAGTTGTTAGCATTCAGTATAAGTTAGTCACCAGTGAATTATGGTCTGTGATATGGTCCAGGTCCCATTGCTCTAGTTCTTTTCTCTTTATTGATTTCCATTCTCTTTTTCATTATTGTCCTGGTCTCTTACTGTGTGCTTCCTAGTGATTTTATTTTGTAGTTTTTCAGAATGAATGTCCATGAGTCATGATTTGAAATAAAATGCTAATAATGACATTATGCAACACTTTGAAATAAACATTTCTGAGATTGTTCCTTTTAAGTGGTAGACTTAGAGAAAAATCATACCACTCTGCAATGATAGGGCAGTAGGAATTAGGAAAAAAGAACAGGCTGGTAAACTTTGACATTTTAATTTAAATACCTCCTTCTTGAATAGGTTTGCCAGCATCAGGAAAAGTGAGAAAATTTTCTTGGCCATTTCCTTTAAGCAGAAATCAAGAAATTAAATCATAATCGGTGCAGAATTAAAAAAATATGTAATTATATGTTTTTTTCCTAATATACACAGATCTGAATAGTGGCTAAATAGTATTGCATCCCCTTTCACTGTGGGTTTCTGTCTTTAGGAGTGTGTAAATGTTAAATGCTAGCTTCACCAAGTTGTCCAGAGGGACATAACATGGTAGGGCCGTGGAGCCAAACATTGTATTCAAATAGGTAAATTTGAGCATGGAGTATTGTGATATGAAAACTTGCCAGTGTTTTATGGCTTCTAGTCAGCTGTTGGGTCTATAGTTCTGGGTTTGTTTCTAAACTGAGAGATTTCCACATTCCCCTTTATTTCAGTGGTTTCCTTCTCCCTGGAAATGCTGCTTTTCAAAGACCTACTGAAGAATGTGGGAAACACTTCCGATAGAAGTTTGTGTCCCTTGACTTTTCTTATCTTTACAGCTCTCTTTACAGTTCTCTTGAAAGTGAGACCACAGAATGTGGCTGCAACTGAAGAAGTTTCATTTTACGCTTTGCAGAAGTACAACTCCCATTCTCACTGCTGTTTTTAAGGAGATCATGTAATCTGAATACTGTAATTTTTACAACTATTTTTCAGGAGTCTGAGTATTGGCAGAGGAGTCAATACATGGCATAAGGATAGGCAGATGAGAGGGGGAATAATTTGTTTTAGGGAGGCAATCAGGATTTTCCCTTCCTGATTGTGATGAGCACCCTTGCTTGAATGTTTTGACTTTGGAGAAAACTTTGGAAGCATTAACAAAGAAAAACTCTTATTTGGCAAAATTTTCCAGAACTAAGCATGCTTTTAGTTTGGGTAGTATAGTGTTTCCTACTAATTTGTATTTTTTCCAAAATTAATTTATATGGTTTTACCTGTTTTGACAACGGTGCTGCCAGAAGTCAGACGTGAATAAGAGGAACCCCTCAAACTCTTCACTCTTTTAGCTGTTCTGCTTTCAAGATACTAATTTAGTAAAATTAATAGGAATTACAAAACTGTTGGTGGTTGGGAGCCTGCTGTAAAAATAAAATCCGTTGTAGAGAAGAGACAAGCATCTAAAAGACTTGGGTGATTTATACAGTGGTATCAAACATTAGTGATCTGAGGCAAATCTGCTGTTATTTAACTTTAAAATGCCTGTTGAGCTAATAAGCAGCTCAACTTAGCAATTCCTAATTGGCCTGTAACTTAGGAGTGCCTGGAAGTGATGAAGGGACTTCAGTATTATTTGAGTGAAGTCATACCGATATGAATGGGTTCTACTGCGCTGAAAATTAGGTGTGTGACAGCAGCAGCCCGCAGCCAGATTGTAAAGTGTCCTCTTTTTTTGATATTTCTTTCAGCCTCCTGTTCAGAAAGGGATGTGTTTGTGAATCTGCTTTAGAAGGAATTGTGGATTTTTGATAGATGTGTTCATTTTGAAGGAAAAATAATGTACTATTCTCATGTTGATACAAGATTTCTGGGTGGAGGAGAAGAATACTTGGCCTTTAAACCAGATTGCTCATGAARAATGTGAATTTATTCTTTAACATGTGGCTCTGGGATTTCACTGCATATAACCAACATAGTCATGAATGGGTTTTTTATTTGTTTTAGATAACTCTGTAGCAGTTGTTTGTAGGAGCGACATGATTTGTGTAAATATGCCTGAAAGTCCTTGTTGTTAGAAGTTAGAAATTTAGGCTGAATTTGCATGGCTCTAGAATTTAGCAGAAATGGAGATCAAATCCTGGAGGAAGATTCCTTGTCAAAAGATAAGGTAGTGTTTACAAAAGGCTCACAGAATACTGATTTATTTGCCTTATTTTTCTGCTGTTGGATACTATTTATGATTAAATAATTCATTATCTATTATTATTAAAAAGGGGTTTGCTTTTTTTTGCTTACACAGAACTTTATTTTCTTAAGTAAGAGAAGAACTGTTCCTTAAGCGTTAGCCCCCTTTAAGTGGGGATTTCCCGCAGATTCTGGATTATTGTGGATGTTGTGAGCATGCTGCTGTCTTGTCATGATGCCAGAAACATCTGTTATTTGTGGGTAATAAAATGTTTCACTTTCAGAATATTTTTGACCTGTGATGCTGTATCAGGATGGAAACTGAGAGATGTAAAGTTTTGTGTGTTAGCCTCTTTAGTGATTGTACAGTTTTTTGTCCGACATGCGGTAAATGAGTCTGTGTGCTTTACTCTATCATGCACTGTAACCACTCTTCATATATTTTACAAATAAAAGAGTGGAAATTTTGCAGGGAATGTAATATTTATTTTAAATTAAAAAATCTTCCATGTAGTGGGATTATTTCCCTTACTTCATACACAAAGAGGCTTTATTCTCAAATGCTGTAACGTCAAAGTGGCAGTATTTTTGTGGATGCAGTCAGTGACTCAGAAATGAGTTAGCTAGTTTTCAGTTCTGTGTTTAACTGAAGAGATGAGTTTGCACATGCAAGTAGACAAGTTTGGGAAGGCAGTATGTAAATTTGAGCACTCTTATATGGACTCCTATTTAGTCAGGGGTTATTTGGTTAGCAGAGACGGCTGTGCATCAGTTCATTCATTAGGACATCCACTCATATGGGATAATTATAAGGCGTGTGCTGTAGGGTGACAAGTGACTTCCTTGGCTGGGTTCATTGACTGCATGGGTAAGATCTCCACTGAGCACATGGAGGAATTTGAGCGTCCTCAACAGTGAAGACTCTGACCTTTCTGAATATCTGTTCAGGGGTTTGACCTCTGTTAAAAGGGTAAAAAAATTTCTGTAGGTCTAGAGAAGAATTCCTCCTGAGTTGAGTTCTCCAGCTGTAGGCAGTCTAGGTGGGACACAGCTGCCTGGGTCTCTGGCTAGGGGAAAGTGTTGACCTGGGATGTCACTCAAGTTGCGGTAAGGAATATTTGTGTGACCCTCTTATAAGGAAATATGTCCTGCATCCTGAAGTGTTGCCAAACAGTTTACAATATAGACTGTATCTAGAGTTGAATGTGGGTGTTGCATTTGTTTTCCTGCTGTGCTGCATTGTTACCACATCATGTTTTGCATGGAGTCACTTCCTTCAGACAAGAATTCATCAAAATGAGTAGGACTCAAGCAACAATATTTTGCTTGCATGTGCTGTTTCAGCTTTGGCATTAGGTATTGAACTGTCTAGTTCTTAACTTTATGAAGTTAGGTCTCAGGAGATGATAGCATTTGTTCTACCTATGGTAATTTGAAAAATAGAATCTTATGCTTTATACAATTTGTTTGCGTTCTTCTTTCTCAAGGGTATTAATCTTATTTTCAGTCTTTCTCTGCAAAGACCTTTCGAGGTAGCTTGCTGCATCTGAAGCCTCTCATAGTAACTTCATGCTTCACTACATGCTATCTTAGGTTTGTCTTTAAAAAAAGAACAGAAGTTCTACCTCCTTTTTGCTGTTTCTAAAAGCAAACTTTCTTGGCATATGGGCTTTCAAAATTTAAACTTTCAAGTTTCAAGGTTTTTTCGAAGGAAAAATTAGTGCCTTTATGAGACTGCTTTGCTTCCTTGCAAGCTTTGACTTCTTTTAGATCAGAGACAGTGCCTTGGGGAATCAGTGTTCCGTTCGAAATAACAGACACGCAGATGGCGGTGAATTCTAATATCATGAAAGATCATGATATGGGATTTCTGTATGTTAGTAACTTTAGAGCAGAGTTGTTGTTAAAGACTTACCCATTTTGGGTGGTCTTTGCTTCCTTTTGTTTTCACCTGGCTAGCTTGTAAAACCAGACTGGAATACTAAGAAGTTTCAAACTCTTGAGAGCAGCGCATCTGTAAGTGTGAATTATTTAATGAATGTGGCTTAAGGTGCATAAGAAATATCTAAGCAACATGAAAATTAAAATACAAAGTTAAGTAATGTGCTGCCTTTAGAGGTCAGGAGCTAAATTTGCAAGATCAAAAAATAATGGAATATACATTCAGTATCCTTCATGCTTCTGATAACTTCTTCAATGGCCAGTTGTGTTCTATTGTCTTTGTGTTGCCATGGAGTTGACAATCTCTCTTTTCCCTGGGAACTGTGCTCACTTGTATCACCCATGGGGCACTGTAATAGCTTTGCACCATTCTGGTGCTGAAATTTCTGGTCACAAGGGCTGTGGAAAGTTTCAGTATTGAGTTCTTGACTAACTTCTTCCTATGTTGATAGAAGACTGTAGAATCTAAGTGTACCTGAGATAATGGAGCTTTTATAATTTGTATTACACAGGTAGTTTTTTTTTGGTTGGTTGGTTGTTTTTTCTTTTTAATCCCTGTGTGTTTCTTTTTCTACCATTGTTGTTGCAAGTTGATCAGCTTGATGAGCTTATTTTGGAGCCAAAGTATAAAGCTTTTCTTTTTCTACCACTGTTGTTGCAAGTTGATCAGCTTNAGCTTGATGAGCTTATTTTGGAGCCAAAGTATAAAGCTTTTCTTTTTCTACCACTGTTGTTGCAAGTTGATCAGCTTGATGAGCTTATTTTGGAGGCGAAGTATAAAGCTTTTCTTTAAAAAATAGAACATAAAAGTCAGAACTTTAAGCCTACGTTTGTGTAGTCTTAAACCATATTCATGGGTCATCATGTGGCTTTTTGTTTAAAAACCAAAACAAAACCCTGATGTTATCCACAGATCTTTTTGGGCAAAAGCTAGTTTTGCTTAGTATTTTATCCTAAATTGTCTTGACTATGAGGGAAAGCAATTTTGGTTTTAGGATTAAAAACTCTTCCTGCTTGGTTTCTTTGGAGCCTTTTGTTGGCTTCTGTTTAGCTGGAATAGCTGAACTTCAGCACAGAGATGCAGTTACTTAGAGAAGATTCTTACAAGTGTGAACAAGAGTGCCGTGGGCATAATGCAGAATTTGTATTGATTTCCCTGTTTACTGCAAGTCTGTATTCAAGTGTAACATCCTTCTAAGACCTGGCACTTGAGAATGTGTAAGAGCTCCTTCTCCCTACCGTGTAGCTGCTTGTTTCTCCAGGGTAGAGATGCTTTCAGCAAGCTGCCTAGTAGTCTGCTCTGCAAACTTTTTGCTATCAGAGTTCACTTTGATAGGGAATGAGAAGAATTAACTGTCTCAGATGGGTAAACAAAAGTGTTGTTGAGATGTAATCTTTCAAGTAATCACTTCTTGTAATACAGTRGTCTAAAGCATTTCAGAAGATGTAGAAAGCTTGGTGGAAGAAGGACTAAATATTTCTTGAAGTCCAGGCTTCTATCAGACCTGAGTGCCAGTGAAAAAGCAGATGAGAAATTTTAGGAAGGGTTGCAGTTAAGAAGAGGACATTTCTGGCAGACGTGTCTGGTGCTCTCCATGCAGTACCATGCCATGCAGGAGCCCTGTGTGCCGTGTRCTGCTCTGGGGGAAGCGTCAGCCAGGCTGCCGTGCTCTGAAGCTGCTCCAGCACCTGCTGGGCCCCTCTCTGCCCCCCACCTGGTCACTCCCTGTYAGAGGGGATTTAACAGTAGCACTGAGCAAAACGTCCTACCTGGCCGCGTGCCTGGGAGGGAGGAATTTGCTGCCAGTGAGGATGGGCTGGGATTTGACTTTGGTTTAGCCATGGTGAACAGTCTTGCCACTTTTCCTGGAGATGTTGAATGATACGCCATAGGGCAGGCATCACACAGACAGCAGCCCCACTTATTTCACCTGATTGACTTGTGAGGACATTTCCACCCACTTCTTGCTCATTTTCCTAACCAATTTTTCTTTCCTACCAAAAATCATCCCGTAATGGAGCTCTCCTGTAAGTCCTGACTCCTTGCGCTGGCCTTCTTCTGTTTCCCTGTGCTACCTCCAGCTCTTGTCCCAACCTTGTGCAACCTGACTCAGCTCTGGTTTCCTGTTTTTCCCAGTTTTCATCTTCCARCTGTTCACTACCCTCTCACTCTCTTTCATCATTCATCAAATCACCTTCTCTGTTACCATTTTTGCATATCCAATGTCCAATACCTAAAGGGTAGAGGAAGGCTGGAGAGGGACCTCTTACAAGGACATGTATAAGGGGAAGTGACCTTAAGCTGAAGGAGGGTAGATTTGCATTAGACATTAGGAAGAAATTTTTCACTGTGAGGTTTATGAGGCACTTGGACAGATTGCCCAGAGAAGTTTTGGACTTCCCATCCCTGGAGGTGTTCAAGGCCAGGTTGGCAGGGGCTTTGAGAAGCCTGGATTAGTGGAAAGTTTGCTGCCTATGGCAGGGGGTTGGAACTAGATGATCTTTAAGGTCACTTCCAACCCAAACTATTCTACTCTTTTGTGACACCCTGAGCTGGATAGAGTGGTCTCATTGATTTGGAGGGAAACACACAGCATGACTACATTGGCAAAGGCAGCGTGGCTGTCTGTAGTTTTCTTTTGTAACCTCTGCTTGCTTGTTAGCTGTGTCAGAGAGCAGGCCAGCACCTTGTGGGGTTTGGCTGCAGARGGAGGTTTTAGCTTCTGAAGGTTTTTCAGAGTACACAGCTGCAGAAGACTTGWTTGACTAGACAGAAATTAGTTTTATAGCTCTGCTGGGTTGACCTTGGCCAGCTGCCAAACATACAACCAGCTGCTCTCTCATTCCCTTTCTTAATAGGACAGGAGAAGAAAATATGATGGAAAAGTTTGTGCGTTGAGGTAGACAGGGACATCTCTTAACAGTTGCCATCACAGGCAAAACGGACTTGACATGGGGAGAATTAATTTAATTTATGATCATTCTCAGGAGTTGGATGGTGAGAAACAGTGGTCAAAACTAAGATGTCTTCCACTCCCATTGCACCTCATCTTTTTCCCAGGCTTGTTACCACTTCTTTATTTCCAGCTCATTTATCTCTTCTCCCCCCACCCTGAGTGGCACAGTGGGAAGGGTAATGGGGGCTGTGATAARTACAGGACAGCTTCTCCTTGCTGCTCTTTCCTCCTCACACTTTTCTCTGGTCCAAGCATGGGTCTTCCCCAGGCTCTGCAGTCTTTCAGAAAATACCACATGCTCCAGAGGGGTCTCCATGGGCTGTTGGGGCACAGCCTGCTGCACTGTGGTCTCTCTGCTTGGGGCCTGAAGCACCTCCTCCACTTCTCTCACCTGAATGTCGCAGGACTCGTTCTCACACTTTTTTCCTCCCTCCTTGCTGCTGGGCAAGGTTTTGACCTTTCTCAAGTGTCTTTTCCCAGAGGTGCTGTTGCCATGCCCGAGGGGTTCAGCTGTGCCCTGAGGAGGGTGGGCTGGAGCTGTCTGTGACTCTGGCTGTGTCCAGCCCAGGGCAGCCCTGGCCTCCCCTCAGRGAGGCCACCCCTGCACCCTCTCAAGGTCAGTGCCTGGGCAAGGACACCCCATGCAGTAACTTGTCTAAAACAAGAGGTTGTTTCTATGTAGATGGCAAAATACCTTTTCTGGACTCAGGGAACATTCTTTTGTATGCTTTCGGATCCTCGGCCTACAGCGGTGTTTCCAGGACCTTTTTCGAGTTATGCCCCTGTACTGGTCACCATGGTCATTGCCTGGGATAGTGGGGCGGTGGGGTGGCTGTGGTGAAAGGAGAGGTCACTGCAGGTGCRTAAACACAAAGTTACAGCCTAAAACTTAAATGTGTGTTGTGTGATCCAGTTAAGGGGTTTCCAGTTGAGTGCTGTCAATCTTGCTTACCCAAGCAAAGCATCCGTCTAAGTTTGTTAAATCATGCATAGGATGAACAAGATTTATTTAGAAGTGATCTATGTGTTTGCACAACACAGTGATTGCTTCTTTATTTGTGGGTTTGTTCTTTATGCATGTGGGATATTTTCTAGTAGAATAATCATCTTGATTACTTTCTTCTGGTAACATTTAAATCTGCCTTCCATGCCCCTTTACTTTTGAAAAATATTTAATTGATTTCTTTTTTGGTTTTTTTTACGTCTAGGTGGRTTGGATTTTATGCTCTTTTTATCTGCCATAGCAGCCAAAGAAGGAATAGTCTTGAATCAAGAGCTGCACAGTCCATTGTCATAGTGCTCCTTTTTATTTAAAACAAAACAATTGGTTTAAGTAATGCAGGAGGAAAATTCAACTCTACAAATACTTCGTTTCTGTTCTCTCTAGTAATAAAAGGACATGTGGGAGTCACTTAAACCCCCTTGTATTAAATATTACTGGTTCATGGTGATTATTGCTGTTCCCTGCAATTCGTCTTTACAAAGCAAGAGGGAAGGCAAATCAAGCTTGGCCTCCCTATGTGTGAGGGTGGACTCTCAGAGGTGCTAAGCAGCCTCTGCTTTGCACACCAGTGGCATTGGTGAGTTTTTTTATTGTTGCAGKATTTTTGCCACATACATTCAGCCCCAAACTGGATGTAATTTTAAGTCTGGAACATGAAAAAGCTGTTTTAGTTGGAAGTGTCTTGGGAGGCTTATTTATTTTCTCTTTTTGTCTCTCTCAGGTTTTATCTATTACTTGAAGGGGACGAAGAAAACATGAATGTAGAGGTTTCTGTCCATTGTGGCTTTGATCTGTTCCAGGAAGGAAATAGGAGCCATGTTGATGCACTCTGTCTCTAAAGGTGACCCTGTACCRCTGTTGGAGATCAGAGATTGGCTTTCATCCCTCCTGGCTTTTAATGTGCCAGGGAAGGAAGAACAGGGGACACCAGACCTCTCTGCAAAAGCTTTTGCATTTTATTGCGCAGCAGAAATGCTTGCTTTTACTGTTCTTTACTCTCCCACCTGATGCGCTTGAAGAAATGTTTAGTTTTAAGCTGSCATTGAGAATTAATAGATAAGATGGTGTGAAGGCTGGCTGTTTGGACTGCAGCAGGTAGGGGAAAGCTCAGCACTTGAGATGTGTGGGAATYGGGGAAAGATGAAGAGCTAACCTCAATGTTACTTTCACAAGGTTGTAGGCAGCAGGAAGTCCTACATCTCATCACTGTCATTGGGTATATTGGCAACTGGGCTATATTTCTGGGTTTCAAGACACTTTTTTATTGTTCAGAATAGCAGAGAAGAAAATCTAGGTGTATCCAATAGTTTGTTGTTCAGGCACACAGAAGTATTTGCATGTGAATGTAATTCTGTTCACATTTCCAAATATTCTTATCCGTTCCTTCACAAAAGAGGAATTAAATTCCTTTGATGAAAACCATGCTGAAATGCTGACAAGGAATGGATGCAATAAGTGTTTTACACTGTTATTTGAATAGTCCAGTTGACTTTGAGACTGTTGATATGCTAGAAAGAAAAGCTATACTGACGTATGTGGAATTTTGCTCTAAAGTCAGTTTCATTGTCTCTTAATAGCTCACTTTTTAGCACTTGAGAGATCTTGTTCTGAAACAATACAAATCTTAAGAATTATTGTAACTTAACTTCATATTATTGAGTCCTAATGCTTTAGGTTTGTAGAATAAAACCTCAAATCCTATAAATGCCAAAATATTTTGGCAATTTAAACTGTAATTACTGTATGTATGTGCTTAGTAGAGAGGACTTAAGAATTCATGTGATGTGGAAGCCCAGGACTTAATACTTTCCAGCAGTAACCTCTTCTAGTAACCCTTACTACTACTSAGAAGCTCTTGTGCTTTAACTGTACTAGTGAATGCGTAGGTGCATGAACTGAGTTTATGTAGTTCTTCTTGGTGGAGAAGTCACATTGACTTTTCTAGTGTAGGTGATCACTTGAAATACCAAAAAACCTGGAMAAAATATCTGTGAGAAGCCTGTGTAAGACAAGGTAAAACTTCTTCAGGAAAATTCAGGAAACCAAAGAAATGCAGTTAGAAACACACTAGTGGCCTACAGCTAAAAGCTGAGTAGCATCCAGTTTCATACAGTAGTTCAACTTGACRTTAAGTTAAAATTGTTGATGTATTTTAACAAAAAATACCCTGTTAAATTAAGTTTGTCTTTCTAAATCAGGAGTTGAATCATATTTCCATTATTGCTTACTGGTGCAAATTATATCAGATTCTTTTTGAATGCACTAATTTCAGTTGTACCTTTTTTAAGTGTATTGGTAAAAGTGCTCTTTATAGTTTGGGTAAGACTTTATTTGATACTTACAGTATGGCCATTTTTAATGGCCTCATTAAGTGAAATAGATTTAAATTAATTTCTGATAGTTTGTGAGCAGGAGGATTTTTTTAAGTAGAAATTATGTTTGCTTCTTTTCATTTTTAAGTTCTAGTAGTTATGGCAAGGATGAGGGAACTCGACCCTATGTTTTAGAACAAGTGGAATTCATCACAGAGCCACAGAATCACAGAATGGCTCAGGTTGGAAGGGACCACAGTTGATCATCAGGTCCACCCTCCCTGGTAAAGCAGGGCCATCCCAGAGCACATGACTCAGGGTTGTGTCCAGACAATTCCAGTGAGGGAGACTCCACAACCTGTCTGGGCACCCTGTTCCAGTGCTTGGTCACCAGCCYAGTGAGGAAGTTCTTCCTCATGTTCAGGTGGAACTTCTTGTGCATCAGGTTCTGCCCATTGCCTCTTGTCATGTTGCTTGGCACCCCTGAGAAGAGCCTGGCTAGTGGAAGTGTCTGGCTGTGTCTCACAGGTCACTGTGTGTTGTCAGCAGAGGCAGGACAGGCATTCCAGGCTGCAGAGTCTCATCTCCAGGTATTTGCATTAGGRTGAGCAGATTGTGCTGTGCCTGCTGGTCTGTGCTGTCTGGAAGGGGGCCTGAGCTGATGGATCAGCTGCCAGCTTAAATATATATTTTATATGTATATATGTATTCAAAGACATCTCATGTTAGGATACAAAGCAGAAGGAGCCTGCCACTATTCAATGCTGACAAGACCAGAGTCTTTTGGACTTTTTGTTGTGGAAGCTTAGGCCACATGTACTGAAAAAAGTATCTTGTTAATAATGATTCTTGYGCTCCTAATTTGTCATAAAATGTTTTTGTCAATGCATTTGCCCCGTTACATTTTTTTTTCTACAATGCTTGTAAAAGTATACAAAATCTTTCTGSAATCTAAAAAAGACTAATAACGTATTTAAACTCACCAATTCAAACGCTTGTTACTGTCTCCTTTTCCTATCAATGCCTTGCCTTATTTTGCTTTACTTGAGTGGGTCAGAGGCTTTCTACTTGTGAATTTAACTGAGTTCCTTTATTTGTTCAGTTCAACCTCAGTATATTATATTTTTGTCCTACCTTTCTAGTTCAAATTAAAAGGCTGAGCCTAGAAAATTTGTACAATGTAGGATGTGTCTGAATCCCTGAAAGCTCTTCCAGAACTTTATAAACTTAGAAATCTGTGTCTTGACATAACATATGCTCTTGAATCTGTGGAGGGAAATTGTCACTGGAAATTGTCTTTGAGCTTTAAGATTTCTGTCACAGGGATTTTATTGCCTGACAAGTTGCTGTGTAATTAACTGATGACTTTCAATCACAAGTTCTTGTCAAAAAGTGGAATACTGCATAATTCTGAATTGAGATCTGTTTGTTTGAAAACAAAGTTAATTATCCTATGCTTCTTAATACTTAAACTTCTTTTGTGGTTCTCTTTCTTTAGAAAATGGTTTTTCTTAAAAATTCTGAGTATTTGGCTTATCTTCATTAATTTGCATTTAAATTATGACTTTGGTCTTTTGTGCAGCTAGAATATAAAGAAATGCTGATAAAGACATAATTAGGTAGCATTTTCCTTTAAGGGTTTATAACTGCTTACTACTGAGATATGTGAGGGGAAAGGAAAAGAAATTGATAGTGTTGTGCTGATTCCCTGATACACTTTTCTTCCATAATGCATCCATTGCATACCCTGAAGTTCAAACCAGAATCTCTTCTACTGGCATGCAAGAATTTTATGGGATAATTAACCTTCATTCTCTGGTCTGTAAAACGGAGAACAGAGGTCTGTGAGATTGTGAATATATACATACAGAATGCATAGAGAATGTATTTTTAAGCAAGATAGCATTTAGCAGATTGCTGGGTTTTCCCTTCCTCTGTTTCMTTTGCTTTTCCATTATGTTAACACTTGGATTAGAGCTAAGCTTGATGGTCACCCCTCAAGTGCAGGTTGTAAGAATAAGCAAAGGAGTGGGGAAATGACTGCTGTATTTCACTTACATGCACTTGTGGAGGCACCTCAGCAATGTAAATAGGTTTGGCACACACAGTAAAAGTGTATCTGTATATGTATGAATTAAATGGCAAAGAATGGAGCTCTGAAGAATTAAAATAGTGTACATTTTATAAAATGTGTTGTTAATATACACTACAGGAACTCTGCTGTGAAGCACATGGTTTTACAAGAGGTGTAAGGGAGAAAAAGAGGAGACAATATAGAARTGTAAAAAGAGAAGATAATCACACACTGTCCTCTGTCTCTGGGGAATCATCTGCATACTGGGAGATCATGAGTTTCTCATGTTGTTGATAGTCTTTCAATTCAGGCAATTTAGAAATATGAAAGAAATAATAAATTGCTACCTTAGAATCCTTAGAATATCTTCTGATTCTCCCTGCCTCAAAGATTCTGACTTCAGTTTTAATTTTTTGCTCATAAAAAATCATAGGCTTCTGTGAAAAACTTTGAATGTCTAGTCAAAGCAGAATACAGAAAAAAAAGTTATTTTATCTGCTCAAAACAAACGGCTTGTTCAAACACTGTAGCTGTACTTTTTGGGTTTTAGACGCTTTCAGAACTGTTAAAGATTTTTTTTGTATTATTATCTTGTGGGATGCAGCCGTTAGTCACCCATTTTACAGTTGAAAGTTGTAAGTTTACACATGGCTTCAAGCTGAGTTCTGAAGAGAATTCAGAAATAAATATCTCTGTTACTTACAGTGATTATCCCACGTAGGAAGTGAGGTGACTTCTACACACCTTTCTGCACATCAAGTGAAAACTGGTGGCAGACTCAAAATTGATGATTCAAATTTGGATTTAATAGTCACCAGTCAATCTTTACCTAGAGATGACAAACTGCTTTGGCTGTTGCAGTAGTTCACATTAACATTTTTCTGCATGCTAGCATTTTTTTGCTTTGTTTTTATTAATTAGTTCCTATCTGAACTAGGACAGACACTAGCAGTGTTACCCTGCTTTCCTTTATTTTTTTTAAGGTCCTGAAGAATTTGTTAAAACTGAATTTTAATTTTTTTTTGTATTTTAAGGTTGTGCACATTTAAATGTGATGCAAGTAGGATTTATCACCTTTCAAGAGAAGAATAGAAGATTAATATAAGTCCTCTGACCTAAACAGACAATTTTCCCAAGCTTGCTGGATCTTTTCTTGGCTGGTGGTTTTGAGCACTTTCTGTGCTAATGGCTCAGAGTTTTCTGCTTTTTATCCTTCTTGGAAAGGATATGTATAAAGCTTAACGTTGTATATGGTAATATACAAATTGTGGCTAATTGGCTAATATTTTTTAAAAGTTCCATGCCTTTTTAGTTATTATCTTTTTTAATATATGTGGTCTTTTGGACAGAAGGTGTTGTAGTGCATTGCCTCTYGACTGAATTCATGCTAGAAGCCCTTGGCTGTATTAGGCGCCTGTGCATGGTAGCCCATTTCSCTGTTTAATATTGTAGCAGGAGATCATACCTGTACTCTTCCCACAGATGACTKTAATGGGATATTTTATAGTTGGATATATTGCCTGCCATCTTTAGACTGCACTCTTGTTCCTGGATCCATGTATAAACATCTCTTATCCTGAATATTCTGCTGCTGTCACGAAGTTAGTGGTTTCCTGGTGGAGCATATGTTGCCCATATGGGCTGCTCTACATGCTGCTTCCCCTCCAGTCATTCCTATCAACTGTGTTGTGGATCTGAGAGTTTTAGGTTCCAACACTGGATGACCTACATATGGCTGAAAAGTAGCCTTTATTTCTTTAGCCACTATAATTATTTTGGTTCAGSTGTTGAAAGTGTTTTGAATAAGTTGTATTTAGAAATAAATGTATCACACTCGGCTTTGTGCAAAACATTAGCATGGTGAGCCTTGGTTTGGTGGTGTTTGTTTCCCCAGAGCAGGGAGGTTTGCTCTGTGCTCTTGGCAGCTGACAGAAGGGCTGGAAGAGCTGCCAGGTGTCTCTGTGAGGAGCAAAGGAAGGTCTCACACCAGCACTCCCCTCCTGCCCTCCGTGTGTGTGAGCCCTGYGCCGCATGGCGAGCTGGGGAGGCACTGGAGCCTGTGGGCAAAGGAGCAGCCAGGCTGGCTCCTGTCCCACAGCCTGGGGCTGGCAGGGAATCTGTCACCAGGCCTGGCCCAAGGAARGGACAGCCAGGGCACAGGCTGAAATGGGAGCCCAGCTGGATGCTGAATCCACCCAGGGCCACAAAAGGATGGGAAACAAGGAGAAKGAACTGATGGAAAGAAGGATATGTGTTGAAAACCCCGAGTTGGGATTGATGCAAAGACAGCGATAGCAGTGGGGAGTAACAAAGAGATTTCTTCAGTAATAACAAAACATAAATTAAATTCATAACTGCCTGAGCAGTTTGTACTATAAGACTCTGAGATATTTTACTGTGTTAGTGAATTCAGTGACATGCTGGAGTTCTGTAGTCAAATATTTCTTGGGCAAACTAGTACAACAAAGCACCAAAGGGCCATCTGCTAACATGAGACACTATATTAAAACCTTTCATATTACCATGAGCACGTGTGCATGCATGTAAAATGGGGTCCTATAAATCTTTAAAAAGGAAAAAAGAGTAATACTATTTGTATCTAGTGTAAAAGCTATTAAAATACAATCATTCCAAAAATACTTGGCAATCCCCTTGTTGATACSTATATTCCTGATTGTGTGGGATATTTTTAAGTGAGAGAATCCTTCTTCCGAAAGGTAAAAATCATCAGTGTAAAGGATTCTTGAGAAAAGATTTAGCACTAGGCTCTGCTATTATTATAATGTTCGGTTATGTGCTAACTTTTAGTCTGTGTTAGCAATGTAAGGGAAAAACCCATTTCTGAGAGCCCACTCTGCATATCTTTGTGAGAAAAAAACTTGTAAATGGAAAAGTGTGACRCTGATCAGAAAAATCATAGTTTTTATGTACTGAGCCACTCTGACTAAACTCATACAAATTGTGTAAGGTTCTTCTGTACTCCCTCTGAAGTGGCAAGATGATTATGCACTGTGTRTATTACCTCTGCTTCATTGTCTTCCTTTTTTCAGTTTCATTGTTTTTGTTATACTGATAGGAATTTATTATTAATCTCAAATAAAATTATTAATCATACAAGCCTTTTATTTTGGCTGTGGTTGCACTGTAACTTGCCAGCCTTTGTACTGTAGAAAAGAAATAAACCTGAGRTTTTTGACACTTGGTTGGTGGAGTMTGGRTTTTCACCAGTTCCTAACTGTGATCTGTTCCTSCTGCATCCTGTAGCTGGATTATCATTGTTCAGTTTGCTCTGTTTCAGTGAAGAAAGAGAGCCTATCACTTTTTGTTCTTTGTGTGTTGGTTATGCATCTTGTCTGGGAAATTATGCAGCTTCTCATCTGTTGTCTTCTAGAAGAAAGATGCTTTTAGAAAGAAGCTGTTTCCACTACAACACATCTATTAAAACTGATTTCTCCATCTCAGGAAATGGCTCTTCAGTGAGTAGGGAGTCTGAATTTTCCCCAGGAGCTGTGGTATTTTGATCAGCATCCTAAATTGCTAGAGGAAGTCTCTCTTCACTGAGCGCTTTTTAGGATCTTCATAGTAATACTACCCTGCTGTAGTAATAAAATGAGGTGTAGAAGCTGAAATAGAGACTAGTCCTTCTAAGCGCTGTGTTATAAGATGGGAGAAGATGGCAAATCTTAAATTTGGGTTCAGTGAATCTTTCCTGTGCAAAGGTGAATAAAACTGAGAATTACTTGTGCTGATGATAGCACTAAGGCTCAAAAATTAGGAAGCTATTTTTTTGTTTCSCCCTCACTTTGTTTCAAAGCTTTTCCTCCCTAGGCAAATCTAAACAGCAAATGCCCCAACTCTGTCAATAAAGAAAAAATAATTAATWGAATCCTGGTCTGTGTCCCCGTGTGGAACAGGGAGAAGTGACCCATATTTATATCATTCATGTTTGTTACTTGTAGGATGTSTGTTCTGTAGCTACACTTTTTGATTTTAGCTCTCAGTTTTGTCTTCTTTCAATGCACGGCTGATTGTTTCACCTCTTTCACCTGCACGTACACCTTGTGTGGTTTCTGTAGCTTTCTTCCTGCCTTTTCCTTCACCATATCTCTGCCCTAAATGCTTCTRTGAAATCTTAGAAGGAAGGTATAACCTGAGATTTTCCAAAAAAGCCTGGGGAAAATATTAGGGAACTTACAATTTGATTACAGTTGCTGGTGTATGTTGGATTTTGGGGGCTTTTGGAAAGTTTGTATTGACTTGATATCCRAACTCCCAAATCTAACAGTTTAATTTGATTTAATTGTAAGATTAAACTTTTTTTTCCCCAACATTTTTGTTTGTTTGTTTTCTTTTAGGGAGGCAGGGGTGAAAGAAATGGTGTAGGAAGAACTGTTTCCTTAAGCATTTCCCAATTTTAATTAATAAAATATGATCAGCTGTTACGGTGGCCATTTGTCCGGTGCAGGGAGAAACTTGAGACGCTCAATGTGAGTGTTCAGAAAGCTTCCATTTATTAGACAGAGCACCAGACATTTATACACAACAAGTAATAAGCTCATACATATTCTAAAGCTGAGCAGTCTATTGGTTTTATTCTAGRTATCAGCTTCTTCATTCTAAAGGAGTTACATCTGCTTTTTCTCASGTCTCTCTGTCTACTTGTTATCATACCACAGCTATGCTCAAGGACACGATGTTTTGCAGGTGCAAAAACTCAGATTAGCTGGGTTCGGTACTTTCCCAGCCTTTGGTCCGCTAACRAGTGAATGTCTATGTGACCCCTGTCACGTTAGCCATTCCTCAACAATCAGCTGATTTGTCACAATTTTTCAGTGTCTAAGGAAGAAGGGGATGGTGAAGGGGACCTGTTTATGTTAGTTTGTAAAACAGGCAATTCTGTGTTTGTTTACCATGTTGTACAGTTAAGGTTATAAAAGCACCAAGCTGCCAAATACCATTATTCCAGTGCATTTGACAAATTAGGACAGTGGGAAGACAGTGTTTTGGGACTCATCTGTGRTGGCAAATACTGGCTCAGTTTGATTACCTCAGGAGACCTTTAAATATCACAGAACAGGTGAAGTTGGAAGGGAGCACTRGAGACAACCTAGTGCAGCCTCCCTGCTCAAGCAGGATCCTCTGCACACATCACTCAGAATTGTGTCCAGACAGCTTTCRAGTATCTCCAGAGAAGGAGAATCCACAACCCCTCTGGGAAATGCAATCTAAGATTACTCATAGCATAGACAAGGTTTCATTTCTTTTGATAACTTTGAAGTAATTTGTGGATTTTTTTTAACTTTTTGTATACCAGTTCATCAACATTGTACTTAAAAATGAAGGATTTCTATCCTTGATAACCATATCCCTGTTAGTGCTCTAGGCAGCTTGATTTATAATGAAATTAGCTCTGTCCTGATTCTGGATTTACACTAAATGACTTCCAGGCTTTCCTCCCAACCTTAAATTCTCTMTGATTATGTTGGAACAACGGATGGTTACATGATTAGATTCAACTGATATTTCAAATTTCAAGTTCCAAGACTGCCAACATGACTGATTGCATGTGTGATTGCAGATTAGGTAATTGGTTTGTTAAAATCTGTTTGGAATTCATGCTTCATATATAGGTTTAGAAAARACAATGTGACTACTTTAAAATAAAGGCAGTTTTTTCCAGTTGTTAACAACGTCTGCTGCTGTTTTAAATCTGAACTCTAAACCAAATTTCTAAGATTCAGAATTTGTCACATGGGTTGATTTCTTGTTCCCTGTGGAGTGTTAGGATGTAGGGAGTTTGTTAACTTGTTCTGCTTTTTTCAACACCAATATGTATCCTTTAGAGTCAGTGTGCCTGACTAAATTTATTAACCATCATCCTTTCCTTTCATTAATTAGAATAATAATTATCCTATTTCCCCCTTGAATTTCCTGCCAAGAAATCTGTGAAGCAGTCTTGCATAATAGATTTAATTGAAGTGTTTTGGTTAATAAGACAGATCTGAACATACTTGGTTCAGCTTCTTGGTTCAGTTCTTTTCCACGATTGCTTATTTTTTTTAACTTTTCTCTTGAGATTCAGCTTCATCTGTGTAAATGAGATCACCCTGTACCAGCAAAGAGTGAATTTTGGGTTTCCATGAGTTATTTAGCTGCCTGGTTTTATAGCAACAAGTGGTATACAGTGAGCGTTCTGAACCTCATCCTCACTGGGGTAATAGGATTTTGGGACTGTCAACCCTCTGTCTCAACAAGTGTTCTGTCTGTAGAACTAGAGTTGTGTCTATTGATTGGATTTTCCCTGACCTAATTAAACTATCTGCTACTTTCATACTAATTTGTTCAGCTTTTAATCAAGCAGTTTAATTKTCTACAGTCAACAGCTGAATTTTTCACTGGGGCAGTGGGGTACCTCAAGATGGAAATTGTCTTTTGGAGAGTTACCTGACATGCAGGGAGGACAAATGTGCATGCATCTGTGTTTATGAAGATAAATGTCATATGAGAAAAATGTTTTGTGATGATTTTTGTGAYATTAGACAGTCTGACACTACTGTGTATAGGTATATGGGAGGCAAGTTAAAGTAGGAGCTTTAGCTCTGGTTTCTTTTGAGTTCTTGGTTTTTGCAAATTGAATGGGTAGTTTAAACACAACTTATACAATATAYAGTTTATTATCTTTTAACTAATAAGTGCATGTTCCATTGTCACTCCATTTTAAACCTTGGAACAAGAATTCATGTTCTTGAGAAAATGTTATGAACTTCCTGCAAACGTCTGTTAGTACAGGAGAGATAGGCTAGCAGTGATATTAATATATTGACTGTACTTGTCAATACAGTCAAGCCTCTGTGCAGTCAAACCTCTTGATACAGACACTTTTTTTACTTTTAACATGGGAAACCAGGAGACTTTCGTATAGATAGATCTGTGAATCTAAACAAAGCTGCAGGGACAGCACAAAATAAGTCTAGGGTGTTGATTTAACCTCAAGGATTTACTGCAAATGAGGTCAAGATTTAGAGCTATTGGATACTGCATGCTTCTTATCTAAGAGGACCAAATTTTAGGTAGTGAAAATTACAGAYCATTACCAGCTTCTTTACTTATTTGTAGGAGTAGCAAATATTTACTGAAATGAGACAAAGCTAAATTGGATATGTTATTTTTTGAAAAGAGCTAAATCCTGGAATCCTGACAGCTTAGAATCTAGCTAGTGGGCATCAGGGTTTTTTTTTTCCCAAAGTGAGAGTGTTTACAATAGGTGTAATTCAGCTTTATTGGAGAGCATTTTGGCTAAAAATCATAGAAATACTCAATCACTTCATTAAGTGCAATGCGGTTTGTTGTTTTTTTTTTCCTTTCCAGTGAAAAATATCAGATGCTGAGGAGAAAAACAGAAAAGAGGGGGAAAATAACACAAAAGCTCTTAAGAAAACCAACACACCAAACTAAAACCCTATGTATGSACTTCCGAATAATGGTACCTCTTTGTCTAGCTTCTCTCTCCAAGCCAAAGTTAAGCAATCCCCCGAACTTGAGACTTATTTTCCTCAYTGGTATTCAAATTGTTGCTTTTGGGGCTGATGTTGGTGTGGAAGTGATAGTTACTGATAAACACCTTTCTACTGGTAAGTGGCTGTAGTATCTTGCTGGTGCTTTTGCTTTTTGTCTTCCATTTTGGAAGTTTGTTATGAATTGGGTCTTTTGTGCTCATGTGCATTGCTAAGCTCAGAGGGCCTTTCAGGGGCAAGTATTGCTGCCTCTGCCGCTTGTTTTCTCTCTGGCAAGGCAGCAGAAGCCAGCAGCTGGTCACCTTCTGGACACACTGCTGTTGTGCTCATGGAGCTTCAGTAGCTGAGACAGTATTTTAAAACACAAAAATATGCCATTTTGTATGAGGGCTATTTCTGCTCTCCATATCACTGCAGTCTTCTTACTACTCACCTATTTTTGTTCTTCTGTTGAAATTAGTATCCATTGTGCTGTCACAGACCTGGCTGAACTTGTGTGAGGAAACACTTTATTCTTTCTCATCTTTCATGGATAAATTCTGCCCATGTTGACATATTTGGGGTATACTGTTCTGTTATGGGTGCTGGAAAGTCTTATTCACAATGGATAGATGGATGTTTGACCTTTGAAGTCAGGGAGAAACTCAATAGGAGTGCAGTGGAACAGAATRAAGACAAATGTCATGAGGCAGAACTCGGATAGGGACTGGAAGGTGTGGGAAGGATCATTTTAGGGTGGAAAGTGGTTTCAAGGGGACTAGAAGATTCTCATCAGTACTCTTTTAATATCTTCTTCAGCAAAGCTGGAAGATCCAATTGCTTCCTAAGAAGCTTGCCTGCTGTCCTGTTGTACTCAGCCTCTGAGTTAAAACTCACTTGGACCATACCRTTCAAGAATTCATAGTCCTCCTTCCTACACTTTCTTGCAGAACAAGTGGAGAAGGCGATAAGGACTTACATATTGATAAACCAGAAAAAAAAAATCAGTATGCAGTCTTGGCAGACATTTCTTACCATAGTTGACATAGCTAACTGTGCAGGAGATGTATTACTAAAAGTAGTTTGTGGTTGTGAACATACTCAGTTTCTCTGGTCGGGATGATAAATTTCAGTTGTGTATACACAGTATCAACTAAACTATGCTCTGTTGTCAGTGAAAGAGTCCATATGGAGGTTTTTAAGGAAACTGATGCTCAAAAATACTGGAAAAAATATATCTACCTGTTTATCTGCCCAYAGAAGCAGAATATGAAACCTAAATTCTTCAAAAATAAGTTAAAATTTAACACTTAATGCCATCATGTCTAGTGATAGAAACATATTATGTAAGGCTGGGTCTTTACACCCATCTTAAACATTAGGGAGCCTTTCCTTTAGTTCCGTTTCTATTTGCATGTAATTAATTAGGAATAAGAAAATAAATAATAATAATTAAAAATAAAAATAAGAAATCAATAAAATTATTAAAGTAAATAGGAATATTCTAGAGTAACTGAAACCTGGAAAATCCATATTTATCAATCAACACAGTTAAGTCATCTATAGATGCATCTGTGTGCATCTGTGCTGCAGATCAGGCAATAACTGGTGTTTCCAGACATGCTTTGGCATTTGGTCCTTGGGGAATTTGATCTGACTCTAGCAGATATAGGAGATTAATCAGGTTTCATGGATTTTTTTCTTCTCTGTGTTATTCTGAAGGAATAACTACCTGTGTTTAAATACCTTGCTTATACTTTTTGCTTTTAGTCTTAAGTTTGGATTTCAGCTTAATTAACTCTCAATTTGAGCTATTTCTAAGGCACAGTTCTGGAGGGTGACTGCAGTCTGTAAACTAAAGACTTTTTTCTGGCACATATAACTTCAATGTACTGTGACTCTTTCTGGTTTCAAAAATCTCATTGAACTACTTTGCACAGAGAAGAAGCACAGTATCAGAATTCATTTTCTGGTACAGGCAGRAAGAATGAGATTGCAGAATCAATGTATGCACTTTCAAGGACCTTAGCACAGGATCTTCTGTTTGTGATGCCTTGAATGTGACTTCCATATTTTCTGCTATTAGCAGCATAGTCTGGAGATGAGAGAACCTTTAAGGAATGCAGAGATGTTTGCAAGGTAAGCTCCCCATAGCAATGTGCAATCTCTCTCTCAGACAACTAAGTACTTAAGGGTGGTACTATTTATTTTTTTTGATTAGGCAAGTGTTCCTGTTTTTACCAGTCATGTGCAGAAGACACATCTAACCATTGCCTTATGTGTCTTCCTCTTTTCTGACAGATATCTTCCAGTTTTAATATTTTTTATTAGTAACTTTGCTATTGATGTGTAGAGAAATAATAAAAAATGGCCTCAAAAGCAGTTTCCTGGCAGCTTTTGAAGAGGTGAGGTCAGTGGARTGGAAGAAATGGAGATTCTTCTGAGAGATGGACAGCAAAAGGCTAAGATGCAAAAGTCATGGATTGCAGCAAAGGAAGCTCCAGCTGAATATCAGGAAATTCAGTGCTGTTGATGAATGTGATTAAGCACTTGAAGAAGTTGCTCAGAGATTTTGCAGAATTTGTATTACTGCAGGTGGGTAAGTCTGGAGTGGCCAAGGCCCTGAGAATTGTAGTAGTTTCAATATAGCAACTTTGATTGCTGACTGTGCTTTGAATAGGAGTTTGGACTGTATGTTTTTTACGTATCCCAGCCATCCTACGTGTTTCTTTGATTTTTGTGCATGAGAAGTGCTCAAATTATGTGTGCTTTCATAGCATGCTTGATTCTTCCAAGAAATTTTGGATTGATTTATTTGGACATATGTGTACCAGCTGTATGGTGTATACAGACATGTCTCAAAAGCATGGGACACACTGAGCTTTGGTGACATTGCCCAAAAATAAGRAACTGTTTGGAAAATCATAGAAAGAACTGTGCTTAGGGAGGGTTGGGGAAGCTTACTTGGTGACATGATTTAGAGGTGTGAGCTGACTGTAGCAATGTCACACACCAGTRTGCTGGAACATACGGGCTCTTGGCACAGCTGGAGTTGTAAAAGTGCTGCTAATACTGTAAATGGTGTTGGAAACAATCCTGTACTGTGAGAGCTACTCATCTCATGGTGGCAGAGTTGACTTTTGGTAATGTCAGACTACCCTCCCTAGTTAATCCCTGCCTGTTTCCTTGTGTATTAATCCATTAAATTCTCTGGGTGCAATTTAACCTAATTACTATATATTTTCTTTGAAATATGCTGTATTTGCTTCATGTGAAGTAATTCTAACTGTATGGGAAACTACATGGGTTTTGGGTATTCTTTTAGAAAATATTCTGWAAAGAGTAAAGAGCAAAAGCTGTGCCTCTGGAAGAGCTGAGATAGATCATGRGTTGGTTTATTTATGATCTTTAATAAGCCCTTGAAGGCTTAAATTTTTGCTGAATGGCTTAGTGTTTTGGAGGCAAAAACAGTGTTTAGTTTAACCAGCAGTTTTAGCTGTTCATAGTCAACTATGCAATTTCGGTATGTCTGTGTTTGCTTGTTTCTCTCTCTGCTCTTTTAACTAGAGAGAAAACAGTTGAAATTGCTAATTCATTCTTCCCCCTCCTACTCCCCTTTGTCAATGGGAAAAGTACTCCTCGTGAGGGTGGCAAAATAGGAAGATTTGTAGAAGATTAGGGCAATAAAATGTGTCTGGAATCCCCTTTTCCCTCTTTGTGATTGAGTGTTTGGACTTTAAGAATAAAGAGGGATGGATGATGGCTGTATGATATGTGCTTTCCTACTTATCTTCCTGTATTACTTGGACACCTAATTTTTATGTGTTAGGATAGTAGCAACTTGAGGGAGTGGAAGAACTCTTGGAACCTTAATTTGTGAAATGTTAACCAAACACACCATACTGCAAATACTTGTCAGTGTAGAAGAAAAGGTGAATTGAGAAAAGTTCCACTGTGTTTTCTATACTTTATAATTTGGGAATTGATTTCAGGAGGAAAAAATGAAAGTTTTCCCAGTAAATTTTTAATGCACATTCAGTAATAAATAATAGGAAATCTCACCTCCACTYGCTTATCTGCAGCCCATCTCACTCTGAGGTCCACTTGCTGGCTGCTCTTGTACTCAGGGTTTTTTCATACAGCTTTTTGCTCCTTCTTTTCTTCTTTATTGCACACCTTTATTAAAGTCTGGCACAGGACATTGCCTCTTGGTGCTTGTGTCACACTGAGCTTTGTCCTTGAATTGCAGCTGGCCAGTTCAAATCCCTGAAACCCTGGAGARTCTGATAATTCAGACTTGGGCTGTTGACTCGTGGCTAACCGGTTTTATTTGTGTACRTCTTTTTTCCCGACTGTTTCTTAACATTATAGCACAAATTGTTCTAGTGAAAGTAGAAACTAAGCATAACATCTGATAAAGGAGTTATATTATCTTGTGTTAGGATGTCAGTAATGCAGGGGTTTCGTGAAGTGTAAAAACTGTTTGACAGACTCCATCCTCTCATTCATATCCTCAGACCAAGKTTTAAAACCAGTTCTTCCTTTGAAGTTGTTTGCTGTGTACCTAACATCCAAACAGTTTATTATCCAAGTAGTTACCAAACTCTATTCATGGTGTTAATTTTCTAGACTCTGTTCCCTTGAATTCTGTTTTCTAAAAAACAGTTTGTTGAATTCTAATATTTTTTCTCACCAGTAGATTCCCTGTAACTGTGTGGCACATTTCCTTATCTATTTTTTTTAGCTAACTCCTAATCAGAATTGTAAGACTTCTACAATATGTTTTAAATCTTGATCTGTTTTTTTTTTACACTGCACTGAGTTTAACAAACCCATGTATCCCAAAATACTATGTCAATCCAGTACCCTTTCAGACCTTAATGAACAATCTGTGACAAGTTAATTAGGGATATTTGTAACAATTCCAGACTTAGTGATAKACTTATCTGAAAAAAGTTATTAGATGCTGTGTTGTTCTTTGAACATAGAAATGATCTTGTTTGGGTTAAAATTTGGAGGTGATAAAAATCTATTCTATCTATTCCGGTGTCCTGCAATTCTAGAAAGAACATTGGCACTGGTTTCAGTGATTCAGTCTCTAGCAAACATTTGAGGAGAGGAAAGGAACGTGATCACTTTTTGCCTGATTTCCTGGGTTTGCTGGGGGTCAGCAAAATATTCTTACTATACCATGATTTCCACTTTTGGTTACTTTATCAAGTCAAAGGACCATTTTTTCTTCTATTGGAATGCTAGTGACAAACTGCTGAACTTGTCTCAAACTTGGCTCCCTCACTTAGATCTCTGGCCATCTGTCCCTGCTCCACCCAGGCTGCATCTGATGCTGCTGCCTTTTCCTTCTGATCTCTTRTGTTTTATCAAACCTGATTCCACAGTGTGCCCTGGAAGTTATTGAAGTCTATATCAATGGTATAAAACTGTCAAATTTTCTGCCACTCTTCTCTTTCCAGCTGCATTCCCACAGAATACTGCACTTTTATTTCCTAGCAGGGAAGCATGGACTCTTGATTTCAGAAAGGAATAGTGAGGTTTCACTGGCATGGGCTGTTTTGGCAAAAACCTGTGAACTTTACCGTGAGTATAAAAAGGAATGTCTTTATAAAAAATTGATCATAGGTAAATCTTCAGATTCACRTGTTTTCGTAGTGGAAGTATTTTGTTTGAAGTAACTTCTTGCATAATGTGACTATTTGGATTGATTAATTGGAGAATGTCTTGAAGCCTTTGTTCCCCATTATTTCACTTATGGAGGCTGTAAAAAAAGAGGAGAGAAATAATACATATTATTATTTATTAATAATAATYAATGTGCAGAGTAAGAGTGAAGGTCTTAAAGGTAGCATTACCRTTGGATTTTCTTTCTTACTTTGCAAATAAAAAAACCCCAAAACTTTCCTGTAGAATGAGTTTTAGTAACAACCTTTATTTACTGTTGAGTTGAATATACGTGTATAGAGTAAACAAATCTGTAGTATTATACTGTACAAYCTCATTGTTTGTTGTGATTCATTTGGTTTATTCATTGAAGAGGGAGCAAGTTATCAATACATCAGGCATGGTCCAGAGTCACGTTTCAGCTGGCAGACATTCAGCTTTTGTTTTCAATATTTTGTCCTGATTAGTATTCAGAGCATGGAGGRGAATGTGATGCAAGGGAATTGGTTTCTGTTTTACTCACTGACTCAGCCATTTAACTCTGCTCCCTCAAGGCATCAAAGACTACAGTAAAAGAAATACATTTTGCCAATAACTTCCTATGGAAATAACTGCAGCTTAATAACTTTTTTAATTAGTACTAACATTA
>JACDOX010000041.1:4149067-4216386 GCA_014549065.1 Cardinalis cardinalis
TTTTTTTTTCTTTTAATTGAAATTTCAATTGGAAGGTGGTTTCTTCCAGTATTATTCCTTGTGGGAAGCAGAATTTTCTATGATTTTATTCTTCCTTATTTTTAAGTAGGATAAGTGAYAAGGTTAAGGCCAGACTTCTCCAGACTTTTATGCTCTATTTTCACAGAATTAAATTTATCTCAGTGCTGTATTGTGCATTGCAATGTGTCTGATAGTTCCTGATGCTTGCATTGAAGGGCTGATGAGAAATGAGGTACTGGGATACAACTCTAAAGGACATAAATTCTTTAGTTAAACACTGTATTGAACCCTTAATTAAAAAAAAAATCGAATATATTAGAAACCTAAACCCCAAAATTTCTCCATTAATTGGTTTAGAAAAAWGCATCTGTGTAAAACTAGGCATGACTGAATTATAGCTTATCTGTCTACCTTCTTTTCATGGCAAAGAAAGGAGCAGATATTTGCAGTGGTGAATAATTATGTCTTTGGAAGATAGTGATGCTGGGCTTAGGTAGAAATTGAGAAAATAACTYGAGCATAAGCAGCTTTTGTTGAATGTAGAAAAACTTGTATCACAGAGATTATGTAGGGAGAAGCAAAAATTCTGCCTGGAAGGAGGCCTGAGCTGAAGATGATTTCCATTTCTAGTCCTGATGGAGAWTTGCAGTGTCTCTCCATCAGCAGTGAGAGAAGGAAGGAGAATCAAACATGGACAGCRCTGTGAATTTCTGAGGAGGGGCACTGGACCCAAGTTGACACCTGAGCACCCTGGGAGAGATASCAGAATGACACCAATCCCTTTTTCCTAGTTAAACCTGAGAAGAGGGAAGAAGCAAAGAGACCTGTGGGTGGTCTGCTTAGGCAAGCCTGTTGAATGAGATCCACTTATGCATGTGAGCTGTGATGAATACAAAGATGAAATCTTTAAGATTCTCTCTGTAGCATCTGTGAGGAAAGAAGACACAAAAAGAGAAAATTTATGAAACCTGAAAGACTGCAAAAGTTTAAAAACCTCAGAGAGATGGGGAATACAAAGATACAACATGATTTGTATTTGAAAGTAAATTATTGTAAATCTTGATTAAATCTATTCTGATAACATCAGGGAATAGCTTATACAATTTGTGCAGTGTGGATGTGTAGATCTGCATGGAGATGTCATGAATTATGTTGTTTCTGCTTCTATTTGAGTAATCTGTGTTCAAATGTTAAAAGTACATTTTTATTCATGGGGTTGAGGGTTGGTTATTTTTAAGGGTGTTGTTCTGCCTTTCTGCTGGAGCRTACCTGACAGGAGCAGGAGGAGAGGGAACATAGGAGGCAGCATGCTAGAAGCTCTGTGATCACTGAAAGAGGCAGAAGGAAGGAAGGAGGGGAGAGAGGATGTGAAGACCCAGGGCTGTTGCTAGGAAAGGGATGATTTTGAGGGTCATAAATAGAAATGAGTGGGGCATCAGAAAGCAGTAAGGGCAGATTGACCCCTAAGGAGACCAAGCTGGGATGCTGATGGGGGCCAGAGTCATGATCATGTTTGAAGACACTGGTCAAGGTCAGCCTTTATCCAGTGGTCCTCTGAAGGCCSTGGTGATGAGGCAGGTTGGAGACCAAGCCAGGGCAACTGGCTTGTGGGTCAGTGGGTGATGTTCAGGCTGAGGTTTAGGGAGGTGGGAGATGAGGTGCTGATGCATGCCTTGTAGCCACCACAGGGGCCAGAGAAAGGCAACTCTCAAGGTAAGAGGCTCAGGACCTGTCTGCTGCCCTTCACCAAAATTCTGCAGTGATGGGGCTGATCTCTACCTCAGCCAGCACAATATACAGCAGAGGGGATAAACACAGTTATTTTACTCAGAAATGTTAAAATACTGTTATTGTCCATCATTCAAGTTCTCTCTTGTGGAAACACATCTGTGCTGCAGACCAAATTAAAGCTTATCAGTTATGAAAATTGCAGTGGCCTGAAGTGTGCAAATCAGGTTGCAGAAAGACTTCGTGAGAACTAAGGARCATTTTCAGAAAGGAAGACAGAAATAACACTAGGAATGAAATTTGTAGGTTATAATTAGTAGGTGGTGTGATAGCAAATACTGTGGGTTCATTTCAAATGGTTAAGAAGAGGGAACTATTTAATTAAGTAGAAAAGGAAAATGAATCCCAAATCTTGATTATGAAAGAAAAAAGGCAGCAAATGGTTTCTTTTTAAAGTATGAAACTGCGTCCTCCCTCTGAGAAAACCCCACAGGAACAAGGATGAGATGGGAAAAATGTTCTGATAAACAGAAATAAATTCTGAAATGTTTGGAAGATATGAATACATACCATGCAGAGGAAATCACTTATCATAACAAAAGGCAGCACTTGAAATAGGGTTAAAAGGCATCAAAAAAGGAGAAGGTTCTGAATCACTATCAGAAAAGCCTCAAAATAAAATCTGTTAGCTACTGTTATAAGTTCCTATTTAACCATTGAGGATCCCGTTGCTTGAAATCTCTGAAACAGAAGGTTTTTGTGATACTCAGGGTGGGAGGATGTTTGTGCATTTCTCCTTTTAGGGGAATTTTAATAAGGTGTCTTCTTGAGGCACTTAAATGCATAAAGATTGCCTGGCAAAATATAGCTTTGGATAGGATTATTGTACCAGTCTCATGTGTGAAGTCTGACAGATTTATTTTGAGTATGAAAACTGTACATTTAGATTTATATACTGTGTTTTCCTTCTACACTTAAGTGTTATAGTATACAGTTCTGAGAGGAGCTCATTTTTCCACAGAGCTGAGTGATTTTGTAAGAATTAATTAATTTACCCATTATTAAATCTGCTGTGGAAAAATATTTACAGATATTTGAGTGCTGCTTTAAACTTCTCATAGACTAAAATTATGCTTTGATGGAAGGGGATGATGTAATCATGGGTGGTATATGTACATACAACCAAAATGAAATGGTCTGTGGAATGCTCCATCTTGTGTTTCAAATACATGGTTCAGTATGACTAAATATATAATTTGGATAGTGTGTCTATGAATTTTGATATGGAAAGGATGTCTAGTGCACCCAGACATGTGAGAAAACATTTGATTGTAATGCTAAAGGATTGAATGTTACCTCTGCATCCATTTTGGAAAGTTTTAGGTTTTTTCAGCTTGATAATTCGAAACTAATAGCTTGAGAATTCAAAATTAAGTGGAGTACTGCTTAAAGCTGCAGTCAAGTTGCAATATCTGTGTTGCTCTCCCCAGTAGTTTCAGCTGTCACAGACATGTTTTATRAAAAATCCTTTCCTTAGGATTTTTTCTCCTGAGAAGCTGAGAGGCCTCAGAAACAAAATGTAAACAATGATCTTCTGCTGCTGTGGAATGCAAAAAACAAGTGCATCTTTTATTGGTCCRTGTTGGTTGTTTCTAATTAATGGCCARTCACAGTCCAGCTGTCTTGGACTGTCTYGGTCAGTCACAAGATTTTATTAGCATTCCATTCTTCCCTTTAGTTTCAAGCCCTCTGGTGAAATCCTTTCTTCTATTATTTTAGTATAGTTTTAATAGAATATATATCATAAAATGATAAACCAGCCTTCTGAAACATGGAGTCAACATTCTCGTCTCTTCCCTTTTCCTGGGATCCCTGTGAACACCACCACAGTCAGCCATGTAATTTAAGCCTTGAGAACTTTCTGCAAACTGACCAGAAGGACTTTGATGATCTAGTAAGGGTTCCTAATTGTGTGCACGTAAATAAATCCTTTTGTTCATTTTTTCAAATCCTTTCTCTCAGCTAGAATGTTTAGTTAAGGGAGGTGTTCCTTTATACTTAAGTCTTCGAGTGATGGAGAATCTCCTACATATCCTGATGAGCAAGCCTAGTGGTGTCTTAAGAATTTCAATTTGGGTGTATTAGATTGGCTGCCAGTGTTGAATAATTCTGTAGCAATCATGGCTCTTTGATTAAAGAAGAACAAGATTTGTGTGGAAAAATAAATGCCTTCTATWAGATTGGTCTTTATGACTGTGGGAGGTGGGGAAACAAAAGGGAGTTTTTGGTATGTGAGATATTAAAATCATTTTGCCATTAAAATGGCAAAAGCAAAAAGTTTCAGAGTTACTTAAGTTAGAGAATAGTTWGTTGTTTGTGGAAGGTGTACATGGTATTGGTAGGGGACATGATAAAACTTTTACTTATTGGACATTTCTCTGGTGGAATCTTATAATGCAACACAAAACTAAACTTTCATAGGTTAATGAGTACTGCAGTCCTCTAGGTTAATGAAAAGGAGTTTCCAGAGAGAGTTCTGGGAGATGGGGCTGAGAAGTCAGAAAGGGAGGAGCACTTTCATGACAAGTGCTCTCTTTGCAGTGAAGGAACTTTTAAGTKCAGATTGGTTGCCGTGTGCAGTTGCTTAGTTTCATCCCTGTAGTCTTCATGAGATTATCTGCTGTGCTGGTTCTAATTCATATTGCATGCTGAGAAATGAATGTATTCAGGGACTTGAATGTGTCTCTCATGGAGGATGTTTATTGTGGTGGCTATGCAGATGTTTGTATTTACTGTTTAGATAGTTTCTAGATTTTGTTTGCTATAAATGTATTCCTGAGGCTCCTAGGAAAGTAGGAGATGRGTATGTTGGAAGGCTTGTCTTGTGAGGCTGGGGAAGGATTTCAAAGTAGAAATTTTTCCCACTGCAGGTTTCCAAGGTAGAAGAGTATATTACAAATAGAAGTGTACAAGATGAGATGATACCTGGATAGCTCCTTCAGAGCTCAAGTCCTCTTTCACAAGTAGGGGTGTCCTTGCCTGGCAAAACTGAAGGTCACTTGGCTTAGCACAGTATTTACTTTTTTCATGTAGTCTCTAATACTAAGAATCTCTGAGCATCCTAGTTCTACCATACCATAGTGAAATTGGGTTGTGTATTGACATGTGTAAAGTATATATGTCCATACRATGTGATTACTTAACTGATAGTGACCTTACAGGCCAGACTTTACCTCTGTTTCTTTAATTTCTTCTGTTTTTTAATYGATCAGAAAACCAGTCCATCTACCCACCCAGGGGTCTAGTGGAAGGTTTGCTTCCCACAGTGCAGAGGTTGGGACTGAGTGATCCTGAACGTCTCTTCCAGGCCCAGCTTCTATGAAAGGTACTGATAGCTGAGGTTCCTTCTCGCTGTGGCCACGTATCACTGTGTATTCCTGCTGGGCATGGTTTTCATGGTCACTGCATGAGTCACCACCAGTTTTCTTGGCTGGAAGCTCTGTTTGCATAGCTCTCAGGCATGACTGCTCTCCTGGTAACTCTGGCAATCTCAAGGAAGTAAGGCTGCAGTGCCCCTGTGTACCCTGCATGGGACATGGCCTCAAGGAGGCTGTCACAAGGGACAGCAGAACATAGCTGCCCTAGCTGTAGAGTTTTGGCAGCCACTCCAGACTAAGAGGACGTCAGTGAAGYACAGCACAGAGGAAACAAATAGAGTATTATAAATCTAGCTGATGATTGTCAGCTAAATTCTACAGCAAATCTCAGGTAGTAGGAGTAGGTACAAAGAAAATGATTGCAACTGTACTGACAACCTCATCTTAGTGGAGATAGCTTTTATTGGGGTGTGTTATTTACTGCCTTTAGGAAAAACACATTGCGGATTCTTTCTTTTCTAGCATGGCATAGTCTGTAAAAGTTTGACTTTTTTTTCAACAAGAAGGAACCTATCATTGCTATGAGTGTGTTCTAAGCATTTAAATTATCCTGTATTTATTTATATATTTTCTCACTCTTCTGCCAAAAAATAAGGGAAGTCTGATTTTTATTTCTTCTTTTCCCCCCGAAAATACTTGTTCCTCTTCATTATCAAAATACCTATTTTTCTTTTCCTCTCAAGTGCCAATCTAACCTTGCAGGAATCAGTCTCCAGTTCTATATTTTGGTCAGTGAGATACACTTGAATGCCTTCACGTAAATCAGGCTTTGTTTTGCTCACTGCCTGGGATTTTTGTGCCATCACCTCTACTCCCTGAAGAAAACTAACCCCCAAACCCTCTGGTCCTTGTGAGATATTTTACAATTTTGCCCAACAATCTTGGATATGCTTCTCTGGACCATGAAAGTATTTAAAATTTCAGACTTTATGATGCATAAAATAACTAAAACACCGTGTAAGTGGAATTGACTGACCATTATGGTAATGGTAATGTTCTGATTTTTAAACAAGGCCAGTGAAAGGTTAATGCAATGTTGTGCTTGTTAGATTATAAAGAATGATGAATGTGTTTGGTAAATGAATTGGCTGATTTTGGTAAGCTAGTATTTGATGCTACAACGCCCTGAATTGTTACACTAGGATTATGTACTCAGTGTAGTGTGCATGGAGTGACAGCAAACAGAATCCTTACAGACACTGTTTTACTTGGAATAACTTCAACTTTAAGAAATCAAAGAACAGCCGAGGTTGCTAAGTGACAGCAAAATATTTATCCTTTTTTTAGAAAATCAAACCGGTTTATGCAATGAGGAGTAGGGGACAGCRTATATTGTGTGCCACCCACATGCTGTATAGGACCATTATTGCACATAATTAGGACCTGCATAATTCAGCACAGTAACCACAGCTATCACCTCTGTCTTAGTACTGATATTTTCTGATACTGTTTATTTAGTCTTCTTCCTCAGAAGAAAATAATCCATTATAAATGAATACTCTCTATCTCTGCTGCGAAATACAAGTATTATCCTTTTGTAGACAGATACTGGAAGAGGAGGCAAGATGGGAGAAAGAAAACAGAGCAAAAATCACTGTTTATAACAGGCCATTTGCTTTGCAGGCTTATTCTCATCACCAATGTGAGATGAATCTCACTAAGAGGTAATGATGTGGCACAAGTGTTATGTTTTTCTGGAAAGAGAGGATAATGATGGGTTCAGCCTAAGGCTCCATGCCTTGTTCTTGGCTCTCACAGAGGAGCTGTGTGTGGCTTTCCAGTCTGGCCCTGTGGATAAAGCCCTCCCTGCCACCACGGAGGGTGGTGGGAAGCTCTAATTACGGCAGGGTGATGAAGCCTGGGGTGGCTCTTGAGTCTCCCTCAGCAGCAGAGCGAGAGTTTTTTCAGGTGTTGCTAGATGCAGTCCTGCCATTCGAATGCTAAGGTTGGTTTGGGAGGAGGAGGGCTGCTCTGATGGACTGAGCATCAGTATTGCCTCCCAGCTGCGTTGGCAGACCCTGCAGAGGAGACACAGGGAGGGAGTCACTGAGCTCAACATCCTTGAGCATGCTGCTGTGGCAGTGGGATGAGCTAGTCCTTGACAGAATTTCATCTTATTTTTTGGGGTTTTTTTTKATTTTTCYCTTGACAAAGAGATTGTCAGGACAAGAAAAAAGTTATGTTCAAAGATGTGTGAGAAGTTGACTGGAAAAAGATTTATTTGTACCTTCAGTTCTGTTAAACTGCCAGACAAAAATTTATCTCCTGACTGAATTGGAAGAGAGGGACAGCTGTTTGAGGGAGCCCTCATCAGGCTCTTTTTCCACTCTGCTCTCAAAAATTACAACTTTGACTAAAGTTTTTCAAGAACAACTGCTGCAATGAAAGACATTATACAAAATGGCATAATTTTGAAATTAAAAAGCTTCATATTTCTTAGAAGCGTTAGGGGACTTAGGTTTGGTGCTACAGACAATACACACTGCAGCATTGAGKGTTCAGCAGGTTGCTCCTTGGCTGGCTCCTCCCTACCCCTGTGTTTCTGCAGTCTGTGTAAGAAATATTTCCTCTTGCTCTGTCTATAGTTGCAGCCATCGCCTCCTGCTATTTCCCTAAATTACCCATACGGTCTGAAGAGGGTAGTTGCACTCTACAGTGGGAGGGAGCACAGAACAAGCGGTGCTGTTGCTGGTGTTGCGGTCAGGTGGGGGATGCTCCAGAGAGGCTGTCCCAGAGAGGGCGGAGCCACAGCCCGCGGTGTCCCGCGCCTGCTGCAAGGTGGCAATAGCTCCGAGTGTCACCACCATGGATCCTGAGAGTCACCGCCATGGCTCCCATTGTCACCACCATGACTCCCAGTGTCACCACCATGGCTCCGAGTGTCACCACAATGGTTCCTAGTGTCACCTCCATGGCTCCTGAGTGTCCCAGCCATGGCTCCCAAGTGTCACCCCTCTGGCTCCCGAGTGTCCCCACCATGGCTCCGAGTGTCACAGCCATGGCTCCCAGTGTCACCGCCATGGCTCCCGAGTGTCACCGCCATGGCTCCCAAGTGTCACCGCCATGGCTCCCGAGTGTCACCGCCATGGCTCCCAGTGTCACCGTGATGGCTCCCGAGTGTCACCGCCATGGCTCCCAAGTGTCACCGCGATGGCTCCAAGTGTCACCGTGCCCGGCCCGCTGCTCGGCGGGGACAGCGGCAGTGCCAGCCTGGCTGGGGCCCACCCGCCGCTAACCACCTGTTAAACATGTTCTAAACATTTCTAAAGTTTTCATGGGGCAGTGGTCCTGTGAGTTCTGTCCCTGCCAGCTGTTGGCTGCGTGTGATCAGGGCAGTAGTGAGTGCTCTGTGTACTTAGGCAGCGAAAAGCAGATGAAGATGCTCTTAATGAAGCATCAAGCACAATGAGGGCACAGTTTTATTTTTTCCTCCTGTCTTTCAAAGAGAAATAATCAGTATTACTCTTAAAAATAGTTTTTTTCAATTATCATATATATACGATATTAAATATCGAAAAGAGTATGCAAAATATCAAAAAGAGTATACGAAAATCGTATTACTCTTAAAAATGCTTCGTTTTTCCTTTGTTGGGGTTTATTATTTAAGGAAGCAAAACTTGTGACATTGGAATAACTCCCTAAACTTCGACATCTATTTGAAATGTGACTTCTTATAAAAATAGGATTTTAAATTCTGTGTAAAAACCATTTAATGAAATTGTTTAAAGGTAAAAGTGGAGCTAAGCCAGAAGTGCCTCTAGGTTTTCATACCCAACTTTCACTTTAGAAGGGAAAAGCAAATCTTTAAATTAATGCTCAAAGAGGAATATATCTGGATATATGACTTCTTTGAAATGTTAAATGAAAGGTGAGAAAGTTTTTTAGTGGTTAAATGCTTGAGGTTCTTTCATGCTTTTATATCACTGTAGTTAAATTGCTACTACAACTTGAAAAAAATTAGTCTTACTTTAATTAAATAGCTCTTTGAGAAGTTCACTCYTAAATATTTTCATTGTTTGATAACTTACTCAGGCTAGCAAATATAAAGTGGAAAAAAAAGTTACCTTTTTTGAAAGACARAGGTGTGGAAGGGAAGGAAACTTTWTATCTGTTGTGTGACTGCAATAAAGAAAAACAAATCCGAGGACAGGTAATCTTGTTTTCCCTTAAATTTGTCTTTATTTATCTTCAGTCATTTTGCAGGAGGCACTCAGATCTGATATTCTGAATCACTGGAATTTAGTTACAGTATACATTCTCCCATGAAGCAGCCGTAGTTGCTTATGAAGTATTACACAGAGTTATGAGAACAGATTCTGTGCCACTGAGAGTGCRAAATCCAAAGAAGCAATACAAAACTGAAGCAGGTTAATGGAAAGCAGCAGAATCAATGAGGCTTTGCTGTGAACTTTTGCTGGTATTCCCAGTTTAGTTTACATTTGSAGGTATATATAGTAATGYATTTATTTAATTTTAAATTTCCTGTTTGTGGTTCTTTGTACAAAAATTAAAATGTGGAAACAGAGGCACTGGCAGTGAAGATGAGAGCTGACTGAAAGCCGAGGTCTGATGTGTATGGATCTTGCACAGAGCAGAGGAGAGGCTTGTGCCATTGGAAGGAAGTGCTGCTGTGAAGGATTTGAGCTCCGTTATGGGAGCTCATTCCATGTTGACCAGCTTCAAAGGTGGCTCAGACTTCGACAGGTTGAGTTGGTTGGTAGTAGCCAAGAGCTAATGTCCTGAACAAATACCTGTTTCTCTGCTTTTGCTACTACAGCATTCCAAGGCAATTAGTCTTTCTCTCCACATTTCCAAGCTATTACTTTTACTGTTAGCTTTGTTTAATTTTTAAGTGCTTTAAACTGAAGAGTGTTAATGAATTCATTAAAAATGACCAACATGACAAAAGAGATGAGAGAGAATTCACTGTACACTCAACATTCTGACAAGGAAAAAAACCCAGAGGAGCTGTATGCTGCAGTAGACTGCTATAAATTATTCTGTATCTTGACTGTTAACTGCCTTTCCATATATGACAGTACTTGGGACATGTTAAATAGACTTCAGATCATCCTTAGTACAAGTTGTAGCTTATCATCATTTCCATTGGAAATGCTATTATTTTTTAGCTTTGCAGGAGAACTTTATTCYGTACATCCAGATTTTGCACGGAAATAAAAGTAATTTAAGAATTATAYAGTAATCCTAAAATGCCACTCAAACCTTAGAAATTCTTACTACCTAAAGTAATGAATATGGAAGCCATATATTAAATACTTTAAAGGCATTTCAGTTTGCTGAACTATGATAGTTAGAAATGAGAAAGTCAGAATTAAATTTATATTTCATTGCCTTATTCATAAGGTTTTTGTTTGGTATGGGGTAATAGAGAAGCAAATCACCTAAAGAATGAAGTCTGCAAGCATGAAAACACATTTTCATAATTGCCTTGGCAGGAAGCCTGCATGCTCTCGTGGCAGAGCTGTGAATATTCCAGGGGATGAAGGAGCTGCTCGCTCTGCAGAGGAGCACTCTCCGTGAGAGTGCTCATCTCTTTTCTAAGTCCCCAAAAAGAACATGTGTATGCTGGGAAAAAACCCTCAAAACATCCATAAATATTTGCATTTCTGGTATCTCAACTTGTCCAAAATATTTAGAAAATGAGAGAAGAATAGGAGGAATCAAATCAATGCAATGAAGTTTGATTTCTGTTAGAAACAGCTATTAAGTGTTGTGAAGATTCTGTGCAAGGAGTGGATTTTTGGCAGGCAGGTGGATAGGTTTTGGGTGGATGTGCAGACACAATATGAGTAATTCTCCCATTGATTTTTAATTAGCAGTGGTGCAGGATGGGGCATCAGTGTCAGGCTGCTGCTCTCAGGAGTTCATCCAGGAAATTTGTCCAAGTCACAGCAACCTCTGTTGAAGTTTGCTTGCCTCTACAGGAAGCCTTTTTTTTCCATAGGAGTCTCCTGGGGCTTGTTSTGTATCGTTAATTGTTCTGTTAAATGAGGAACACAATTATCATGCATTTATGAAATTTTTTTCAGAGGCATAGTTTTTTGGCTTTGCATCACTACTGCCTACATTTCTTGGGTTTTTTTTAGAGGATTTCTGATACCTAGTATATAGATGGCTTCTATGCTGTTGTTTCCTGTCAAAATAAAAGTCTTCAGGTTTGTAATCAATGTGGAGAGTTTTGCATAAAATTGTAAGGTTTTTCAAAGAACCACATGAGTTTGCAAACTTTGTGGGGAATGAAAATCTTCCTGTGAGATTAATAAAATAGAAGTTGTCCACAGTAGACCCAATATCAGGATAGCAGAGATTTTGCTAATTTGATAACAGTGTTGTAGCTTAAATGACTTGTGTGTTGACATAAGAGACCTGAAAGGCAAAGGCCACCATATTTACTGTACATGCCAAAAAAATCTTCAATAAGAAATTATGCCATTGGGGACAGTCTTATTTGCTGCAGGTTAGCCATTAAAAGTATCACTTTATCTCTGGAAAAATATTTACATTTTCTGGCTATACATTTTCTGGTTGATTTGTTTGCTTGTTTGTTTTACTTAAACAAAATACAGGAGAGTTGAAAAACCTTTCTGTCAGTTGTGTTTGAAATTTTTTTAGTGTTARAGTTCAAGAACATGATGTGATACTCAAATGTCTCACAGATTTGATAAGGAGAAATATCCTACTAAATAATTCAAGAGTGGATAAAAACCTTGGCAAAAGACCTGGATCTCAGATCCYTGGAGAGCTTCTGAACTTTGCTTTTTCCCTTAAAATTAAACTTTGATAAAARTGGGTTGATTGCAAGGTTTAATTGTGTAATGTGCTCTCCTAGGAGTTTGTTTTCAAAATGGACTCAGCTTTGATATGAAGTCCACCAAGTGTTATTGGGTGTCAATCTTGSAGCCATTGTTTGCTCTTCCCTAAGATCCAGTTGTTTCATGTCATTCGTAACGTTGTAGCATCAGTGGCTAGAACTCCATTTTCTTCACAGTGCACTTGCTTGTTGAAACACTCTAATGGTAGTGCTTAGTTTACTCCAAGAAGTGGAGGCATCTCAGTTTGTTTATGTTCAGTTATTTGAAAGTTGAAAAGAAAATGATGTGTTTGAAGACAAGCTAAAAGCTGTTTTAGTAACTGCTGCTGCTACCATGGAGAAGATCAACCATTATATTCAGCATATGCATATGAAATACTGCACAGAAGTATCTGTGCAGAGCCACCTCTGGCATCCAAGGACACCAGGGAAAGAGCAGAAGTTTCCTTGCATGCTCCTGTGTGCGTGTCTGGCTGCCACAGCGTGGCTTGTCCAGCTGGGGCTCCAAAGAGCTCCACTCTCCAGTGAGCCAGGTGGCCAGGGAGCCCCTGTCTTCTTTTCCTGTTTACAGGTTCCAAGTGTGTGCAGTGCTGTGTATTTTTACATGGAGTCTAACTGCATTTATTTTGTTCTCTCCCCTCTCCTTGTTTTTGTCTTGCGCAGCTCAACAAGCAGCAGCTGCAGGTACTGAAGGAGCGTTTCCAGGCCTTTTTGAACGGGGAGACACAAATCGTAGCAGATGAAGCATTTTGCAATGCTGTGAGGAGCTACTACGAGGTGAGCTGTGTGCTTTGTGCTCTCTGTTATGTTCATAGTATGCCTTTTAATGCAGATTGTATTAAGTAATTTTAAGTTTTTCAAAGGCTGTGAACTTCCAAACCTTCTAGAAACTATTTCCTCCTTAACCAGCTTTGCTGTTTTAGAAGTTAAAATCTACTGCCTGAGCCCAAGAGAGAAACTGAACTGGAAAATATCCACCCTTTTTTAAGAAGGGGAAAAAWTTTATAAGAGAAGATAAAATGAAAAACCCCTGGTGCTAAAAATCTTCCTGGCAGCGCTTGATACAACTAGGCACTGCTATCTTTATCTCCATATGTCCAAGGTAGCTCTTTTAATCAGCACTTTGTAAGTTACCATCCTGAGAAATATGTCTTCAGATTTTTAGTTGCCATGCAGAAGGTTTTGTTGAAGACCTGCCTGTTGCCTTCCAAGAGAACAGAAGGTTTCCATGCAGACAGGCCAGCTCTCACAATCTGCTGTGACCTCCCAGGCATGTTCAGTGCCTGCAGCCCCAGTGCAGATCTGTAGGTGAATTTTAATTGCCTGAGGCACAGGTGCAGTTCCAAACTAGAGGACAGTTCCTTGTCCATCAGCAGCCTAGGGCTAGTGAATGAACTTGTTACTCTTAGTAGATGTTACTGTGTTTTTATTTTGCYTCATCTAACTTCTGACCTGCTCAATGAATCAAAAAAGGCTGGCTGCATGTTAAACTTCTATGCCTTTTGAGAGATCTTCCCTCATATTTCAGCCTACCACATTTTTTTTTCAAAATTTAGCTTTATTTTCGRTATATTATTTGTTCATTTTTCCTGTCAGCTATTCTTTGCTGGTGAATAACTTTTTCCTCAAGCAGAAAAATATGTGATTTATGTCCTAGATTGGTTTTATCTACAATAAATTATATTGCACAAGAAAAAAGAGAGAGATGGGCAAATGATTTTCCTTTTGTGCTKAAGTCACTGACTCAGTGTGTAGAAATAGAAATTTTTATAGAAACCATAAAACTCAGTGTGAGTTCTCCCATATTATGGCCTGATCGGTGCTGTGGCATTTGAAATTAAGGAATTCTCACAAAAAGACTTGTGAAAAGATGGGAATAGGTCTGCAAGTGAAACTAGWCTATGAACATTCTCAAGGTACTATTTTAGGTGTGTGACAACAGAACRGAAGTGGTTAGAAAGTAATCCATTTTTCTGTATAATCAATGAAGAAGTTAAGGCTGGGAGGAAGGACAGTTTGGAAGATGGTGCAGGGCAAGGCTGAGCTAGTTAGTGGCCCAGCAATAGGTTTCAGAGTAGGGGGAAGCCTCAAGACGCTGAACAGAGGGTAGAAGTGAAAAGGACTTAAAGGTTCATTCTTTAGCACACTGTGTAAAAAGCTTGATGTGTTAGAGGAAGTAGTCTGCKCTTAGGAAAGGATGTGATAGGGAATAAAAATTATTTGAAAATAAATGTCTAAACAGTAACTGTTCTGTTAAGATTTACTTCATGCCTTTTTTAATGGATTTTTTAGACATGTTGAGAACTGTTTTTTAGCATGTCTGCTCTTGCAGTGAAAGGCTGTGCATAATAATCTAAGATAGCCTTGTRAAATGAAAGGCTCAAATTTTCCAGCTATTTTCAGACATTCACCATTTTAAATTAAGTGTTTTGGGTGTCCGGTTTCAAACAGAGAATTCCAAAGCATTACTGTCAAGGAGATAATGACACCAAAGGCTTCATCCTATGTTAGTATACCATCATCTGATATACCAGCTGTAATTTCAGTCTTTTTTTTTTGTTTATCCCAGCCTTCCAATTCCATTTTGCATTCTTTTCACAGACTTCCTTTCAGACTTGCACAACTCTTTCCAGTTATGCAGTTGAAGTCAGCATTTGCTAGTGATTTTTAATTTCTTTTTAGGGTTGTAGTAGATAGTTACCAGTATACTTAATGACCAATGCAGTGGTGGAATCCAGCTGGAGACTTAGTTCAAGTTACTGCTCCTCTTTAATGCATTTTAATCAAATTTTATGCATCTGATCACATATTATCTTTACTTGTGTGTGTCTCTTGTGCCTTTTTTCTTATATTTKCTACCCATTGGTTGAAAATATTAGTCTCTGTTACTTCTTTGTGTGCTCTGTTGATGCTGGGCTTTGGTGCTTTCTCCACTCTATGTTTACCACATATGGTCCATCACATCTTCCATGTGGTGATGTTTGTTAGTACTTTGAATTATGGGCATCTTCCTTGTTTCTGTCATATGGCATCTTAAAAATTTTGTTGTTAATTTCCTTATGCTTCAGTTGCTCACCTACAGTTTAATTTTACCTGATAAGGCAGGAAAGAAATATGTGGTCTGCCCAGTAATGATTTTATTCTGAAAATTATTAACTTGCCTTTAATCCTATGCACTAGGCATGGTTTGAGAGTTATTATATTATTATTTGCAAATCCAGAGTATATTCATTACTGTAGTTGATTTTCTACTTTAACTTTGAATGTGAAAGAGGTCTGCTTTGGGGATGTGACATAAATTCTGTATCAGTAGTTGCAGGTGTTTTCACTGTAATCTGTAATTAATGAGTTTGTTCAGACTGTGTCCTCTTAAGAATCTTAAGAAAAAGCTCCAAGGATTTAGGAACTTATTATTGCTAAGTCTTTTATTTACTTTTTTATAAATATTTGCAGAAAGAGCAATTTGTTTGCTAAATAAATAAATATGAATTTCAGCATTAATTTCACTAGGCTSTAAGTCCTGCTCCTGTGTCAGAACCACTTGGGAAGTTTACGCCAGTCAAGTTTTTTGCCTTATTTCCTCCACTATGTCTTTTCCAATCCTGCTGTTGTTTTTAAGATTATGTATGAATAATCTGGCATCAGTTTTCATTTATCATAAAAATGTAGTAGAAAAAAAATTCATATTCGTAGGAAAAGTTTTATAAATTCTTCTTTAACTCTCCAGAAAAGGTTATGTTCATATTCTGTGTAATCTCCCTCTAGAATCCCACCACATTTTCTGAAAGTCTCACTGAAATTCTTTTTTGTGTACATTAAAGTATGATTATCTTGTTTTTCTCTTCAATCTCAGTTTAGAGAAGATATGGAAATGTTTACTCTTTCTGAAATCCTTCRCTCAGAATTAACATAGGATTTTATTTTTCTGTGTGTGGAAAATTCCATTACAGACATTGAGCCAGATTCTAATCAGTAGAGCATCAGATGCTAGTGCTGCTTTTCAGATAAAGAGAAAAATTCAATCATATGGCAGTTTTTTTATGAGTAATTATATTGGACACACTGCTAAGTATAAAATTAAGTGAGAAAGTGACTTATGAAATGAAATCCTTTTTTTGCTTTATTCAACCCTGTATTTTAAAAACTTGTTTGTGAAATAGTAGATAATCTTCCATTCATCAATTCTTGCGGGCTCTTTCACTGAGGTTGGAAAATGCTGGTGGGCAGAGCCCTGAGAGGTTTATTCACCCCCTTTAATATATTTACTTCTAATAGGTRTGCATATACCTTGGGCTAAACTCACAGCGCTAATCCTTCATTCTTGAATGTATGCAGTYGTAGGTATCAGTAAAATTGGTGCAAAGAACTGTAATGAATATTTGAAATACTGTGAAAACGTTTTCARTATTGTAATAATTGCAAGTTCTCAGGTTTCCAACTCTGCTTAAAGCAGAGCTGCAAGTACTCCATACTGGTGTTTTTCCTGTTTTTCTTGCTGTTCCATTTTAAATATGTGGTTCTAAGCCATGATTACTTCATGCTGCTTAAATCTGAATGTTAAATGCAGGATCTGTAATGCTTAGTACTGTGGGGTGTTTGACAGTTTAAAATCAGACTTTGTTCAACTGTACCAGTTTGCCTGTGATACAAAGATCATATTTAACATATTTTCTGTTTAAATTGAGGGGATTTGTGTACACAAACCTAGATGTTAGTTTGACACTGCCAGGCCACCAATAATGAACTGAAAGTAGAAAACAAATTAAATTTAAAAAAAATAGAAAAACAAGAGGATCCATGTCATAGAATCATAGAATTATTTGAGTGGGAAGGGACTCTAAAATCATGTATTCCAATCTGCCTGCCACAGGCAGGGACATCTTTAACTAGATCAGTTGCTCAAAATCCCATCCAGCCTGACTTTGAGGGCTTCCAGCAATGGGCATCTAAAAATTCTCTGGACAATTTCTCCATGTATTTAACCACCCTTATCATAAAAATTTCTTCTTACATCCAACCCAAATCTACCCTTAACAGCTTTCTAAATGGTAAAAGAAAGCCTTTCCTTTCCTTCATACCAGTGTGCATAGGTGGCATCTTTCATCTTCTGCAGGAAGTGATCCAAGTGTCCTACAATTACCGAGCTCCTTCGGTACCAAATCCCGAACTGCTAATGCAAGTCCTTGCACTTAGCCTTAGAAAAGGTTGAATTGTGTTCATGAGAGCCTTTTTATATGAAGACCTTAAATGATTTGTTACTTTGTAAAAGAAGTTGAGGTACTTCTGTAGAGAAAGGAGTGAAATGATGCTATTTCTACCTGTGATTATGGAAAACTTGGTCTGAAAATTTTTTGCATGGATGTGAGGGCAGAAGGATCTCACTGATGAAATGAGAAAAAGGARCTAGCTTTGTGGACTAAGTGGTGCTTTGATTGCTTTTACAATTTTATTTTTACTATCAGCTATTTTAGACACACCATTTTTATTCAAGGCAACAAAAGGCATAGTTGATCCTGATGAATGTTTCAGAGATGAAGATGTCACCGAAAGGAAACAGAAAGCATTCATTAGAATCAAAACATAGTACACACAAAATAAATAGTAATTAAATGTTAGAACATTCAGTTTTTTTATTATTGAGATAAAAGAATGGAATTAGTAGCTTAACCATTTATTTAAATACATTAAGCTAATAAGTGTAGAAGGTAACAGTTTCAGAGTGTAAATTCACTGGTGTMTGCTTTCATTTTTTTAAAAAGTCATAATTGGCATACACATGTATTTAAGGATACAGGCTTTTTGCTCTGTTCAGGTTCTCTTCAAAAATCTGAGTACTACACCAGCATGGGATTTATGGTAGGTACAGTCTCATTTGGAGAAGCTGTTCCAAAAGGATGTTTTTTTATATCAGCTTTAGGATAATCTTTTAGTTTGCCTTGTGGAGATGCCTTTCAACACCAGATACATTTGTAGTTGCAACATATTAGCGCTTCCACAGTTTTCTTCCAGTTGCTTGAAAACATGGTCAGACTTGAGATCAGTGTAATATTCTGTGGGTTGTTATTTTAGCTATTAGAACTGGTGTAGGCCAGTTCTTTGAAAAGCTTCTTAGAAATTTTAGGGCACCCCCAGGAAAGATGCATAACACAGGCTTATTTAGGTCATCCTCTTTGTTAAAGAAGCTTTAATGCCTTCAGTGTTTTGGATCACCAACCACAATTTGGCGTGCAATGGAGATTGTCTCACTGTTAGCAGTCTAATTATTTTCTTGAAAGAAGTGAGGGGGAGATAAGATACAACAAATTAAAACATGCTTTGCATGATCTGGACCTCTTCACACTAAGGAGAGATCTGATAGAGTGGAGCTGCAGGGTTTGTGATGTGCAGCTTTCTCTTGAGAGTGCTGTGGCGTTGCTGCTGCATGGAAAGTCCATCAGAGCTGAAATCCACAAAGTCCCTTGCTTTACACATAGCTATCTGTAACTATTCTTTGTGTTTTCAGACTGGAACTCCCCTTTTCACTCTCACCTGTATGGTATTAGAGAGGCTGTACATCTGCACAGAAGCACACACCTACCATTGAAACTGTGCTTGTCCAGTCTCTCTGCACACTGATATTTGTGGATGATCACTATTCATTTGTGTTTTCAGACTGGAACTCCCCTTTTCACTCTCACCTGTATGGTATCAGAGAGGCTGTACATCTGCACAGAAGCACACACCTACCATTGAAACTGTGCTTGTCCAGTCTCTCTGCACACTGATATTTGTGGATGATTACTATTCATTTGAGGATGCCATAAGGTTTCCATATTAGCATGGTTGTAAAAGACCTGTATTTCAAACTTTTAAATTAGGTAGGTAGTTGATGGATAGAGTTTAGTGCATTACTTATACCAGTCCTTTGATTTGGGTGTGCTGATAGGAAGACAGAAAGGAATGGATGTAGATTTAAAAATTTTCCAGTAATGGTGTCAATTTTTGTTTGTTTGGTGACTGTTGTTGTCCCAGGCAAAGAAGGGTGCCTTGTAGGTCTGACACTACACTGCAGGGGTAATTAGTGTTGGGTAGTGAGGTATGTCTACTGTAGTAAGCATTATGTGATGTTAGCTACTTGTTTATTAGATAAATTCTGAATGTCTATTAATCTGAACAAACCAATTAGAAAACCAGCAATGGCCCACAGTGTTACACAACAGTGAATTTGGTCTGCTTTGCTTAATTGTTTTTTTCCCTAATCTCAGTTCTGTTTTACTCAGTCTCAGAGGAAAATAAAACTTATCTGAACCTTGGTTTTGCAATTAACAGCATGTTGCACTGAGACATACACTATACATGTTTTTGTTGATGCTGTCTTCTGGGCAACTAAAGGCAGTGGGGATTTTTTCAGCTAGCCTGATATTGGGAAAAAATATGACAGTTTAAAATCTTGCAGGAGATGCTAAAGTTTTATTCTGTGGGGTTTTTTTAAATTTGAAAATTACTATGTGGGAGAATTTTTCTTTCATTTCATCATGAAAGGGTGATAAAGGGTGATATTTTTAAGTTATCCTTCCTGCTACATTTTCCAGGTCTCAGCACAGAGCCCTTAAAGTCCTCTGAATGTGGAAATAATATCACAAAATATTTCATTGGAGTCATGTTAATGCCAATGAATTTTCTTTTGTGCCTTTATATCGTGACATCTGTGCGTCACAATTCCATACAGAAATATCTTAGGGAATCTCCAAAATCACTCCTTTTAGCAGTTAAACAKAAATTCAGCCATGGCGGAATTTCTGTCTCTGTCTGTGACCAGAGAGAGGTGTGTGATTTCACCTTAATAGTACACTTGAAGTATCTCAATACAATTGAAAGCTCTTATAAGATGCTCATGGACTCCATTTAAGCCAAAGTTAGTCCAATCAGGGTCTCTCTGTCTCATGACTCTTTAGGTTCTAGAATTTTCTCGTGTAATTTCTTTAGGCTTCAAGTTTTGATTAGCAATCCACTGCACAAAATTGCTATATTCGTCTAATCAATCATTTCACTGAATTGTAAAAAACTACTATCTAATTGATTCCTCGATCTTAAAGACACCAAAAAAAAACCCAAAACCCACACCAAAAAACCCCAATTAATTATTAACCAACCAAACACCCAAAACCCAACCCATTCAACAAACAAGCAGTAAAGGAGGAAACCTCTTGTTTTCCTGCACCATCAGACTGAATTTTTAGGGCTGGTATTTACTCTGTATATTTTTTTGCTTGGTCTTGGATTTCTAGATGGTGGGATAAATAATTTTAGTTTGCGTGTTTTAATTGAACCTCTCTGTCACTATTTTACTTAGTGTTAGAAAGCTTTTCCCATCAAATCCTTAGAGCTGTGTGACTTCTCAAAATCTTTTAAACATAAAAATGCTGTTAATGGTGAATTCTTAATCTCTATGTAAACCAGGCTAGAGAAGGCATGGAAGTAAGGGCTAACAAAAGTCAGCAAATGTATGGCTGAAATCCAGAAACCAGTAAATGAGAAGTGAGGCTTTAAATTCTCGCTGATCTTTCTCAACTCCATTTTAAATCTGTTCTGATACTAATTTCAAAAGCCAACAAATATTCTTATATCCTGAGAAATGTAAAGGCAGAACATAGACAGTGATGATGTAAATATTTTCTGAATGGTTTCTTTTCAAGTATTGCTTGATTTACATTTCCCACCATGTATTTCTGAAAAGCTACATTGGAAAACAAGATTCTTCTCAAGCTTTTATTTTTTTAAGTTTTAGAGATGCTTTTTCTATTTCATGTTGCCTTAAAAAAGCTATCCTCACTGAGCACACAAGAGGTTTCTTCAAAGTTAAATGCAGGCATAAAGTTTCTATGCACCCAAGATTCTCAACAAGAAACAACATTGTTTTAAACAGAGCATACTAGGAGAAACAGATTACCAAGTCTGTTCCAGTTACTGAATGCCTTCTTCAAGCATTGCTAGTGAACAGTAGCTACCTCATTAAGGAAACTTTCTTTYGTCTTGGCCTTGCCATTAAACCATTTCTCCTAATTTCCTCATTCAGATTTTCTATTAACTTAAAGTCATTGCATTAATTTAAGGTAATTGCTTAGCTTGCTTTGTTTTAAATGTGAAGTGTACTATCCCTTCTTTTACTGTATTATCATTTTATATAAATGTGTCTGTCTTATGCCTCCTTAGCAAAACAAAAATACTAAGCAAATTACATATTCTTAATCTGTAGTATATAATTTTATATCAGGCATTTATTACGGTCCCTCTTTGGACATTTCACTTTCTTATTTCTCAGGGTTGCAAAYACACCCCCAAATACTGGTGTGGTTTTGATACTTTGTACTGCTTTATATTTTACTCTGCAGTTCCTCTCATCCAGGTAGTGATGGTCCTTACAGAAGTGAGTGATCAGAAGGGATTAGAATTTTAAGAATAATTTAAAGGAAGAAGACTGTGTCTGCGGGTGTTTTGAGCACGTGTTTAGGGCAGCTGGTCCCAGAGCTACCCTGTCTGTACCTCAGTTAGCTTGTCAGAGCTGGCTTCTGTCTGTCTTCTTGCCAGTGTGTGGTCACAGAGATGTGCTCCAGCATCCAGAGCAGAGTCCCGCACAGCCTGCCTGCTTGCACAATCGCCGGTGACTGGCAAGATTATTAAAGACCATGCTGCTGGTTGTTCGGTTGGTTTTTGTTTTTTTTTTTTCCTTATGAAATAGTCAAAAGATGCAGTTCTGCATCTGTACTTAGATCCATATGGTCCTAGATGTGCATATGACTTGATTTCTCTGGACATCTTTGTGCTTCCTGATGCCTTAAGAACTGATGCCAGAGTAACTGTTAAGAYGCTCACCATGCTACTGGTGCAGCGCTGCCCAGCCAGAGAGCTGCAGCTGGGTGCTTGGAACTTACGAGCATCACATGACTTTCAGCATTTCCCCTCAGCTTGAATGCCAGCATGCTGGTTGGCAGCCCAGCACGAGAAAATGAATAATCTCCTGGGGATGAGACCTTGATATTTTTGTTTTATTTAAGTTTTCTGTTCTCGGTGTACTTTTCGTAAACTAGGAAGGTTTTCCTTTGAGAGCAGCAGGCATCCTTTGTTTCCATGTGTTTGTTTCTCTGTAATTTTCTGTGATAAATATGCTTCATGAATAATATGTTATTCTGCTCCATGGATGTGGGTACTCCTGCAGCAGAGCCTTCCAAGTCTAAGAGTAAGAAGTATATTAATCAGAGATGAATTTTGAATTTCAAGGAAATCCAAACTTTTCTCAAATCTTTATTCCTGATCAGCATAAGATTAGTCACAAACACTTATCTCCCTTTTTTGAGTCTATTCACTTGCAAGTCTTCTGTAATCTTTCTTTGAACATTAACAATAAAAGGAGTACACCTTTGTCAGTTCATCTGTTAAATTACGGCTTAGTTATTTCTTTCTCTTTTGGTTTATTTGTTCTCCTTGGTTTGTTTATGTCCAGAGGATCTGGAATGCTGTGGTAGAAATCTGTGCACAAGTTACAAGAGTCAGTATCCAAATACTACGCCTTCACTCTTTTAGTGGTTGTCTCTGAATGCAATTCAGTTTTTAATGCTTTCAAGAGTGTTTCCTTTATAAGTAGTTAAATTACATGGAAGCAAAAGGAAACAAAGCAGATCTAAGTGTCTAGTTCTGTGCTGTTTTTGCAGTGTTGTAATGAGCCRTGACACATGCAATGTAATCAGTAGTACTGAAATGCCCACTGAAACCTCTTTGGCTTTACTCTCTTGTCATGTCTTGTACCTTCCTCCAGGGCAGTAGTGCAGAAGCCTTTTATTTGAGATAAATCTGCCAATTAGAAAATATCCTTAATTTTTCTCTTCGGATGAGTAATTTTGTAATTTTAATCTTTCATAATGGAAAGCAAGTTACCTTTTTTCCTTGGCTTTTGATCATTTTTAGCTCAAAAAATCTTATCAGAAAGCTATGAAAAAAAGCCCAAAACAAAACAGCCAAATCATTTAAAAAACTTGATTTTAAAAAAAGGCAATGAGCAAGTTTCCCAAACTTAGTAACATTCAAGCAGCAATATTGTGTCAGATCAAAATTCAAGATACTCAGAATCCTTTGCTAGATAGTGCCAAATCAAAGGAGATTCCTGATGAAAAAATACCAAGGCAGGGGAGGCTCATACAAGGATTTCCAGGAGTGTCTTCAATTCTAGTCATCAGGGCTCAGGGAGATCTTTGGCCTGTTCACGTTTCCATCACTGGTAACAGCATGAGGCCAGGTCTTCAATTTTGTCTTTCAACAACAGGAAGAGCTTGTGGTTACTGTGTTTGTATTCCTTGCAGGCACTTCCGTGTCTGAAAAGTGAGCCTTGCATCAGTTGTTCAAATGTTACCTTTTCTCATTTCTCAGAAGTTTGTTTTTGGGAAGACAAGGGTGATGTTTTAGAAGCCCTGTTGTCTTGTCTCCCTCCACAATCAATCCCTCCAATGTAGTAAGGTGCTTTTAGTTGCTGTCTGACCGTTCTTTCTATGCTTGTGTTTGGAGGGAATAATAGACTTAGAGAAGTAATCTTAAAATACAGACATTTCTTCTGACAGTGGCATACTGTCCTAAAAATTCTACAGATGTTTAGTTGTGGAAAGACAAGTAAGCTGGTCCTTGGGACTCCAGTAACTGATAAAAGTTGTGTAACTGGAGAAAAAAGTTTTTTTGAAACTCCAGTTCTGACCTGAGACTTACAGCAGTAATCAGYGATTAATTGTAAATGATCTCTGTTGCCTGATTCCAGCTCTCAGCCTTCTGACTGTGCTTCAGATATGCTGCAAATACAGTTGAGAAAATGAAACAAGGGAACAAAAGGAAGTGATGCATTCCATTTATCTTCCTCTGTTTCACTGCATGCTTTGAACTGATGAGTCTTCTGTGCCTGAATTCTGGCAAGGGGCTCAGAGGGGAGGAAGAAGGAGTGTGTCTCAAAGTGTGCTGGGAATCCACAGCCTCACCATGGCAGTGCAGCTCACTGTGATGCTTTTAGCTCTTTTTCCTCCTTGTACAACTGAGCACAACCATCAAGGCTCACTGGGAAGTAAGCTAAGGCTTTCATCCTTCTACATGAAAGAGATTTACCGCTTTTCTAATCCAACTAGCAATGAGTACTGCTTCAGAAAGTCAATTTCTGCTGATGGTGAACTGATCAGAAAGGAAGAGGTAAAATGTCCTTCTTCCCTGCTTGGGTTCTCCTGATGCTGCCATTATGCTACTCTAAAATGTACTTGCAGTTCGTTGTGTTCAGCACTGGTGTTGAACTTAAAAGCTAAGATTGAAAGGAAGGATAGATYCAAGTCCACACCAATCACAGGCCCTGAAGAGAAGATGGACAAAAGACCAGGAAAAATAAAAGACCATAACCCTATATGAGTAACAAGTTTCTCACTGTTTGAGGAATGAGCTTTAAACACACAGGACTCATGGTAGTGGCCATGGGCCCAGATATGTATGGATGCCAAAGTCCTTTTTTTGGATGCCTCTGAAGCAGAAGTTGAGATGTCACCCCATGATCTACTTGAAAAGTATTCTCCTGGAGATATGCCTTGTTTCTGATATTGAGCAAGGAAGCTCTTCTGTGTTGGGGGATACAAAATAAGAAAATAAAGGTAGTATAGAAAGTAATCTTACCCCATTAAGGAGTTGCAGCTGAGCCAATTATTAGAGATTGGGAAGAGGCCTGGTGTTAACAGGCCACACCTGTAGCCAATCAGAAGAGTGTTATAAAAGAGTGGATTGGATGGTTGAGGGGGAGCTGGAGTCAGTTGGCTACTGTGAGAATAAGGACGAGTCAGTGCCTAGAGGAGCTGCCAATGAGAGCCATCAAGGGGGTACAAAACTCTAACAATATGGAACCTTTGCAATGTAATGACAACAGAACTCTTGCACTATAATGACAACACTTCTACATTTGAGAATGAACCCAGACTGAGTATGCAGCTTTTGTTTCCTTGGCAGTTTTACAGAGATGGGTCTGAGAACTGCAGGTGGGCTGCATCCCTCCAATGTGCCAGCTGGTCATCATGACCCAGCAGGTGTGCAGTTTGCATCTGACTGTATTCTGTAGGCCCATGGAGACTGAATTGTCTGCCAGCATTATCAGACAGTTTGATGATGCAGAGGTCAGACTTCTATTACCAAAAATGGCAGCAAGAAAAGAAAAACTTACATATGAGAGATGCTATAACTATTTTAAGACTGCCTGTGGAACAAAGATAAGGCCTCCTTGAACAGGAGTCACTGAGAAATTTCCAAGCAGTTGGAGGGGAAGATGATTTAGCTTCTGAAATGCAGATTTCTGTTCTACCATTAACTCTGAGAATAACTGTGTGTATGCTCTRAATGGAAAAGGGAGTTTTAAACAAGTTTTTGTCTTTGCACAGGCCTCTGGCAGTAGACAATAACTTTACTGAAGCAGCCAGCACCCAAAACCCCCTCTTGTTGCAAGTTCTTAATAATGGCGAATTAGATCTATTACAAAATGAATTTTTTATTTGATACACAAATTTAAGAGACATGAGACTTTAATAGATGACTTACTGCCCAGGACAAACACACACTGCTAGTAGATAAACGATAGAGAGCGATTGAGGTACTTGTATTACAGCTGGCGAAGAAGTAGTACAGATTAGGATTCTATGTATCTTACCATCCACTTGCTGATGGGAGATACAGATGATCCTTCCTCTCAGTTTCCAGAAAACTATCCAGGGACCTGCATCCAAGCTTTGTGGGAAAAGCCCTGCACATTTGCAGGGAGTGTGTAGGAGGGTGCTGTCTCTGATAATTTGTGAAGCTTTTATATTGTAAAGCAGTGACTTTTAGTCAATGATATTTAAATTTTCTTTCTGTCTACATCTGCTCTCCAGACCAAGCTATTTGTTCTCACCTAGGAGTCCCAGAGATAACCCCCTGTGAGGTTATCTCATCCATCTATAACAGCTGAATATGTTGGTAGAGAAGGGGATGGGGGAGGAATGTCCTGCCATGGTGCGTCACTTCAGAATCAGAGAATCACATTGATCATTGTGGATGTCTTCAGGCTTAGCATTGTTTTATGGCTCTTGATCTGAATATGCATAGTAATTTCTCCTGACTTAAGTATGAAGACTTGCAGGGGCTGTAGACTTCACAGTAATTATTCCTTTAAACCTGATTTTGTCTACTGAAAGGAGAAGTGCATCTGTCTTTTCCTAAAGCGAGACAGGAGGCAAATGYTGCTTCCAAAATGTTCATGTTTAATCATAACAAAGTTGAATAAGTTATCCTGAAGGACTGAAAAAATGTGTAGATAAATAGCATGTGGTACAGGGACTAGAATAACTGAACTAATCAAGGAATGAGACTTTTTTTTAGAAGTAGGTAAGCCCTGTGTGTGTGTCTGTGAACCCAGACCTGATTCTTTGAAAAAATAATAGTGAATACTGGTGGCAGGGGAGTTTGCAAAGCATGAGCAGGCATAGACTGAAAGCTGTGTGCAGTGTAAGCAGTAAGAAAGTGTCCTTCTTATTACTGTTTGTTTAGAGAAGGGGAGAAACCTTTTTTACTGAAAGCTCTGAAAAGTACTGAGGTTAACAATGTAGAGAATGTTCCTTATTATAGTCTGCAAGTTTAATTTTTGGTGATGGTCTTAATTTGCTCGTTAGCCTGAGTTAGAAGAGATGTTAATGAATGTTAAGTTCATGCTGTTGAACTGTCAGAAAAGGTTATGGTAAAACAGCAGTGTGAACATGTTAGCAGCTTTTGTTAAAGACTGCTCCCTTTMGACTAAACAGACTGACACAGGAGTTGGTGATTTGAAAAGGAGGTCTATTGTCCCTGTCAAAGTATTGTTACAGCTAGTCTAATGACAGTCTCTGAGTTGGGGCTTGTTACCTTCAGCACCAAGAGACCCTTGATACTCTGTGCTAAAGCAACCTTGCTACATCTTTATCTCCTTGTTCTCTGCATAGAGCAGGGTAGCAGAAAGGTCTCCTGCACCAGCTGCATGTTCAAGTCCATTGCTTTATGTGAGGAAATGCTCAGGAGTTCAGTGTCCAGAATTCTTTTGCTGGATACCAGTGCAAAAACTGAATAGTATTTATTAGACTATTTGAACTAATGGAAGCATTTAGCTCATTCTTCGATGATTCTKTAAGACATTTACTTGTTTACCTTTAAAACACATTTCTAAACTTTGCAAATCTCTGATCATGAAACAGTTGCTGTTCTGGTTGAAATCAGCTGGAGACATAAGCCTGCTGAGGGTCAGGGATTCAGAATGAGTACAAAATAGCTAACCTAAATAACTATGGTATGGGGTGAGAGTGTGTGTGTGCAGARGTGTGTTGGCTTTTTGGGGCGGGTTTCTCTTTCGTTTGTTCACTAACTGAGAAAGCTTTATGGTGAAAGAAGGTGTAGTGGGTCTGGAATATACAGAAGCTTAAAATGGAAGTCAGAAAAAGACACTTCTAAAGGTGATTTCTGTAAAATGTTCTTGGTGCTTGTAATTCACATGTTGTTGTGTGAGGAGATCCAGCTGGTACCTGTCAGCCTGATCATGGGTCAGACAGATGTCCTAAGCATGACCTATTCGTGAAATAAAATGCAGTCCTGAAAAACAACTATGAAGAAGGCTGTTTACATTTAAAATTCAGCCCACGTTTAGCTAATTAATAGAGCTTCAGCAAGGGACCCATCATATTACAGCCTTCAGAAATTTATTTAATCTGGACTAGAGCAGCATATCAGGCTACATTTTGTAGAAATGCTGCTGTTCCGGTGCTCACATTTGGATTGACATGTCTGCTTAAATTAGAAATCCTCCTCAATTTGTTACATCTGTGCTAGGTTTCAACATGTCCAGTCCAAGGCAAGAATCAGCTTTCTGCCTTACGTTGAAGTTTGTTGAAATTTTTTTGGAGTTCCTGAAAAATAAGGAGACGTGGTATTTTAAAAAGCCAGATTTAAAACAGATTTTTCTAGTGATTATCCGTTCAGATGAAGGGTGAATAATGGACCAAAACTTGGTGGGAATTCTATGTGCATAAAATATCCTGGGTTGGACAGGACCCACAAGGATCATCCAGTCCAACTCCTGCCCTGCACAGCACCATTCCCAGGGGYCACACCATGTGCTGAGAGCATTGTCCAAATGCTTCTTGAGCTCTGTCAGGCTGGTGCTGTGGCCACTGCCCTGGGGAGCCTGTTCAGTGCYCAAACACCCCCTGGGTGAAGAACCTTTTTCTAATATCCAACCTAAACCTCTCTGACAAAGCTTCAGGCCATTCCCTTGGGTCCTGTCACTGGTCACTACAGGGAAGAGACCAGTRCCTGCCCCTCCTCTTCYCCTCATGAAGAAGTTAAAACTGCAGTGAGATCTCCCCTCATTCKCTTCTTCTCCAGGCTGAACAGACCAAGTGACCTCAGCTGTTTCTCGTAAGGYTTCCCCTCAAGGCCCTTCACCACCTTCATTGCTGTCCTTTGGATGCTCTCCAATAGCTAATATCTTTCTAATACCACCCAAAACTGCACACTGTTATTTACAGTTCTAGCATGTAAGTCTGTAGTTAAAAAATAAACTGCTGGTGCTGCCTTGYTTCCTATGGGGGCTGGGCTTGATAATCAAATTCATCATCTGCAATACAGACCCAGTGAACTTGGATGGCAATGAGCAAGAGGTTGCTGTAAGCAGAGCTGAATGTTTGTTTTTCTAATTTGCATAACTAATTGACAGCTTATTAGGAAAGCTGAAAGCTAAAGGCAGGAAAACAAATTGGTTACAGCASAGGAAAATTATTGTTAGAGCATTTGGGTACTGGGGACACTTAAGCCACATTAAAAAATTATTTTTCACGGGGGTAGATGGAGCAGTCTGTCAGGAGGCCTCAGAAATAAGTTTCAGCTGAGTTTGTTGGTATTGCCACTTGTTTCATTCCGTGGCTGTGCTTCTGCAGCCTACTGCCTGACTGCTACAGCCATGGGCAGAGCAACAATAAATCTTGTTCCTCATTCTGGTTTTCTTCTCTGGGAGCTCCAGTTGTCCTGTTTCTGCATCTCCATGCCGTGCTGGGTRGCTGTGCTGTTCACCTGCATGGGGCCTGATGGGCAGGAGTGCTGACCATGTGGGTGCTGCTGGCTGGGCTGTGAGCTCCAGAGCTGGTCTGAGACTGCAACCATGGGCAAGGCACCCAGTGCTGCTTCCCAGGGCTCCGCTGTCTGCCAGCAGCATCCTGAGCCACATTCTGGGRGAGAAGCTTTGGTGAGGGCAGTGTGGACTGTATTGCACCCACTGACAAACAGGATAGCCAAGTGTAGAGAAGGAAAGGATGTATCCAGCTTTAAAGAAAACATGTGAAAAGCAAACAGCCTTGCTTGCCAAAACACCTACCTCAAATACCATAAAATAAAAAAAGTGTTAATTATGTTAAAATAGTTCTAATCATGTATGTCTTGTGGCTGGATGAAAGCAGCAGTATTAAAGATAAGAAATACAGAAAAATTAGCTTCAGTGGTAGGAGAGAAGAAGTCATGCTGTCTGCTGGTTTATGTTTGAGAGTGGGAGAAACTTGTTTCTTAATTTCTGTTGTAAGGATGGGAAAGTTAAGGAAAAATTATTTTTAGGTGGCTTTGACTGGAGATTTCACGTAGCTGGTTGTAAAATACCATCAGATCTTTTTAGGGCTTCTTGCAGTGATTTTTCATATAGGGCTTCTAAGGAATATCTTTTGGGTCATGTAAAAATAGGACTTAAAGAGTAGAATTTCCATGGCAGCATTCTGAAGCTCATCTTGCCTTTTTAGCTGGCCCTGTGCCTTGTGCTGGGAGCATTTCAGTATGTTCTTGAGGAAAATGATGTGAGGAGGAGGAGGTTTGTTAAGAACTAGCTAAAGTTTAGACAGCCAGAGGGCTGTATGAAAAAGATGGGCGTTATCTAAGCCAGAAACGGACTAGGCTGATGGAAATTGGAAAAAGATTGGACCAGATTTTTAAAAACCCAACTATAGGAGAAAGCAATAACTTCAAAATAATGCATTGTTTGTAAATGAAATCATAACATCCTATCTTAGACAAAATAGGAAAAAAGTCTGTAAGAACCCCAATAAATAGGAAAAAGCAATTTAAAGAAATGTCAGTTAAGCAGAGCATGTATATAGCAAAAAAACTATTTATAGCAAGCTGTAAATAGTTTCCAGTAATCCAAGTGAATAGTTGTACAAATGGTTCTCATTTGAAGGGCGCAGGTGTCTTCAGGTGCAGCACATATTCAGATGGCAGGAACCACAACTATGATCTGTAGAGAGCAAGTGATTACTGTGCAGAAGGAAGACTACTCAAGAAAGAAAACAAACCCATAATTATTCTGCATATATCATAGAATAGATAGGGTYGGAAGGGACCTCTGGAGATCACCTAGTCCAAACCTCCTGCCAAGGTAGAGTCTCTTAYAGCAGGTGATAGAGGAACCTGTACAGTGGATTTTGGATGTCTCCAGACGGGCAGACTCCATGACCTTCCTGAGCAGCAGTGTTCCAGTGCTCTGCTATCCATGGTGTGAAGTCTTATGTTGAGGTGGAACTTGTGTTTTAGTTTATGGCCTTTGCTCCTGGTGTCACTGGGCACTGGTGAAAAGACGAGGCAAGCCCTGCTCCCACAAGTCTTTCCTCACCAGAGAGATGCTCCAGTCCCCAGATCATCTTTGTGGCCTCTGCAGGACCTGCTCTGGTAGTTCCTTGTCTCTCCTGTATGAGGAGCCCAGAACTGGACCCAGMCCTCCAGGTGTGGCCTCACTGGGGCTGAGTGGAGGGGCAGGATCACCTCCAGCCTGCTGGCCACACTCTTCCCAATGCACTCCAGCATATCCAACTGTAATGATTTGTAATGACTTTAATTCTTGTCTRTTGCTACATTTGTTCCATCTCCAGAAAGGAATATAGCAGAAAAGAGCCACGGAAAAGAGCATGGAGTGTGTGTATTTGTATATTTATGTGTATATATTTTTATTTATTTCTAAACCAGAGTGCAGATTATAAAGACTCTTGAGCAAGGCTGCTGGAGTGAATGCAACTGCTCTCACAGTTTCTGAAGCACAGAAAAATTGCTCAAGTTCCTGAAGCTTAAGAAACTGTTAAGATTCACTGGGTGGGAGGGGAAAAATGGATGTGGAAAATTAGGAGCAGTTTAATAAGAGTTGATTGCCTACAAACTGTAGTTGCAAATGTGTTGGATAAAAGCAACCATATCCACAAGGAAGGAGAGCCTGCAATTAAACTGAGTGTAAAACATCTGTAACTGGTAACAATCAGAATAACAGAGAMTACATTAAATGTAGGAGATTGATAAGAGAAACATTCATAGGGGGCAGCAGAGAAGACAAATTCTGTAGTTCCCAAGACCAAGATGCATGCTCTCTGCCTCTGATTCAGCTCTTCTTGTAGTTCATTAAAGAAAAAAAAAGTGTTATATACATTAAAATGACAAGAGTGTTACTCAGCATCTTTGCTAACTTATACCTGCAACTTCTATTAAACTAGTTTCAGTCTGGCAAAAGGAGACACAATTTTAGCTATGTCTTGTTATCACAAGGAAATAATACTATTCCAGTAATTAATATGACAGCCATTACCTCTTTGGGTAGACCTTCATATGAAATGGTTGCTTGGAACCTTTAAGATCAGGATAGCTACAGCCTTGATATATTAGTTAAATAAAAGCTAAATTTCCCTTATCAGATTTCACATATGGTAACTGAGTCAGATTCCTTGTTCAGAAGGTTAAATATTTGTTTTCTAAAGATGTAAACAAGGTCATGTTAAGCTTGTGAGCAGTTTCTGACTTTAGGAAACTACAATTGAAATGGCTTCTCCAGATCTTTTATCTATTTTTCTGTCTACTCTTTTGGCATTTTATCTTCTTTGAGGCTTCTCTCCAGTGATTTGTTCAAGCTCGTGTTTATGTATTTTAAATTAATTTGTTGCTGGTTAAAGCAGATTGCCGTGCCTTAGAGGAGGAACTAAGAATAAAGACTGCTTCCTCCCAGGTGAATGTTGTAATTAACATTAATCCAGAGAGCCAGCTTCCTGTGTCTCAGCTGTGTTAGGAACATGGAGAAGGCTCCTTCACTGAGGAAAGTCACTCTCCTCATTGATGGAGAACTTGTTCTTTAGACAGCAAGTTTAGACTTGTTCTTTAGTTTTCATTCTCCCAACCTCTATCACCTCACACTGTGAAGGAAGTGGCTTCTTGCCTGTGTCTCAGATAAATTATTTGACCATTTCTCTCCAGGACTSTGAGGCAAGTTAGGTCAGCCAGCTTGATGCTTGACAGAGAAATAGGATCTTTAGATACCATCCCTTTTGTCTGTGTTTAGACATCTGTGGCCCTGTAATGTTATGCCAAACCTTCTGGTRCAATGCTTTTAGCATGTGGAGGCACCTAGGCCGGGAATTTCTGCTGCCTGGTAAATTCCTACCAGCAGAGCTGCAGGGTCCTTCTGGGGTCTGTCCCTGAGTTTTCCCAGCTCCTTGCATTATAGAGGGCTCCTGATGTCTGTATGCCCCAACTTCTTTAATAATGGATGGTTTAAATAAACGGAAAGAGTGAAATGGTTTTTAGGATGTGTATGTACATGCTTTCAAATACGGTGGCTTAAGAATTCATTTAAGGAGACCGTAGTGAAAATTGCCAATGGGACATTTTCTTTCCCCCCACCTCACTGTCCCCACTGCATAACCAAGCTGTGAGACAAGTTTGTAAACTCAGAGAGATAGAGCAGGTTGTTTCAGTTATCCATTTTTTGTTAATTTTCAGCTGGATCAGCTCCTTGATTTAAATGGCTGAGTCATGGAATTGAGATAATCAGCAGATTTGAGTCAGGTGCCAGATAGCCGCTGAACACTTGATGAGAAATTTGGGCAGGAGGTGTTGGCTGCCTTTGGGTGGCTGCCAGTCTCTGATTGTCATAAGCATTTTTGCTCAAGACTTCTTCTTTTTCCTAGCATTTTAATAATTTGCATGKGAAATTGAATTAAAATATTATTGACCTTGATAGATGTCATTATTTCGGTGACAGAGCTGGTGTTAATGCACGCACAATAATTCAAATTTCATCAGTGAAAGAACTTTAGTGTTAATATGGAAAATAATTTGACAATGCTTCTTCATCTTTTTTCCAGTATTCTTTAGTGGATTAAAACTTTGTCCACAGATAGCAATTTTCTCTTTTGATGTAAGGTGATGATTCCCTCCAAGCTCTCTCCTTACTTTTTCACTTTTAGATATGGATAATCACGATTCTGTTGTGACACATGAAGACACTTTAATAGTATTTTCTTCATGTAGTGTGTGGCTCATAATTGTTACATTAAAACACAAAGTGAAGTGCACCCAATTAAACACCTGCAGGAGTAAAATAGGATAAATGAGGAGAGAAGCCACCTCTGTGTTGTTGGGGTACAGATTTGTGGTACATTTCGTTTCTAGTCCTATTTGCACAAATTAGAAAACTTTTCTGACAGTGTTCCCAGAGGTCTCAACTAGATAAAATGAGAAAAACTGAACTATTGTCTTCTGATCCCAACTGAAATATCAGAAGATATTGCCTAAAAAGATGAGGAAGTCAATAATAGTTCCATTGGATTTTAGATTGATAACATTGATCTCTATGACTGTGTTGGAGTCAGAAGTTCATATTGCTTATGTAGCATTTATGTAAAGTCTCTAGGGTGTTATAAATTGTTTTGAAGCTGTCTCCAATCCTTCAGTTTTTTCTTCTCTAAATAAAGCTGCAGAATAGAAGTCCAGCCTCAMGTTTACTCTAAACCAAAAGCCAACCAAAAACCACTAAACGAAGTGTAGCATAATATCCAGAAAGTGATAGCAAATTAAGGTTCCTGAGTTATTTCTGGACTGGAACCATGCCGTATATATGTATATGTGTGTATGTAGCAAAACTGCCTTTTTTCCCTCACATTATGATGACTTTGCCTGTTAACTCAATGGGCATAATGTTGAAAAATGGGTGCTGTTCGTGAAGAGTCTTTCTGATGAAGAAAACAGTGCATGGAGGGTTCTTTTGATGAAGAAAACAGTGCATCCAGTTTAACACCTTTGCTCAGTTTAGTGTTAGTTCTGAGTGTGTCTGGGTAGCTATGAGAAAGAGGCCTGGGCCATGTTTCACTGGCTGCTGCGCATGGAATCAGGGGAAACCTTGGATAAGTAGGAGATGAATCTTCTTGGACATCTCCTAGGAATATTCCAGCAGGGACCGTTCCCAGTCTTACAGGCGATAGAGAGGAAAATTAAGGGTTAAAAAGGTAGCATCTTGCTTTTAATTAAGTACTGAGAAATATTGCTAGCTAGCATGAACCTTTATTTGAAGTAAAGCTAAAATCTGGTTAAATTTCAGTGTAAATTTGTTTCTGTTGCTGGTATTGAGACATAACTGCCTTTTCTGAAGTTTTAATTTAGGCTTTTTCAAATCTAGAAGTGGCTGCTTAGCTTGGCGTTTTTTCATTCTTGATGTCAGTCATTCTTTGCATCCCAAAAGATCAAAGCTTGTGCATGACAGTGAAGTTTTCCTGCCTTTTGACAATGTGTTTATGAACCTGCCTCTATGATGATTCCACTGCCAGTTTCTTACTTGATGACATTACATCTCTAATTGCTTCTGGATTACAWGGCTGAAGCTAAACTTTGCTGTGTGCCTGGAAGCTCCAGAGTTTTTGGTATAATTTAATGCAGGCAGATTACAAATGCAGCCTGCCAAAACATATAACAACTTGAGATGTTGAGCTTGGCTCTGTCAGCATGTGAAGCAGTGCCTGCCAAAACCAATGGGATGTGCTGGGCGTGAACGAGGGCAGCTCCAGGTGATRCCAAGGCAGCATTCTGGTGTTTGCTGTAGCTTCTGTATGTCTTGTAGGTGTGAGCATCTTCCTAGCTGTGGCTGCTCCACGAGCACGTGCTCTGGGATGTGGCAGAACTGCTGCACAGCTTTGYTCCACTGCGCCAGGCTTTGTGGTTTGAATCTGACAGTTTTCTAAAAACCCTTTTTTTCTTGACTTGAAAATAGAGTTCACTTTTTTGGTTTTCTGGGGCAGATGCATACTGACTTTGTGGCTGCAGCAAGTATTTACCCTCCAATAGTGTGTTTCTTGTTAGAGTTTTTTTCTTTTTCTTAATATTTACCCTTTACATGTTCAAATTCTCTAGCCTTTTGCCTGTTTCATGTCTTATGGGCTAAATTGTTATTGTGAAGGTGAAATAATCTGAATTTCACTGAATAGGGCCATGAATTCTGAAATGATACCACAATACAAACTCTAAGTACATGCTTACTGCTTCTATTGTAGCAGATTTTGAGTATTTAAATAGTGATCATGATAAATACGCAAGTTCTACAGTAAATTAACCTTTCAGTAATAATAAGTATGTTGAAGGGTGCAATCATTTGTAGAAGTAGCCATGATAAGGGGATTATTTCTGGCTGTCATAAAATTTATGATTAAAATAAAAAACCTTTAGGGATTATTCTGGGCCCTTCAGACCATCAAATTAGAAAATCTGTGTTAGAAGATGACAGAAGGCTCTTGGTATGAGTAATATGTTTCAGAAGTTGGCAGATGAATAGTGCAAATGTTTCCAAATAGCCTGATGCAAAATTGAGTTACTTTTTTATAAAAACTACTTAGATCAGTGTAAGTCTGCTGCTTAGATAAGTGGGAAATATGTTTTGAGAATAGTCTAAAAGAAGCTGTAATAAAAATGAAAAATCTTATGCAGTACTCRAATTATGACTAGAAATTGAGTGGAACGACAGTACAAAGACTAATTTTAGAAGAATTTGCGATCAGACTTTGGCTTTACAGGTTTTGGCCCTGTGGGTGACAAGAGATGTGTTGTCTTCTCTCTGGGCATTAAAAGTGCATTATGATGTTGACTAATAGGCTAGTCACAATAACCAAATAACTTAAGCTTTATCTTGGTGTAAGTAAAGCTGGTTTTCCAGCAGGAGGGTAATGTTTGTTTGCTTATTACATTTGACTTGCAAACCATTTGCATTTCTTGCCAAAGCTCTTGACTGGCTTAGCTTGAAAACATTTTGGAATATAGATACTACTGTCATGTAAGAGACAAAGCTTAGAAATAAGCATACTTKCTTGTACATTTCTGGTTTATTGGAGGAAAGAGAAAGAGGTGAAGTCTTGTTGGGGTGAATTTGAAACAGACTGGCACACACTGTAGAAGGAGAACTTTTCAACATCATGGTGATATTGTTTTTTAAATTTCTTTTTCCATCCTCAGCTCTCCACACTGTACTTGTTGCTGGGAGCTTTGAAGCAAAAAAATTCAGGACTTTGGGGGGTTTTTTGGGAGGGRCCCTAGATTGTAAGAGCTCTGTGAAGAATTTTTTTTTCCTGCTTCTGTGTAACTGTGCAACAAAACTTTGTAGGATCTTGAATTACACTGGGTAGATGACTAGAGTTTGTCCCTTGGTACGCAACCATAGTTATCTCTAGGCAAGAAGTTCCTCTGACTGTAATAATTTCAGACTGCCCGGTTAATTGCAAACAAGGTTTCATAGGTTGTTCTGCTATTATTAGCATCTCCCTTGGAAGCCCAGGAAAGAAAGGCATGGTTGTGGAAGTGCTGAGGGAGGGGGATAAAGGCATATGGACAATGTCTTCCCCATCGTCCCAGGCTAGATGCAAATTTTCTTACCTCACCTTACCATTCTTTTGGACTTCAGGCATTACTGAGCAGTATGGACACCATGGAGGTCAGGGGCACCAGAACTTGACAGGCAGCAGTTGTTCCTGTTAGAGGTAGAGGCAGTAACCGCCTGGTGTGGCTGTAGAGAAGAACTTACTTTAAGACACAAAATAAAATAGAGTTAAATCTTTGCCATAGAATACTACTAGCAAGGCAAAATAGATGATGGTTGTGTAAAMTTATTTATAAATAAATAAAGAAGAAATTGAAGGTGTTTCTGATGTGAGATGATATCTTGAAAGGTAATCTTTAAAATGGTCTAGAGAATGTTGAAGAAGAGTGAATTAATATTTTCTAAAATTTAAATACTCTAAAGAGAGAGTAAACTATGACTAAGAAACCTCAAAGTTACCATTAAAGCTAATAGGACCTTGATATATAATTGGAATGCATAAAAATAGTCCAACTTGTAAAAGTTTGCATTCTGCATGCTAAAATCTAGAGGGATTAAACAGCAGACCAGCTGTTCATTAATCTTCCCATTGAAGCATTGCTTTCTGAAGTGCAGCCAGTTGGGTGATTATTAAATCTAAGGAAGGATTTAAGATTTAGAATGCATTTTGAAGCTCTTTTGTGTATTAYAACTTTCCTGCTGACACCATGAATTGATCACCCTTGTGAAAAATTAATCAAGGAAAATGTATTGTTGTTTTTTGACACACAGAAATTACACTWAATAAAGATGGAGAGAGAGAGAATGTATTTATGATAAAGGCTGTTTTTTTAAGAAAGTTGTATTGGAATAAAAATAGTTGTAAGACAACAGTTARCAGCTAAATCTGACATGCCAATGGCTTAGTGTCTGCGAGCCCTGAATATCCTTTATAACTTTCTGAAATAGAAATGCATTCTAATGAGTGATGAGATGGTGTTGCTTTTGAGAAATGTCCACACAAATAATAATGCATTCTAAGTGCAAAGACATAAAAAACAATTCCCCAGGCACTCCCATTTTCATGATTCATTGTTCCTGCCTGCATTTGCACTTATATTCCATTGTTCATATCTTCCTCTTAGAACAGAAACACTTTGAAGCACAGATTGTCCTTTGGGAGAAGCAAGGAAGCACTTTTTGTAACACCAAATACATTCTCATCACAAAACTAGTATTATCTATCACATCAGCCTGCAGTTAAACTCAACTGTGTTGTTCCATCCTTTTTCTCCCCAARTGATTCAAAGTCTTCTGCTGTGACTGTTTAGAACTTCTGGAAGGCACTCGCACCACTTGCCTTGGGATGTTTTGTAGAACAGTCTGGACAATGAATCTTTGCATGCTTCTCTGTCCTCACTGTGGCAAGAGAGGTTCCTCTAGGGAGTGCTTCGAAGCAGAGCCTGCGTGAGGAGCTCTGGGTTGTCCTCTAGAGCAGTGTGCACTTGCCCAGGATTTGGAAAGGGGTCTAAAATGGGTGAATTGCATAGGTAAACATGGGTAGTAGGACAGTTAGTACTCCTTTCATCTTCCAGATTGTATCTCTTTATCTACTTGACTCCAGTCGGGCAGTTCCAGATACCTGTGGCAGTTGTCACCTTCTTTTCTCCTCTTCARCCTTTGTTCTTACTTCCCATATTTTTGTAATGATGGAATTACTTTTTAAGCAGTTGTAGTAAAATATCCTAGCACCTGTTGGCTCATACAAGAGGTGAAAGTTGCAAGCAGCCTTTTCTACTTGGCTTTGGGATGCAAAGTACGCAGCTGTGGTTTTTTCTCATAGATCTTTTGCTCTGCCATTTCTGTACACTACATCTCATTCTCAAGAATACTGTTAAAACGATGTCACCTTTCATGGGGTGCAAAAGAAGTTTTTTCTTAGATGGAAAGTGGCTGCGTTTTCCCATGTGTCTATTTCCCCTAAATCCTGGGGATCGCAGTAGGAGAAAGGTGCTGTWTTGGTACAGGTGGCTTCAGCTCAATTTGATAGGACATCATGAGTAAGCCTTCAAAGGCTTTAGAGAGTCTACTCTTGTCCTTGTTTTCCAGTGAGTACCCAAGTTTTGCAGTATTCACAATGTGTCARTTCTTTCCCAGTTTCCTTAGGCCACAGAGTGAAGTCAGTGCTTAAACCTTTCTCCCCACCCAGCAGCGCCCTTTATACTCCACTGAAAAAATAAGCCGCTAAAACGAATTAGTGCAGGGAAAGAAAGTGGCAGATTATTTGCTTAAGTTGTCAGTTTGCTGGCACTTTTTCAGTTGCTAAAGCAGAAAAAAAATAATGTTATGAGACACCATTTCAGGTGGCTTCAGCTCAATTTTTATTTGCTCATGTCCTTTTTGAGCATTCAGCTGCAGAATATATGAACTGGAAGTGAAACAGTGGCACTGCTCAGTAAAAATACATGTTTTGAAACAGAGTCTTCACTTTGCATTRAAGTATTTAGGGTGATGGTGGGTGATAGAGGTCTGAAAGGATCTCAGCAGACCTGATCTGACTATAGAGTGCCTGGTATTATATTCAAAAATAGGGATATAGTAGTATGCTCATTTGAACTAAAAGCTATTAATGTACACTCATGTGAAAATGGTAATGCAGAAGCATATTAATGGTAATAGGGAAGTGAAATTGCCAATTCTTTTCATCTCTGACAAAATGAACCCAGTGYAATACCAATGATGAAAACTGTCACTTACATAACTTCCACTTTTAGTCAAGTGGAATAAAAACTAGAACCACAAGTGACTGCAGAAGAAAATTTAGAGAAGTGAAAGACTATTTTCCCTTCTTTATGGTACTTGGCCATTTACTTCAATTTTTCTCACAGTTAATGCAAGAAATTGGATTTTATATTTAGAAACATTGTATCCTAAGAAGTAGGACTATCATAAGAGATAAAGTGCTGGGGCTTCTTGTGTTTTTTACAGCTCTCAGTAAACACCAAAAAGTCAGAGAATTGGGGAGTTTCTTAGCAAGGCARATGAAAATGTGAGTTACTGATTTAAGCAGGTGTGTGTTTTTCTCAAGTTGGAATGTACCAGAGGTAGTTTTGTATAAACTAGTCATCATCTGTTGATTGTGAAATGGATAAATATGCTAATTAAATGGTTTTTTCCTAATCCTTTTTAGCAAGACTCTATTTGCTACTCATTATTTCTGTGTAAATATGTTTTCTGTTGATGTCTTTTTTTTCAATCTTTGGTTTCTTCTTTTTGCTTTTTTTTTTTTTTTNTTTTTTGCAGCTTTTGTTGTCCTTTGTTTTTTTTTTTTTTTTTAGCTTTTGTTGTCCTTTGTCTTCTTCCCTTATAGTTAGGGTTGGACACCTTCCTTATGGAATTTGCTGGAAAAGAGGGACCAATTGTGAGGTGAGAGTTAGCCTTTTTACAGGTGTATCACCAAGGCATGATGTGTTACACATTCAATTTAACAGCCTTTTTCAGTCTTATGGTATCTAAAATAGAKCCTTTGATATTCTCATGACCTGGAACTTTCCAGTGGACGCCAAAGGGAGGAGTTGTGGTCAGGCAGAATCAGGATACCTGGAGAGAAAGCTGTTAGCTCTCTTACAGCATGCTTCAGCCTGAGCAATGGGGCTTGGTCAGAGGGGAAGCTGCTGTTAAARGGAAGATCACAATGCCTGTTCCAAGTGGAGGCTTAGCAAAAGTGATCCACACCCGTGCTCACACAGGCAGCAGTCTATATACTGGGCCTCACTAGGGTGCAAAAACTATTGCTGCTCTTACCAGCCATGAAAGGAGGACAAATATGCTTGTTTCAAGAGGGTAGCTGGTTAACTTTAATAAATTAACCCAGGAGAAAACACTGCTTCTGGGTGAAACAGTTTTTTGGATTTTTTAATGGTGATTGTCACTCTACCTCTGTTTGTTCTTATGCCCAAGGCATGAACATTGCAGCACATGACTCTGTGAAATGTGTTGCCATCAGGAACAGCAATTTGGGTAGACATTGGCAATTGCTTGTGCATTTAGAAGAAGCTGGAAAAGAAAAAAATCCCAGCACACAGTGCTGTGTAGTGTGCTTACAAGCATGTACCCCTGGAGCTGTAGCAGATATTTTAATTTTCAAGAATTTGAGTTTTGGTGGTTTTTTTTAACAGATAGCTGGTTGCTAAGCTGTGGTAAATGTGCAGTGTACAGCTGTTGTGCCCAAAAGAGCTGAAGAAAGCAAAGTACATCACCTGAATGTTTCAGCTTGTGATGGTTTCTGAACCATTAATCTTAATAAGAAGAAATGTGCACAGGAAGGGTAGTAGGTATATTTAAAAAAAAAAAGGAAAATTTGGAATGATTATACCTCTTTGGATGATGATGGTTTACTACTTAAAATTTAGCTTCCTCTTTTCACCTTAATGTAATTTGTTACTTTAAAGAGGTTTTAAAAACAAACAAAAACTTCACTGTTAGCCAAAATAAATTTTTTTTTTATTTAGATTTCTCACCCCCTCAAAATTAAGGAAAACTGTACAAGATAGTATACTTCTAAGAGAAGTAACCTTTCATTAACAAAATWATCATGAAAATTCTGAAGTAATCAGGGTTTATAGGTGTGATTTCTTAAAATATTTTGCTTTTACTGAAGGTGAGGACTCTGTTCTGATGACTTACGTAGATTTAAAAATAGGATCCTTTAACTCTGATCATTTCATTGTAAAAAAAAATATCAAAATAGTGCCTGGAGGATATTTCTAGGTTATGAAAGAGAACAGGGAAGAAATAAGACCTGCAAGCAATGCCTAATTTTTTTTTTCTAAAAATGTGAAAAGTGCTTCTGATTTCAAAATACTGAGCAAATCTCATTAACTACCTCAATTTTCCACTCATGTTCAGCAGCCAAGAGTTATTAGAAGTAGCTATTACCGTGCATTGATAACTACTAATGTCTTCTTCGATTTAAATGCTAGTTCAGTAACCAGTGCAGAAATTTTATTCAAGGAGCATAAAAATAATTATATCACTCTTGGATGTATGATGCTACTACATTAACTATTTATTTTTGACCCAAAATGATCTTGTTGTTCTAATGTCCTTAGTTGAACTAATCTAAACATCAGCTTAATAATTTTTGGTGTGAAGAAAATAACTTTTTCTTCCTTCCAAGACTGTTGTAAGTGCTGTGAGAATATCATATCTTCTGCAGCTCCAAGGTATAGCAGCAGACAGTGCTGGACATTAYATATGTTAATTGCTACTAGGAATAAACCTAAAATGTATAGCTGTGGAGGCTGTTCTCCAAATTGTCAGAAKTTTTTGCACCTTCATCAAACAAGCMCCAGCTCTTGATGTGATGCATTGTGCAGTTTCAGTCTAGAGTGGAACTACTGAGCAGTGTGAGAGCTGGTCCCAGAGAACATTGCTCGCATTAATGACTGAAATTGGAATAATTTTTATTCCTGTGGAACAGGAAGGACTTCAGGTTGGTGAGATCTCTTGACAGTGACTTTGAAGAGCTGCTGCAGCAGCTGCATTTGGGCTATTTAATATTACACAGTAAATGTCTTATGCTTTGTTTTGCCTCAAGTAATGCTTCTAGCACTACMTGATGATGCATGTCACATCCAGTTGTTAAATAAAAAACTTGTTTCAATTCCTTTTAGTTTGCAGAGCAAGATTTATTGTCTTTTGGAGAAAATTTAGCGCTCAATTTAGCCCTGAAAATTGCTGTCTTTTTCAAAAAAATTATTCTGTAAGTCATAAACTCAAGATGGTAATTGTGCAAAGCACAGCAGGAGCTTGAGTACAAAACACATCAGAAAAGTATATCAGAAACCTAAAAAGCTTTCATAGACTTGAATATTCCTTGGACTTCCATCAAAGTCCTTTTTGCCCTTGTTTAGTCTTTATCAAAGAGGTACTTCTGTTCATTTTTATTTTTTAATTGACAATTTCTGATATGACATAGTTGCCATTAATCTTAATATAGTTCTAGCTTTGCTTCTGGTAAGCTTAAAGGAGAAGAAAATTCCTTTAAAACAAGAACACATCCGTAAGAACAAAATGTTTCTCTCCGTAGCTGTGTATCTGTGCCTGGGTGATAGTGTACCTCTGAAAAAATCTCCAAAGAGAAATATCTTTAGGCCTTACATGGCAGTCCTTTTTCTAAGTTGTATGAAAAGATTCTGTTTTAACAGTAGCATGTTTTAAGGATACCCCAAATATCAGTTGCAGTACATTGTCCTGAATAAACACACTGGAGATCCAGGTGGTTACCTCTCYGGTTCATCAGTCATTGTGCTGCTGTAGGAGGGCAATGATGGCCCTTGTGCAGCAGTGCCTTTACAGTTGTGCCAGCCTCTGGTGGAGTCTTTGGAAGAAGGTCACCATTAAAGAATGTGTTTGCATTGCTGGTGCTGGCCCAGTGGCCACGCTGTAGTTCTTGCAGCTCCTTAGCAAGCTTCTGGAGGCCAACAGAGACCTGAATAGTCCTAATTAGAAGGACATTYAGGTTTTTTCACAGGTAAAATAATGTGCAGCATCAATTGGAGTAGTTGATGCAATCACTTACTAATGCATGTGTAGGTAATGAAGCATTTCCTATGGTCTGCATCAATGCAGAGATTCCTGTTACAGCTTTGGTTGGTAGTCTGGAARAAAGAATTGTTTTATGCTTAATTCCAAATGGCATACAAGTAATCATGGTAATAGAAGCAGGGAGATATCAGAACTCCTGGGTGACCTATTATTTAGAGGCCCTGTGTGCAATGGCTGTTGTTTTTATTCTTCCTTGTCATGAATGCGTGATTTAGATTTCTTAAAGAAGCCCTGTGAAAAGTATAAAGATATTAGCAAAAGCATTTTGAATATGGTGTTGTGAAAGTGTGATTTAACAAGGTTCAATGTCAACATTCACTCTGTTACTCTGCAGCAGAGTTGTTTGAACAGTGATTCAAAACTACAAAGGCATAAGTAAAGTACCAAGGCACAAGTCAAAGTTATCATACTAAAAGGTTACACGCAGTATCAGTTGCTTACCAAAGATCTGCCATTGTAAAGGGTCTCAGCCTTGAGAGGCTCAAGAGAAGATAACAGCTATGCAGCCAGGCTGTTTAGCTGGGAGAGCTCAAAGAAAACTCACTTCATCTGTCATATACAGGGAACACAGTTCCACATATAGAATATATATGTTGGCTTTTAGTGAAATTACGTGCAGTGGGAGAGGTATTTGTGAGATTTCTTGAACCCACAGCCTTCTTTGTTCCTCGATAAACGGGTCTTGGAAAAGCCACCTGCTGTTCATGTGTGAATCACCAGATCAGCATTCCAAGGTCACCAGTGCTCACTTGGTCCCTCTGCTCCTTTCTGTGTTTTCAAAGAACACATGGGAGCTAGAGGAGTTCTTGGCCAAGCTATGGCCTAGGCCATGGCCTCCACTGGAGCCTGCACCAAACTGCTGCTGGTTCGGTCATGGGGCTGAGTGCACCCATTGCACACCTCTTACTGTTCTGGAATCTGCATGGAGCCCAAGGGTTTGCATCYCGAATTTAGCAGAAGTGCAAAAAGCTGTTATGCATCTTGAAAGAGGTATTGTAAGAAAGGTAATAAGCTGATTCAGGTGGTGTTTAGTGTGTCTRGCAGTTTACTGTCCCAGAGATGTGCATTTTGAGCTGCCACAGTATTTTCCATGAATGATGATGCATTGAGCCTTGACTGTTAAGATGTAGGASATGTCTAAAGGGTAAATTGGTCTTCTCAAAGCTACAGGAACAGAAGTGAACATCAAAAATGAAGAAATATCTCTAATGGCTCTTGTGGAAAATGGCAAATGAAGCTCCAAGTGCTGCATTGCTTAAAGAGGAGAATGTTGGTGCTTCTGCACTACTACAAGGTGTACAGAGGCCAGATGAGCAAGAAGTTTTCAGAGGCTGAAAAATCATTCTTGTGGCCCACCTATCCTACTGCTTTTGCTTTAACTTTCTTTTTTCTTAGCTTTACAGTAGAGAATAAGATAATCATGTGTGTGTTGCCTAATTGTATAATTAGTCAAATTTGGTATGATGTCTAATAAGTAGAAAAGTTACTTAAAGAGTATATTCTAGAAGTGAAAATCAGTTATTTTTATAATACTGCTAACATTTTCTGAAGTTGTAGATGCTGCTAAATAATGGTTTTTCATCTTTAAACAAAAATATACTTTTAAGGTAATTATCTAGTGCTAAAGACTATTTTGAATTAAGGTTTTTTACTAGCATTTGCAGTAGATGAAATTGCATATGTGTAATGATTGAAAAAAAGTGGATTTAAACAGTGCTTTGGTGGATTACAATTGTTATTGGGGTTTTTTAAAAACATGTTATCTCACCTTTGAATGAGTTGAACTTTATCCATCAGAAACTGAAGGTGTGGCTCAGTCCAGAAGTATTTAGGACTCTAAATAACAGGAATTGAAAAAGTTCCTCAAAATGGATATATATGGCCCATTGGAACCTTTATTTGAATGATCTGTTTTCTCCAGAATGCATTTTATTTGTTAAAGAACATTCCTTTTTAGTGCTTGATACTTTGTTAGCAGTGGGTAACGTGGACAGTTGATGCTGATTTGTGGATTCAATAAACTAGTAATGATACTAGACATTCAAATGTTGACTGACAACAGTATCAATCCAGGATGCCTTTGAGGAAGTCTGAAAAACGTTGGTAGTAACAAGAAATGTTTCATTAAAAACTTTGACTCTTTAAAATTATTTCTGAATAATGTCTGGATTTCCAAAAGATTGTGCCTGATCTGCCAAATCTAGTTCCATGCAGAATTAAATTTCTTTGTGCCCACAATAACTTTTTCTGATGTTTTATATTTCGCACTCAAACCTCTCAATATTTTTCATCTCCAGTTCCCCCCTAGTGTTGAGAGAYTTGAGATAACATTTTACATTGTAAGTTTTTGAATAATTATTTAATTAGAACTAAGTCTAATGATCAGTTGAAATACAGGAATGAAGGCAGTACGAACCAGAGATTTAGCGAATGTACTTAATTAGCATTTTGCTTTAAAGATAAATATCAATAAAAATATTTTCCCTCATGGGGATGATTGTGCTGCTCATATAGTCTTTGAAAGCTCTGAAACCAAGCAGATGAATCTCAGAAGTCTAACTGAAGCAAAGGATTTTCCATTCAACATGAAGTGTACCATATGTCTTTCAGGAACAGGATTAATGAGACACTTAATAGATTTTTAATGCATCTTAGTGTTTTAAATTTGTGACACATTTGATACAATCCTAATAGAATTTCTATTCTCCTATGGTTTTCTGTTGCAAATAAATCCGTGACTATGAAATAGTTTTACTAAAATGTTATTACTTTTTAATTATCTTAAATGCAAGTATTTCATTTTAAAGATGTTACATTTTTTTTCTCCCCCTCAGGAAAAAAATGGTAAATTTCCACTCAAATAGGAGTAATACTGTAAGAGCTTTAGGTCCAGTGGGTTACTTTGCAGAGCAAACCATGTTTTTCATACCCTGTTACTCACACCTTGAGTTWATTTCTTGAATAATTTCCTTCTATATCCATTGTATCTTGAAAAATAATAACCTTGGAATAATTTTTGAAAATTTATTAAAAATATAGTTTGTGACCCAAAACACRTCAGAAGGGAGTATTTTAGAGTCAAGGGCACATGCGTGTTGTACTTTCTTTTTGCACATACCTGTTGCTTTGTCCAACATGAACATGCCATTTTTGTGATTATTATGTGCACCAAGTGTTGCCATAGTGCTTCCTTTCCATGGTTAAGTAGTCAAAAAATGGAATGGGTTTTCCTGGAAAAAATTCTCTTGGAAAATCAACTTCAGAATTACAAATAAATTTTGAATTAGTATGGCTTATAAATCAAGGAGAGTGCTTGCAGCTTTACAGCCCTTTCATTCAGAATTAATCATTTCGAATAATAACACAGAAAGAAGGTGATGCAAGGTGAATGATATGCTGATGTGTTTACAGTGTGTATTTTGCAGGTTTGGAGTTGGGGTTTTTTGGTTTTGGGAGTATTTTTTGGGTTTTGGGGGGTTTTTGGGTTTTTTTTCTGTTTTTTGTTGGGGTGGTTGTTTGGATTTGRTTTCATTTAAGTTGTTTTGTTTTTGCAAGACTGGTCTAGTTATAATAGCATTACATCAGTTTGTGTAATCTTGCATGAAGATGAGATTTTGGGTGGGAAGTGTCTATAATTATTCTTAATTTTTCGCTGTCTTCTGCATCTGCTTTCTCTTGTTGGCATGCAGGCTAATGTAATAGAAGATTAAATATTTTTGATGAACAGTACAAAGTAGCTGAARTAAGTTTTAAGTAATCTTTTTTTACCAGTGAAGCTGTTAGAGGAATGAATCATTTGTAATTGCAGACTGTTAAAGCAAGGCAAGACTTAATATCCTTGTACCTGTTGGTGTGAATAAGTTTTATTGCTGAATGGAATTTCTGACTATTAGTTGTTTTGAAAGGAATTCAATCTTTGTGTAGTCTTTTGAGGAAATTAATCTAAGCATTAATTGACAGTAACTACATCAGGTCCCATTATGGGTAAGAATTTAACCTTAGATGCTTATGTTTACATAAAAGAAAATGTATTGTGGTACAGATAGAGCATAACATGTGATTAGCATATATTGGTGATGGGGTTTTTAAAAATAATCTCTTTGGGCAAATACTTTTAGGTTTAATCTGCAGCATTCCTGTCCAATGTTGATTAGGATATCTGTTGAAAAATACATTTTATAAGTGACYGTATTTTAGAATATGCTACAAGAGAATGCACATTGACAAGCACTAAAATTTTAGAATTAATTTTTCTTGATCTGCTTCCATCTGTGTGCTCCTCTGCTTAGCTTTTCARCTCCTCTCTTACTCCACTTTTCTGTATTTTGAAAGTGAAGCACAGTGGGTTGGTTTAGGTTGGTTGTTAGGTACAACATCTTCTAACATGACTTGGAGTCAGAGCTCTGCTGTGCTATCATTTCCATTCACAAAATCATRTATGATTTCATAGCCCTTGGTGACTGTAATGACTATCTGAAAATACATGCTTAATTCCCAGTTTATACATCTGACTGAAGAGAGCAGACAGTCGGAAAGGTGATGGTTCTGTTTCARCTTTGTGGTTTCTCATCTGTTCCTTGCATTTCAGCTGTGCTTGGGATGTTGGTGTGGCRCCCAAGCAGCTGAACCATGCAGAGTGGAGGGCCTTGATTCATCTCCCTCTTCTGCAGAATGCAGGTGGTTCTCCCYGAGTTATCCTTTCAATGGCATGATGCAGTTTAATCCCTGTCCAAGGCACACATCCATTGTTTACACAGGTGATTGTGCTGCATTGTCATTTTTTTGTTGGTTGTATCTTGTAGAGAAAGCTATATACAGGCTACATGCAGTGTCTGGAAAGGCTGGCCTTTCCAAGGCCCTTTTAAAAGAGATGAAAACAGCTGTCCTTGAACACTGGGAAGTTTTTACAGAATGCTGGAACTGATTTCATTGGTTTGTTGTTTTAATTTGACTTGTCATATCTTAGAGTATGAGTAGTTGGGAGGCRCATTTTTATGTTGATCATTGATGATTTTACATGGAGAATCCCATCCTGTATCTCCAGTATTGTATCTAMAGTAGTAGAAAGAGCTCTGTGTCTTTGAGTCTGTCTTCTCAATTGTTAATATCGATTGTGGTGTTTCTTTAGTTTTTGGAATTTTTTGGTTGATGGTGGGTTTTTATCCTTCTTCTGGATTTCTCTCTCATTGTGGGTAAATTTTAACTTAGCTGCTGTTAATCCAAAGTTCATCTAGTCTAGCTATTCTAAATTTATGCATAAATACTTGTAAAAAAAAYCACAACAAACATAACAAACTGTTTAACTCTCTCATATAAAGCCGTCTTGTGTAGGAGCAAAATACTATCTTGTATTCCCTTACAAAGGGATTGTTTTGTATTTGTGTCCATGCCTAACTGGTTTTGTTACTTTTTTTTTTCTCTTCTTTTACTTTAAAAGGTATTTCTCAAGAGCGACCGAGTTGCAAGAATGGTCCACAGTGGAGGATGTTCTGCAAGTGACTTTAGAGATGTTTTTAAGAAAAACATAGAGAAGAGAGTCCGAAGTTTGCCGGAAATCGATGGATTAAGCAAAGAGACAGTGTTAAGCTCTTGGCTAGCCAAATACGACGCCATATACAGGGGAGAAGAGGACTTTTGCAAACAGCCGAATAGAATGGCCTTAAGTGCWGTATCAGAGCTGATTCTGAGCAAGGAACAGCTTTATGAAATGTTTCAGCAGATTCTAGGGATCAAAAAATTGGAACACCAGTTGATTTATAATGCCTGCCAAGTAAGTATTGGTGTCATTTGGTTTTGTTGTGTCCAGAATATCTCCCCTCTGCCAGATGGTCCAGTGCTTGCTCCCTGTGTGTAGAATCATTCAATTTTAGGTRCATTTCTGCAGTCCAGGGAGATGAGACTGCTCAGCAAGGAATCTTTGCATGATCTGATAGCTGCTGAGCACTGGGATAAAGGGTGTGCAGACATTGTGGTACTTATGCTACAGGGGTCTCCTTTTACAGTGTCACAGCTCACATGATTTGAGTGATTCTGACCAATGTGCCATGGTCTGTACATCTGCATACCCTCTGATAAATTAGATATGCATGCACATACATTTCTAAGCCTGAGTATGTTAATCTTTAAAAGAAATTTGCTGCCATAAATAGGTGACAGGTGATTCAGGCTCCTGTTGGACATCCAGTGTCTAGAAGGTTTGTGTGTTAGAACTAAATGTGCTTCCATTCAAGCWTCCTCTACAAAGCTAATTTTCACATTTCTGCATTGTTGTTTTGTTGGATAAATGTTTTTTTTCCGTAAATTACTGAGGCCAAGACAGTTCATTCAACAATCGTGTTTAGATTTATGTGAATAATCTCTTGCTAATCGGTAATATGTTTGGTATGTAAAAATATTTTATTAACCAGTGTTCATAGTGATGGAAGTGTAAATTARCATTTACTTAAGGAGGAAAAACCTGAAGAAAAAAAAATGGTATTTTTGCTCCAACCAAGCAGCATAGATGAAGCATTTAAACTGAAATCAGACAGCTTCTTACACTGTCTATGAAATAGTCAACCGGATTGCAGCTAAAATGTTTTTCATATATTATGCTGAAGGCTGGTTTGTAGTTAAAGACCATCTTAATATAGGGACAAATTCTATGTGTTAGTGTAGCATGAAATCATGTATCTGTTTTATGATCGAAACATCTGCGATATGTAACACTTCTGCTGCATCAAATTATGAGCAGTGTTTTGAATTAAAAGAAATAGAAAGTATTCCTTCTTTTTTTTCCTATTGGTCCCCTCTTTTTTCCTTTTGCTTCYAAATTTTCAGGTAGATGACTAAACCTCTTAGTAATAAGATGAAGAAGCATTGAAATCTAGGAGAATAATTCTGCCTAATTTTGGGAGGGTTTTATATACAATAGAACATAGAGGCAGGGGAGGCAGTTTGGGTAAGTCCTGCAGAGGTCATTCAGTCCAGCTTCCTGCTCAGAGCAGGGTCAGCTGTGAGGACAGGCTAGATTACTGAGGGCTTTACCAGGCAGGTCTTAAAACTTCCAAGAATGGAGATAGATTGTGCAAACCTTATGGACAACCTTTGCCATCATCTGAAAACATGAAAAAAACCACTATTTTTTTTACACCAAGTAGATAACTTGTTACTTAGAGTAGAAATTCAGTATGGATTCTCCTCAGGAGTCTGGGGATTGCTGAGCCTTGCTTTGTACATTACTGTGGGTGATCAAAATCTGCTGTTAGTCTGCATTGGGCTAGAGGAACAGAAAAAAGTGTGACCTGCAGAACTTTGAACAATTAAACAAGAAAATTGTTCCCTTAGTCTAGTAGTGATTCTGATGATACATCCACTAGGTTACTGTATCTGTATACTTGAAGGCCTCTTTGTTTTGGTTCATATCTGTATAAAATGTGATGGACCAAAACTGTTTGTCAGATATCAATAATTTTCTGTATAATTCTTGGTCCATAACCCATAAAGAGACTGAAACAACCCAGTGGCTGATTTTTGTCTTCTAACATGGTAGTATTGTGAGCATGGAATGGTTGTCTTTTTTTCTTTTTTACTTGGAAATTAAAGAGAAAATAACCTTGTTGTGGGTAAGAAGGGAGAAAGATTGACCACCCTGACGTGTGCAAAGATGACTCAATGGGATTAAGAGAAGGCACTTTTCTTGCTCTTCCTGCTTTTGAGGTCTGAAGTCTGTAAAATCTCCCATGCAGGTCTTTGTGGTACACAGTGTTTACCCTGGATTCGTGTAAGTGTTGGAAGATGGGAAGTAATGAAAATCTACTTCTTCAGGAGCAGATATATGAGCACCTATGTACCTAAAGCTGGAAAGAATGGAGAGGGAAAGGCTTCAAGACTATACCTTTGTTTGGGGTTCTAGCTTTTGGCAGATTTTAGTTTCCTGAGGCAAGGATGAGGTTACTTTACTAAAGCAAAAACTTCCATTATGTACTCYAGCAGAGTTGCTACCAACAACATTTTTCATATCCTGTTCCTGTGGTCCAGTCAAGTGCATAATAGACCAAAGTTATTAGGAGAAGTCTGTTGCAAAGAAAAAGACAACAATCATGCCTAACCTTGCCAAGAAGTGCAGTGTAGACAGCAACCAGTCTCTGATAATATAATACCTTTTCTCCTTTGGTGAAATCCCTTATTTCTCATTACAGTTTTAATAATATTTTAGTTTAGGCTGTATCTTATTCCTTTCTATTGACAGTGTATTTATAGAAGTTGAGATGAAGTTAGGCTCTGTTTTCAGTCAGCACCAGCAGTTTTCATTCTGCCCTAGAAGCCTCTATCTGTCTTTGTATGGAAATGCTCACTTTCATTTCCCTTTGCTGCTGCTGTTTAGAATACTAGAGACATGCAGATAATGATAATCAATAGTGTCTGGGAGCAATGAGATAAGTCCAAGCCCAAATAGATGTTAAAATTGTATTTTTGATAGAGGTTTGATTAGTTTGGCTTCTAGCCTGTGCTTCTAGCAGAGAATCAGATATATGAAATTCTGTATATTTTCCAGCTCTGAGAAACAGCTGCTCTTTAAAGCAAATCTGTACAGTTATAATTTGTGCAGAAAACTCTTTTTTCTTTCCCCCATTTTTTATGCCTTCCAGCCATTTGGAAATAGGAAACAGAAAAATGTCTTACAATGTTGATGATAAGAGTAAATTATCCTGCTCCTACAGGGCTGCTAAGCAGACAAGGGTGCTCTGTATAACTGTAGGAGGTATTGTCTGCCAGCCTCCTCCTTGTGACTTCTCAGCATTTAGAACTTTTTATTGGATTTCTGTGGCTTCTGCTCCCCAGCCTGTTCTAAATGGAGCATTCCCTTCAACTCCTAGACCATTGGTATCTTGGTATCTCAGCCCAGCAGACTGTTCTGCTCAGCGTGGGTTCTTGCCCATCCACACTGGCTGTGGTTCTCCATCCCTCGTGTGATAGCAGGGAGAAACAGCGTTCATTTAACCAGCAGAAAAACCTAATAAGAAGTAAAGTGAATACTGATAGATCAACTCTCTGACACTGTCAAACAGAGTTCATCTAGCTATGAGAATTTTATGCATTTTCTTCAAAGAAGAACTTTTTTTCACARTCTTCTAGCATACACTAAATGCCTGAGTTTGTACTTAGGGAGTGAACATTAACAGGATGTTCACATGAGGATGTTGAAGATGTCCATGATCTTGTTTTTGACYTCACAATTTAGTGAATGACCAGCAATTGCTGTTAACCACCCACATCTCTTTGTGATTAAAAGGTTCAATTTTGTAAATGATAAGACTTTCACCAGATTTTTATTTACATTGTGTTGCCTCAAGCTGTGTTATATGAGAAAGAAATTATTTCTAGTTAGCTGGGACTTAATGAGCTCCTTTGCTTGTGTTTGAGATRCTTGGCCAAACTGTTTCAATTTTTTTGATTTACAGAGATCAGACATGATACTTTTTTCCTTTTTTTAAAATTTTACTTATTCACTGATGTAGAAGATAATTTTGCAGTAAGTCAAATCGAAAGTCAAACTCAAACTGATTTGTGGTCGTACACTATYATTACACCACTTCATCAGAACCAGAATTTCTTTGTCAGGTAAATTGTAATTCCACAGAGGAGTTTATTTTATTTTGAAAATRCCTTTATAGGGTTGCCTTTTTTGGGTGATCTAAATTCTCTTCTTGGGTGCCCAGAGGAGAGAACAACACTTTTCATAATAAAAGAATGCAAATCGCATTCTATTTTCTAACAWGCAATAAATAACTTTCAGTATATTGTAACAGTTTTTAAGAAGAATTATTTCCTAAGTGTTTTAGTCTTGACAGTTTTGGTAATCAACCACAAACTAGTTCTTTTGGAAATAGCTTTAAATGGTGCTTTGCTACAAGATATAATTATCTGCTTTAAATCCTTGTATTATGTCTGATTCTTATCTTTAGCTTTTGCAAGATACTACTTTTTGTAAAAGTGTCTAATATTGAGAATGATGGATTATATTTTATCTTCCATAATAAATATTTTTAATTCTAAGAGTRGTTTCTAACAAGGATTTATTCTGACTGAAATCTGCTTATGGTGCTCAGTACAATTGCAGTCTTTAGCCCAGCACTTTTCTGAAGTCCAGTTAGTTATGTAGTTTTGGAAGTAAGTCAGATTAAGTGCAATCTAATTTGCAACAAGGCCTTTGTGACTTTTGCTTGTGTTTAGTTCTGATCCTTTCCTTGGCAAAATGATGAGAAATAGTAGAATTATTTCACAGATCACAGAATTTCTCATATTTCTGGATATTTTCYGTAGAAACTTTCATACCCTATATAAGTTATGAGGACAAGTCTCAGTTTATGAAGCACAAAGAAGAATGATATCTTTGTACAGATATTTTCAGTGTAGTGTTGGTTTTCTTCTTCTTGGAGTAATTAAACAAGTACTAGGATTCAGTTTAGGTTTTAGACCAAAATTTAAACAGATTTGTTAATTCTTTAAGTTGAGACCTGGCACAGGGAAAAACAAATTGGTTTGGGCTGTATATTCTAGAACACATAAACACATATAAAGCCCCCATCAGCAGGGGCTTTACTCACAAGAGAAGACAATGACATCTGGGAGATGATGCAGCAGACCAGGGCTTCTGTTAAGCCACTGTAATTCTGATGGTCACCAATGACTGTCATTCCTTACTTCATGCACAGTTATACCTGGCACAACAAAGTAACCTGTTAAAATTTTAGGAAGGTCCATTGCTGTATTTTCAAGGTAACATCAAGTGTTAACTAAGACATCCACTGATGTCTTAAATGTCCCATAGAGCTCAAAATGTCCTTTCACCTTGCCCAAGATATTCCTATTGCCCTCTGAAAAAAAATCCTACACCACAGTCTTGTTCTCATCACCTGCTTCATACAGGAGATCTGCTTCTTTCAGGCCTTACCTGCTAAGTTTACTGCTGGGTAGCTGATGCACAGCCCCAGCATGGGGCAGGGTTTTTTGCTCTCTAGATARTAAAGACATTTTTGCAGACATTGCAGAGTGATGCAGACAGGGCAGGAGTGAGGGTAGAAGCTGTCAGGCCTCCCAGTGGGCAGAAAGGACTGCAGTGGTATGAGAGATGTCTGGGGAGAAGAAAAGCAGTGGTTTTAGGGGACTGTGGGAGGCTGGTGTAGAGTTATAGTTAGTTATTGAGTGTTGACTGGATTTTTATATGCTAAATGTGAGTCTAGAAAGTTTCTGCACGTTGTCATGGGATAATAGTGATGTCCTTCCTTACAGAACAGGTCAGTCCTTTAAAATTGTCCCATGTGTCTRTCAACCTGAAAAGGTTTTCATGCCTTTTATAGCAGAAAAAATTAAATAACCACACTTCAGGCTTATTCACACATGCTTTTAGTTTCTAGTACCTGTAAATATATCTTAGAATATATCCAGAATATATCTTCCTTCATGGTSTCCTGCCAAAAAATAAAAGTTTGCTTTCTGATTGATTTTACCCTCTTCATGGGGAAGAAAGATCTGCCACTGTCTGTTCTTGAGCAGAATAATTCAAACCAAATATTTCAATGAAGGAATAAATTGTMATTTCCTACAGGATTTTGGATGAAATGTCATTCTTGATTACATGCATATAGGATTTTAATATGAAATTATTTCAGTAATTATATTTTCTCAATGATGTTCTTCAYTGGTATTTTACCTCCTTTGGAAAGGTCTCACTCAAGACAAAAAATTTCAATACTTCAGGAAATAGTACTGCAACCTCAGCTCTTCCTCCCCAGATTACTTCTGTAATCCTCTTGTGAGAAATTCAGAGCTAAAATGAATAGTGTTTGTCAGGCCAGTTTGGATTTTCAACTTAATAGCATGAGTTCTGAAGAAAAGGGAAGTCTTGTAACCCCAGGTGCTTCAGTTCTGTTAGCATGCAGGGATGGTATTTAAATAGGCTGGAGAGAGTGCTTTGGCTCCTGTAAACAAATGTTTTTTTCTATAATGGCAGAGTTTACTTTGGGAAAAAAGTCTCTGATTGGCCCAAAGGTTGTTGATTTGTTCTCATTTACTCTAATGATAGAAGAGTGATGGAAGGAATATTAAAACATCCTCAGAAAAGCAAGTTACCTTTTTACCATGCTTAAGTATCTGACTCTGAACAACGTTTAGAAGCCATGCAAGCTACGTCATTAAATACTTTGAATTATTTTTGTTTGTAGCTAAAGCAGTACTGAGAAAATACCAGGGAGAAATGGGATGTTGGCAGCATTAATWCGTTTTTCAGTGCTTGAGGTATTGCAGTATCCTTATGCAGCTATTGCACAAGGGAAATTGGCTTTGACATACACATTTAAAAGAAAAACAAGTGGATCTTCTGAAAACCATTAAACTATTTAAAGCTTTACTTTTCTAGTATAAGCATTAGGAATAAACTCTGAAGGATAGTTTTGCACTTTTAATTTTAAGATGAAATTTACAAGTGGATTTTTCTATCATAGAGCTCTTTATGCRTATGTGGCTTCTGTTTTGACTCTGCATGAAGTAATTGGACATTTGAGGGCTCTAGTAGACTGAGAGAGTGCCAACACTCATAGACTAGTGAATTTACTTGTGTTTTGTGAGTTGGCATCCTCTTAGGTCTGTTCTGTGCATCACCTCTGTTGTCATGAGAGGCCTGACTGGGAATCAGCAGAGAGAAGCTGAGAATCAAATCACCCATGTACCCTGCTCTGTCTTATGCCTCCTCTGAGGATGGAAATCATGGATGCTGGGATTTTGGCTGCAGATCTTTCTTTCAAGCTGCTTTGTTTTCCAAGACTGTCTTTGGCATTCAGTGAGTGAAGGAACAGCAGTAGGATGGCTGTGTTAGCACAAAGAAATACGGAAGTTGTTCTGGGCTTTAAAAAAGGAGATCCTCAAAGCTTTTAATTTTACCTTGCCTGTGTTTCTTCCCCTAAATACTTTTTTGGAGCTTTAATGAAGTAATTAATGGTGTTTTGACAGTCGCTTGAGTTCTAGATCCAAGGGAGTTAAGCTTGCCTGAACACTCAAAGCCAAATATATCCACCATTTAACTTGCACTTATATTAAAATCACCCATGCATTTGACTCATCATGTTTTATATTACCAGATAAGAATAAAATTTGTCTACTTTAGAATTAAGGAATAAAAATAAATCTTTTCTACCAAAGGCTGTTGTATTATTAATTTATTTTTTAATATTTTTTAAGGAGAGATTCTATGTCTTTGGGTAGGTAAGTATAAAACAAATCATTTTTACAGCCACATTTCCAGACTGATGATTAAGTTTATTAATGTGTCTGACTGCTAGCGTATATGTGCATTTGAATGAATCCCTGTGAGCAAGCTGAGTAAGTTAATGACCCTTAGCATGAGTTTACCTGTTCTTATGGCACGATAGTATTTTATATTTCATCTTTATCAATATGAAGTAAAGAAGTTTTGCTTAGACAATCACTTGTTTCTCTGCAGCATTTTTCATCCTGAGGTGTCTTCAGCAGCCACTGTGAGGCTACCCCTGTGGAAAAGTCGCAGGAGAAGAATGACCCTGTTTCTGTATCTCTCTGGGTCACTGGTAGTGAATTTTTTGTTCTGAAGCTCAGCTGCTTTTTTCCTCCATTTTTTGAGATTTTGAGGGAGAACCTTCTTAGCTCTTCCTTCTTCAGAGGAAGTTTCTTTACAAATAACTTCAAGGACAAGGTCCTTAGGGGTTCCTGCACCCCAGTCATTCCAGAGGTAAAGATGCAGGCCTATGTGGAAACAAGCTATCTCTTTCTCTCTCTCTCTTTCTCTCTATATTGTATATATATTTCTCTATGACAGATACATCTTTTGGCTGTAAACTCATCAGGAAGAGCTAGAAAAGGCTGCTCAGGGAGGTCCCATCTGGACACATTAGGTTTGATCCCGCCTTGGCAGGGAGGCTGAACTAGATGTTTTCCAGAGGTCCCCTCCAACCCCTCCTATTCTGTGATTCTGTGATATTTTAAATATAAATGTAGTAGCACCTCCATAATGCAGGACGGACTGCCCTATGCAAGAGTAATTTTTTTATGTAAAATAGCTGAGAAATCTGCAGCTCTCTTTGAATGAGCAATAATTCATGTGTTTATTTTTTTTTTCCTCTAGGAGGGTATTGCTGTGCCTGTCCTAAAAATGAGAGAGCTCTCAGGACACCTTTTCAGCTGTCTCCTCTGCTGAGGCTGTCCTGATCTCTAGGATCTAATCTCTCAGTCTCTAAGCTTTCAGGCTGTCCATCCCAGATACCTTCTCACCTTGAAGCAGATTGATTCTCGCCGTCACACAGGGAGGTGCTGCTTGTACTTTCATTTATTCCCATACTTTGTATTACAAGCCTCAAGGATAGTTGTTCAGATTCAGTCTGGTGTCTGTGCCAAAACTGTCGGATTTGTGATTGGATGTTCATAATTTCCAGCTTCTGAAATGTTTACAAGGACATGCCTGTTTCTCTCTCTAGGTCTTCTAGATGTAGGTGAATTATCCTCATCTTAGTGCAGTATGCATTATATAAAAATTCTCAGGCAAACTAGAATAACCTTGGTCAGTAACATGAGTAGATACTGAAAAAAAAAAGGTAACCCTCAGACTAAAAGTTTACAGCTTACTGAGGAAAAGTAAGAGAAGAGTAAAAATTGGGTCCGTCTGTACTTTTTCCTTATAGGAATCTGTTTCTTGAGATAGTGAATAAATAAATTGACTTCCAGACATTATAGCTACAAACAGGAAAATTCTGTAATAATATTGAGGCTATATATTTAGTAGAAATGTCAACTTGTAGCTGATGTTAAAAGGAGGTGTTGTATGGTAGGCACTCTGGGGCTATGGCAGGAGAAATATCCCTTGCAGATGATGTAAGGGAAGAGTCACTCCTGGTACCATCTCGGAATAAGCTGTCTTCCTAACTGGTCATGTAGTGCCAAGGTTTTTTTAATGTGGGAACACTAAACTTCCTGTAAATGAGGGAAGATAGTACTGAACCATGCCCGAGAGAGCCTCCAAGGTATACACAATTTCTGGAGAAGCTTTATTTTATTCTTAGGAGCACTGTAAATTCTGTAAACTCATGTTCCAGTCAATCTGGCACAGTCTTCTCACTGTACTGTGTCTTTTCTCAGGGGGCTGGAGACAGCAGAATCTTGCCTGAAACACCTGTGGCTCCTTTGGGAACTTTTCTGAGTGATATTCCATGTTTACCATACTGGAGTAACTACTTTGCCTTAAAGATGGATAGCAGACTTTCTGTGAAAACTGRTGTTTTCACATATGTTTGATGTTAGCAATCTCCATGTTTCCAGGAGAATAGAASCTGGAAGTTTATATCTTCTAGCAGCAGAAGAAACTCTCCCTGTCTCTCTGCAGTTGTTCTGGAAAACTGGTTCAGGACCCTGGCTGCAGAAGTGCATGAGTGAGTTCTGCTGTGGAAAGAGGACACGTTGGACTCTTCAGGTCATGGGGGTGGGATCAGAAGAAAGACAAAGCAAAGTGTTAYTGGTTGAGTTCACCCTGTCCTGGACAAAGGCTCCCATCTGCTGGCCAAACCTTTATACTTGCTTCTAGCCTGCATCTGTGAGGGTACAAAGATTCCTGAGGCCCTTTAAGCCTTCCAGCAACTGCCCCTTARTCTGTGTGAGCACCGGTGACATGACCCTGACGTCAGAGGTGACTGTAAGACTGACAGCAGCAATGGCCCAGATGCCATCCAACATGGCAAGAAAGCCAGGACGTGGTTGTGGACAGGATTGCTAACCTRACTTGGAGGATTTTAAACTAGATTTTTAGACTGATGAGCCCTAAACTGTTGTCTTTTGGGCCTCACTCCACTGATAAGAACCTTCACAGATAGCAAAGTCAAATTTTCATGGGCAACAGAAATCTGAAGTTTGCCTTCTTATACATTGACCTCTGGATTAAATCTGTCCTTCAGTCCTTACTCAACTGTTTGGGATTKTTTATTTTGTGGATAGGTATCTATACATCACAGCAGCACTGACTCCTACAAATAGGTGGAAATACAGAACATTCTTCTGCTTATGCTATAGAATGGAACAGAAAGAGGGGAAATTGGATTCCATTTCTGCTATCATCTACCTTCTCCACATCATATTTACAGAAAGTTGTCAGAGTGAAGTCTGTCTAATAAAGTCAACAGTATTTAATTATTTGGAAAAAATATTGACATGACATTCAAGGTGTTTTTGCTTACTTAATGCAATTCTYATTAGCATTTATTGCCTTAATTGTGTGTATTCCCTTTGGTTTCAACACCCCAAAGAAATTCTTACCAGTGATTAGTAAGGCAAGAAAACATTTTGCATGGTATTTTTGTAGAGTGAGTAGGGTAAGCAGAAGGAGAGGGGATTTCCTTATGAAGCAAGGAYGACTTCAGGAAAATAGAAAACACTGTGAGCCACTTTAGGACATAAATATGCATACACCAACAAGGTTTGCATGCTAATCTCTCAGTTGTCTTGGATATGGTAATCTCTGTGCAGGTGGTGGGAGAGGAGGAGGGTGGAAGACTTTTCCTAAGGAGGATCAGGACATGAGTCATAACTCATTTAAGGCCCATCACTTCCTGAGGAGGGTGGGTGTGGGAGGGTATTCCCTAGTCAGAACCTGAAACTAAGTTGTATTTAAGGTGACAGCCAGTATCTATTTCAGCAGGGTYTGGGGGAAGGTGAGAGAGAGAATAAAAACACCCATTTCTTTGATTCTCTTACTCACCAGAGATTACCAGTGCAGCTGGGACTTCCACAGTATCCATGGTAGGCGTACAGATAACTGCTTAAGCACTTTAAATAACTCTGGGGGCTTTTCCATATCTCCATTGATTACCTAGAGACCCTACATTTCTGACTTAAAAGGTACTTTATTTGGATGGTTCAGTAGACTCTGTAAATAGCTTTGAAGCTTTTTGCCCTGCATAGGTGTAGGAAAAACACTCAAACAAATAAGAAGTCTAAGACTTGAGTGAAAAAAAAAGTAAAAGTTAAGTTTTTTTGTGTGTGGATATTCGTAAATTTTGTGGCAGAGTTGGGGTGGAAGGCATTTTCAGAGTTACCAACAGCTGAAGAGTTTGACCTTTACAGTGTGGAAGACAGCACTGTGATGAGTGTGAAAAGACTATCTTAAAGGTGTTCCTGAACTCCAATAAGCAGATGTGAAAACCAAAATATAGTTAGATTAAAAATGTTTACAGTRTGGCATATTAGTGACTTATTTTTTCATTTCTATTAATAAAAAAATGATGCTTTGCATCCGTATCTTGGATTTATCTGAAGGATGTATGCTTAGTATTTATGGTAACTAAATCTGTAAATAGTAAGAGCTTGTCATTATTATCCTTCTTTCTATCACAGCATAATGTGCTTTCCTTGTGTTTTCATCCTGTCTAGCAGTGGTGGCCAAACATTGTAGTTTCAACCAGTAAGAAGGGCAAACCTGGGTTTTGTCAGCTGCTCTGTTGCATTGCAAATGCCAAGAGAGAGGCRGAAAATTCAATTGTTTTCAGTGGCCCTTCTGACCTGTGCTGACATCTTTTTTCTCCTCTGTAATCCCTTACTGATTCAGTAATTTGAATCTTAATGTGATTCTAATCACATCTAATTGTGCAGTTTAATATTTATGTTTGTTACATAAAAACARTGCTGCTCTAGACACTGAATGGTCTGACTCCTCATCACCCCATGACACTTTTTTCTGAATGACAAACTCTCAGGTAAATATCTAAGTAGCAGTCTTCTTATGGTACAGTCTTGATATTTTCAAAGGAGGTTTTGGATAAAGGTTTCTTATGTTTTCCTTTTGATTGATTCCTAGGGAGTTTTAAGTGTTTTTTCTATCTGGTTCACTCTGTTTAGGAGGATTGTTGCATGTTTATTCAATAWCTTGTGGCCTGGAAAAGGCAGTATAAAAGAAATCTCTGACTTTACAGATGAGATGAAAATGTTTTGTCTACTCTAATGTTGCTTGAGCTGCAGGGAACTCCAGGAGGATCTCACAAAACTGCATGGACAGAAGTGTGACAGGATGTGATTTCATGTAGCTCTAATGTAGCTAAGCTAAGGTGCTGCACCAGAGGAAGAATAACCAGTGCATGTCCAGAAGATGCTGAACTGAGCATGGGCAATTAYAACTCCAAAAGACACTTTGGTTTCCCTGTGGTGAAATGATTGTTCTTTATACAACAGTGCCATCATTTTTCTGCTGTATAGAACCTTCTTATGCCTTTATATTCAGTATTGTGTGCAGCTTTTTTCTCCCTCTCTGAACAATATAGGGGAGGTCAGTGAGGACTAGAGGGTAGCGTTGAAAATCATGGAACAGCAGCATTTTGCAGGGGGGCTGGAAGGGCTGAAACTCTTCATTCTGCAGCTGAGAAGGTTGACAGGGAGGAGTATGGTTGAAGTTTGCTAAGTCGTGAAGGTAGTGGGTAAGGTGAGTGTGTACCTTCACTCAATAAATGCCACACCACCAGAAACTGGGACACTCAAGGGAACTTGTAGGAGATTGAAAATGGAAGCAATGCTTCTGTATAGAACTTTTGGAGAACTTCCCAAGCCTTTTGTCATGGGGCRTGATGAGGGCAGAGGTTCGCAAAGGTGTGGACAAGTTGCTGGAGAGCAAGTCCATAATTTGACATAAATAGGATTTTGCCTGGGTGTAACTTACAGCATGCCACACATTTCCTCAGGCTCCACAACTGTCGTTAGAGATGTTTGCTTTGGAGWGCAGCCAGGCCTCAGCATTTTACCCAAATAATCTCTTCTGCTGTCCCTTTCACACCCACAATTCTGGTCTATATGGACCAAATTATGGGGGAGTTCAATGTTGTCATTTTCTTTTTCAAATTTGTTTTTTATTTGGGCTTTTTTCCCCCTTTCAGAATCTGCTGGTAGTAATGTCCAAGTATTATAATGATTCCAAGGCTAGGTAAAGAGTCTGTAATACTTACAGACACTCTAGCTAAAGACCATTAGATGTCTAAGTACATGCTGTCTCATTTTTCTCTCCTTGTTGCCTAAACAGACTGCTGTGAATAAGTAAATATTTTAAATATCTGTATCTAGGTCAGAGTATCTTTATCACTGAATGCTCACATTGCATAATTAACAGCTTCTGTGAACCAAATAAAGCATCAGCTTTTATCTTTGCATCAAGTCAGAGTTAAAACTAGTAGCAGACTCTGTACGGAGGTAGTGATTTTCTTTGTAAATATGAGGTCTTGGCAGACTTTCTTCAAATGGTGTTATCCCAATATCTAGGCAAAATAGTGATACGTGTGCATTATTGAATTATCTTCATTTGTTTACATCCCTCTTGCCATGATTTTTTCAAGACAAGAAACCGATCTCAACTCTTGGAATTTAGATTTTCAGAATACCAACATTCTTATAAAATATGTGGTTTTTTGGGCAATCAATGCAGAGCAATTAAATGGCTCTGTTGTGGAAAGGACCGTGCCTATAAATTAGTGAAAATTTGGGAAGCTCTAGTTTCTTTTCAACTCTCATTAACAAAAATGGCGCTGGAATTCTGTTCAAATCCAAATAGRCCAACAAAAAACTTAATTCTTAACTGTGCAAGGACATTTGCATTATTTGCATTACTTTTCCGAGTGTCCTGTTCACAAAATATCACTTCAACTCTGTAGATCAAAATATGCAATAAAATATTGRACACTACATTTTAATTTGGTCTAGAATTAAATTTTGAACTGTTAATTTATTTTTTAGTCTTCTTCAGTAATGGTAATATTAAGTAGAAGATGCTTGTCACATGACATTTGGGACATACAATAAAGGCCAAGGTTGTCTGGCAAAGTTAATCAAGTTCACTGTTAATAAAAGGTTTTCCACTACTTACAGTTTTTCTGAAAGGTTAATAGCAGTCAAGTAGGAAAGAGGATTGATAGGGAAGCAGTCGTTGACTGAAGTTGCATTGTAAAGCTGCACATCACAGTATTAAATAAACTATTTCTTGATAGAGATTTCCTCATCAATACATGGTGTTCAAATGCCTTACTGTTTACAGAATTGGCAATGTACAGTGAAAGTTTGACCTCTGTACTTGTGCTGAATGGAGTGGATTTATGTTAGCTSTTCCCATTGTGATTAGCTTGAATATTGTATGTACTTCCTTTCCTGTTCATTTTCAAGTCTTATTGTAGGTTTTACTTGGGTATTGGAAGTCCCTAAATAAAATGAATAATGAGAGATATTTTAACCAGTGCTGAAAACTCAAAACTGCATATACTTTATTTCCAAACCTGAATGTAAGGACAGGCCATATTAAATTCTCAGCTTTGATTATTTTGGAAATTTCCTAAGGGTCCATCCACTAGTTGATTAAAAAAAAAGTCTGTATTTTAAAATTTTATAGTTTTAAGTGGGTTTTTTTGCAAGTTTGAATTATTTTTAAAWTTAATTTGATTCATAATATAATAATGACTCTGGATTCTGGGTTGGTTTTAATATATTTATGATAACGATATTTTATAAATCAGTATTTAGTAAGTTTAATTAATGAGTAYGAGCAATTAGTATAAGTGGTATCTTACAAATCAATATTGGAATCAAATAAACAGGTTCAGGACTTTATAAAAATATTTCAGAGAACAAAGTATCTCACTATCTGACATGATACATGATTTTTTAGAGCTTTTTAGGTAGTACAAAGATTGTAAAATAAATTTTTAGTGAGGTCCTATACACATTGTACATATGTACAGGTTGAAGGTGCTCTGACACAGTTTTTGAAAACATTGATTTGATTGGATTTTAATTTTTTATTCAGCYGAAGCCAGTGTAGAGTATTTGACTGTTGATTTGCCTTGCTCTTTACTTGCATTATTACTTGTTTTTAACAATATTGCCACACTACAGAGAGTGATATGCTAATTTCAATATTTATATGATTATAAAACTGCTGCTTACCGTGCCCCCAAAAAAACTGTTAAAAAAATTAGCAGTCAGTAAGACTTTTAAATAAAACTAATTTCAGCAGATGTTTGAGCTTTTTGTGGGCACTGTGTTGCCAGAAAACTGAGTGATCAGCTTGGCCAGTTGTCTGAGAGGCAATCTTGTGCTCTGCTAGAGCAAAATCAATACAAAAAGCCTAAGAGGCCTGATGGTGCATTGGGAGAAGTTTTTGAACACCTAATATGGCTTTTGGACCTSTGCAGCTTTTAGAAGTCTACTTACTGCAGACATATTGAAAGCAAAAATKATTTCAGTGGTAGCTGAGTTTTGTCATAAATTTTTTTGAAAATGTCTACTGCATTCTACAGGAGAAAWAATTTCAAAAGTAGATATACCTTTTCTTCCTCTTTATTCTAACTACTGAAATTTTCTCTCTCTTGACACCCTTTCCCTTATGTTTCACTAGATTTTTTGTTGCACATATTCTAAGCTAAATTCTCCATATATTTGCCAAAACTAGYGATTTTTGAGGGATTTGCATATGTTGACTGGGAAAAGGACTGAGCTGGGAAGAGCAAGATATAGGAAATGAGTTTTTAAAATTTGTGGTGTGCAAAGTTCTGTGAGAAATCCGAAGGATTTCACTACCACAGTCTGGGTCATCTGTCAGCATAGGCATTTGCATGATTCATGATAGGGWTTTTACAGCTTGCAGAGAATATGAGAATTTTAAAATATCATTTTATTGATCTCTTTTATGAATCCTAATTAATCCTCTGTGTAATCTATGGACAAGGAAGAGAAAATAAAACTAAAGCCAAATGGCACAGTCTCCACTGAAATAAAGGAGTGATGACATTTTCTTTACTTTTACAGYTGTGTCTTCCTTGCTGTGAAACAGGAGGCAGGAGGTTTATCAAAAGGTCCAGCAGTAGCTTAAGAAAGCTCCCCACATCCTGCCCTTTAAATCTGGTTTTTACCTCCTCTATGATGTGGAAGCAATTTATTTCCATCACAGTCGTATCCTTCAGAAGTTAAGTCCTGTTGAATTAATGTCCAAAAGTGATTTCAGTCATGAACTGGGTGTGGCTCTTCTGTTTTGGCCTGAACTGAAATTTGTTGATTCTTCTACTTTCCCGTATTTAGTTACTAATCTTGGTTCACAAACTTGRGAAACTTTGGGAATCTCTGCAGGCTCTTTGTGTTCAGTGCACAGTGGCTCCTTAGCACTGCAGACACTTTTATTCTTTTCCCATTCTGCTCCTCTCAATCAACTCTGCCTGTGCAAAGGTAAGCATGGGAAAAAAATCCTGCAGGCCTGAGAGGCACCAGGTCTGTCTGGAGCAAAAATCCTTTTTTTGGAGTCAGATAAGAGTAGCAAGGACAGTGATTTGAAAACTGCCAGTATCTGCATCTACTACACCCATTACCTGCCTGCTGCTTTCTTGATTGACGCCCAAAGTTGAGTGCTAGGACTTCCCTGTCCTCTTCCAGCCTTGATCCTGGATGCCATTAGTTGCTTCCAGAAAACCATTTTTTTCATTACTGTATTATCTCAACAATTTTGATCCAAGTCCTTCATTCCATTTGATTTATGTTGAAAGTTTTTACCTTGGCTGTCTGGCAGTAGTCAGGGATGGACCCTGCAGGTTACCTCACAGGGGCATCTGCAAACAACCTTTCAGCTCAGCAGGCCCAGACTTGATTATGGTGGCAAAAGGTAGCTGTAAAGGAAAAACAAGCATTGCTGTCACACAGAATGAAAAAACACTTTGGATTTCATGTTGCAGAAAGAAGAGCAAGTACTTAGATATGTATAGCATCATTTTAGTCATTGAATGTAGAGAAGTTTATAATGCTGTGGACATACGGGCATATATATAGTTTCATGTTGATGTTACTGTGAATTAGAAAGCTGCAGGGAAGCTAACACAGCAATAATAAATAGTCACATGGAGGAACTATTGGTTTGAGCATTATGAAGGCAAAGAACAACTTCCAGCAGTTTTGTATTCATCTATACACAAGCTGATCTCATTTCTTGGGCATAGGGTGTCTGACTTTGTGTGTAGAGTAGTGTAGGTGTGTGCTGGGGGCTTTAGCACAGCACCTCCTGGCAGCATTAGTACCTTTTTTATCTTAAAAGTTGCACATTAACCAGATTTTTTTTCTAGTGTACATTTTTTTTCTTTTGGACCAAAATACACTGCTACATTACAGCCTTGTAAGTAATTTTAAAAGAGAAAAAATATTTGAGTAAGAATCACAAAGTATGCTGTCTTTTTCTGACCTGTTAAAATATAGAAACATTCATTTATTCAGATGTATTTATAACAGATGTATTTCTGTTCTGTGCTGTTCAGCCATACAAATTAAGCAACAGTTTGTCAAGTAAGATAGCATGATRTTTCTGAATAGTAATTTTTAACTCTGATGAGTTTACAGTCTTACTTAAATGACCAGATAAACTGAGGAGCATTGATTTCATGCAGATTCAAGACAGAGGGCAGCACAACCTGGAGATGTGTCTGAATGCAGTTTGATTTAGCCTCTGGTAGAGGCTGTTTGTAGCTTGACTACTGCAAAAGTGGWTTTTCAAAGGTTTGTAATGTGATCAGAATTGAGCTGATTTTCACAGCTGGGATCCTGCTAAATGTCAGATCCTTACTTCAAAGGAAGATACTGCTTGAACTCTTTGACAAGATGGTCACCACTTTTCTAATAGTGGATAAAGCAGTGTATTGTCTATTGTCTAGCATGGTCTCTTCAGAAGCAAGGGAGTGTTTTGGCTGAAATCTCTAAAGTAGAAATTTGGAGTAGAACACTTCAGTCTGTCTTTGAGAAGTGGACACTTACATAAGCAACTGAAATTCTCTTAATAAGAATTGTTGGGCAACTTGCATTTTGAGGATGCTCCCACTTTATCTCCAAAGATGATTGTCCTTTCCAGAGTGAGAAAAAATAAAGGCAACTTCAAGCATTAAGGAATAAAAATATTTTTGAATTAGTAGCTTGCTGTCTGGTGGTGGTAAGTTTATTTTAGAAAGCTGTTTTAWTGTAACACCTTTGGGAAAAAAAAAWAAWT